>CM050999.1:37720637-37730637 GCA_027704905.1 Muraenolepis orangiensis | reverse complement strand
CCCTAATTGAGGGGACAAGCAGACGGCCCAAAGAAGCAGAGCAAAGTGGACGAGTAGGGATGTAGGGCTTGACCATTGCCTGGATGTAGCTGTTCCTTTGCACTGCATTGTAGGATAGCACCAAGGTCTTGAACTGGATCCGAGCAGCTACAGGTAGCCAGTGTAGAGACTGAATATGTGAGGAAGAACTTGGATTGGTTGAACACCAGATGAGCTGCAGCTTTCTGAATGATCTCCAGGGGCCTGATGGCAATTGCCGGGGCGCCAGCAAGGAGGTAGTTGAAGAAGTCTAGCCGGGAGATGACAAGAGCCTGGATGAGCACCTGTGTAGCCTTTTCAGTGAGAAAATGCCTCATGATGTTGTAGAGGAGGAATCTGCAGGAGCGTGTCACTGATGCAATGTTTGCCGAGAACAACCAGGGTCACACCCAGATTCCTTGCGGTCCGAGTAGGCGTCACCACGACATCATCAATGGTGGCAGCCAGGTCTCGGTGCGGACAGCCCTTTGCCGGGAAGAACACAAGCTCAGTCTTGTCCAGCCCATCGCCACACTGTGACGATGAGGATGAGGATGAGGATGATGATGCTGATGACGATTATGGTGAAGAGGATGAGGATGATGATGCTGATGACGATTATGGTGATGATGATGATGATGATGATGATGATGATTATGGTGATGATGATGAGGATGATTATGATGATGATTATGGTGATGATGATGAGGATGATTATGATGATGATGAGGATGATGATTATGAGGATGATAATGATGATGATAGGGGAAAACCATGTTAAAGAACACAAGCATCCACGTGAACAGTCAATGATCTAGGATAGGACGTGAAGGAGTAACAAAGGAACACACACACACACACACACACACATACACACACACACACACACACACACACACACACACACACACACACACACACACACACACACACACACACACACACACATTGGAATACCTCTGGAAAAATTGTCAGACATATATAAAAAAAATTATATCTATGTTTAATGCATGAATGACAGGTGCACTTGATGATGATGTAGCCTCACGACATGTTTTAAAGCATAGTCTTATACTTTGGACTAAAAACGATTAAAAAAAAAAAAGCAATAATATAATATGAAAGAAATTGTAATAGAACAGTTTTGCCTTGAACAAGCAGAAGCTGACATTGGTGTCCGTGACTGTGTGTGCAATGTATTCTCAACAAATAAAGCCTCGATTTTGCATCATAAGTTTATTAGAACACATTTTTCTCCAGCATAACAAGTTGCAGGAGATGCCAAAAAGGAAGAGAGCCAGCCACGACACCTGACAATTGGGATCCAACCTCACGTTAACGAACAACACTTTCAAGAAAGTCAGACAAGAGTAGTGTAGGCTATTGATTCAACAAGCTTTACATATTTAAAATAATAGCCTTCTCATATCTGGCAATTTAATTTGCTACAATACTTCATTTAAATTCAAAATCGAACGTCTCGTAAGTTTCAGCCCAGCTTGAAATAAGCATGAGTCTCCTAACCTTCCCCTTCTGCAGGCGGTGTCACAATGGATAATTACCCTGCCTCCACTAGGGGGCAGCGTCAACCCGCATTTACAATTTCCGCACACTCATACTTTGTCAGATTGTTCCTTGACTAATGCAAGACTCTCCACCGATTTCTCGGTTGCCAACCCTGCCTGCCCTGGACCTGCCCGCCCTGTCTGGTTCCCGATCTACCGCCCGTCCCTGATTATGCTTCTGCCTGTCCCTGCTTGGTTCCCGATCTACCGCCTGTCCCTTACTACGCCTCCGCCCGGCCCTGCCTGGTTCGTCTGCTCTGCCTGGTTCTCGATCTACCGCCTGTCCCTGACTACGCCTCTGCCTGCCCCTGCCTGGTTCGTCTACCCTGCCCCGGTTCTGATCACTTGCCTGTCCCCGACTACGTCTCTGCCTGTCCCTGTCTATGTGTGATATTTATTGCATTAAATACCACTATCTGCCTTTGGTGTCTGTGTGCAGCTCTTGGGTCCAAACCTGTCCCGTGACAGAACAATCTGGTCACAAATGGACCCAGCGCACACCCCCACACCGGAGGGCCGCCTCGAGAGGACTGAGGACGCCCTCTCTCATCACAGCGGACACCTGTTGGAGTTGGCTCAGTCAATCGTGGCACTAAAACGGACGGTAGGGTTGCTCGTCACGCAGATCCAGCAACGTGACCCAGACTTCGCCGGGCGCTTCAGCCGATGTTTCTGCCTCCGCACTGCCCGCTTCAGCGCCGGCACCGCGGGAGACCGCATCAGACCCCCGGATAGGGACCCCCGGAGGGCTGTAACCCCTTCATCATCATCTGCTCCATCCTGTTCGCCCTGCAGCCGCACACCTTCGCCTCCGAGGCTGCGAGGGTGGCATTTACCGTCAACCACCTGACCGGTAGAGCGCGGTTGTGGGGAACAGCTGAGTGGGAGC
Source organism: Muraenolepis orangiensis (assembly GCA_027704905.1). Classification (NCBI taxonomy): domain Eukaryota; kingdom Metazoa; phylum Chordata; class Actinopteri; order Gadiformes; family Muraenolepididae; genus Muraenolepis; species Muraenolepis orangiensis. The sequence goes on along the minus strand of CM050999.1, from coordinate 37,728,165 downwards.
GACAGACGCCGGCTTGTGCGTCTTTCCGGGAGTTTTCCGCGGAGCTACGGAGGGTCTTCAGAACCGTTCCGCTGGGCATTGACTCCTCGGGGGGACTTTCCAAATTGTGTCAGGGTACCCGCTCGGTCGTTGATTAAAGCCATTGACTTCCGAACCCGGGCTCGTCTGAGCGACTGGAACGCGGCCGCGCAGTGTGACGTGTTTCTCGCGGGTCTGGCCGACTACGTCAAGGACGAGTTGGTTCCGTTTGATCTACCCGCGTCGCTCGACGGACTCATTGAGTTAGCGTCACGGGTGGATCAACGCATGCTGGCGCGGAGACAGGAGCGACGACAGTCGGGGGCCAGTCACCGCCCAGCGACGCGTCAGAGAGCGTCATCCGAGATGTCCCGGACACCTGCGGGACCGGGGGTAATTGATGTATGTACTGTGGGGGGTCAGGTCATTTCGTTGCTCGATGCCCGTTAAAGGGGCAGAGCTCACCAGTAATGGGGAATTTACAGGTGAGCCAAACCTCCCGACTGTTCCCCAACCAGAGACCCTTGTGCCATGCCCGACTGCTTTTAGCTGATGGTTCCCACACCATCGCGACATTCATTGACTCGGGTGCCGATGTCAACATCATCGATGAGAACCTCGCACTGCAGTTGGGCATCGGTCACGTTCCCCTACCCTGTCCCGTTCCGGCAAATGCCCTTGATAGCAGTCTCCTGGGGACCGTCTCCCATCAAACCACGCCGGTCCGCATGCTTTCATCCGGTAACCACCATGAAACCATCCAATTCTACATCTTGCGGTCCCCTCAGCTCCCCCTGATCCTGGGCTACCCCTGGCTCCGCCACCATAACCCTCACATCGACTGGGCCACGGGAGCCATTGTGGGGTGGAGTCCCTCCTCCATCAGGTCTGCCTTAAGCAGGCCGCCGCGCCCCAGCGCTCTGTTTGTTCCTCCCCTGCTCCGGACCTGGCCGGGGTACCGGTGGAGTACCACGATTTTCGGGAGGTGTTCAGCAAGGCCAAAGCAACGTTGTTACCCCCTCACCACCCGTACGGTTGTACCATTGACCTCCACCCTGGTACGTCGCCCCCGAAGGACCACCTGTATTCCCTGTCCGCACCTGAGAGAGAGGCTATGGAGGCCTACATCAGCGACTCTCTGGCGGCCGGAATTATCCGTCCCTCGCCTACCGTCCCGGGTCCCGTAACGTCAAGGCCGACGCTCTGTCACGTCAGTTTGTGAAGGGGGGGGAGCTCGCCGAGGGTCCTGACACCATCATACCTGCTCCGTGGTTGATGGCCCCTCTTGTCTGGGAGATAGAGTAGAGGGCCAAGGCCGCCCTGGTGGGCCAGCCCGGTCCAAGCACCTGACCTCCTAATCGTCTGTTTGTTCCCCAGCCGTTGAGGTCTGATGTCCTCATTTGGGCCCGCAACTCCCGGCTCTCCTGCCACCCCGGGATTCAACGCACCAATGGGATCCTGCAGCAGAGGTTCTGGTGGACCACCATGGAGGAGGACACTCAGGAGTTAGTTTGTCAACGCCTGTCCGGTTTGCCTGACCTGGACCCAAGCCAGAGCTTCGCTCCTCTGCTCGGCCAACCGGTACGCCTCAACCGCCAATCGCCGTTGGCCCACCTACCAGGTGGGCCAGAAGGTATGGCTGTCCACTCGGGACACACCATTGCAGGTGGAGTCCAACAAGTTGGTGCCTAGATTTATTGGCCCTTTCGAGGTCCTGAAGGTCGTCAACCCGGTGGCAGTTAGGCTTAAGCTGCCCCGGTCTATGTGGATTCACCCGACCTTCCATGTGTCCAGGGTCAAGCCAGCTAGGGTGAGTCCGCTGGTCCGGGCTGCTCCACCTCCACCGCCACCCAGAGTCATCGATGAAGGCCCGGTTTACTCCGTCCGCCGCCTACTGCGTTCCCGTCGTCGTGGGAGTGGCCTCCAGTACCTGGTCGATTGGAGGGGGTATGGCCCGGAGGAGAGGTCGTGGGTTCCGGCCCGGCATGTTTAAGACAAGGACCTCATTAGGCGTTTCCATCAACGCCACCCCGACCAGCCAGCCAGGTCAACCGCTTCGGCAGCCGGCACCACCACAGAGATTCCTCGGGGTGTCAGACACCTCCGAGGAGGACGGGGAGGGGCCTTCCTCGGAGGAGAGCGAGAACCCTCAGGAAGCGGAGGAGGAGGAGGAGGTGGACATGATTGTCTTTGACGAGTACTGACACACTGACATTAGTGTCATAACTACAGGCCATAGGATGAATGACACAGGTAATCATTTGTGTTAAAACTATAGGCCATAGGACGAATGACACAGGTCATCAAAAGTGTTTGAACTATAGTCTGTATTATTAATGACACAGGTCATCATAAGTGTTTGAACTATAGTCTTTATAATGAATGACACAGGTCATCATAAGTGTTTGATCTATAGTCTGTATGATGAATGACACAGGTCATCATTTGTGTTAGATAAATGTAAATATTTTCACCGGCCGAGTGTCCAGAAGGAATTAAAAGGAAACTGAATCTCTTCATTCCTTTCTGTTGATCATATGGATATTTTTCAGTGTGTTGCATTAAGATTGTTAGAAGGGCTCTGGCCATTCCAGTGTAGCTATACACTTATATGAGTTGTTTGCCCATCATCCAATCCCCATGTGAAATGGAGCTGTACAGACAGCAGGGTGATAACCTTTTATCACATCAAATAAAATAAAATCATATTTGTTCACAAACCCAAAAAGTAAGGATACAGTGTTAAGTGCCTTCACAACGTCACCAACTAGTGCATCCACTCCCATGTGATGGCATTTAACACAAACATTGCCACACTGTTTGTGTTCAAACAGCAACACACAGCAGAGCAAAAAGGCAATACTAAAACAAAGATGTTGTGTCTCTCCCTTTCCCACATTGCCACCATTTTCTCCATATAAATAGCTTCAGGCACTGTACACTGCAGTGTACCATAAAGTATTATTTTCTGTGCGGTGGGAAACAGCATAATATGACAGACAGACAGACAGACAGACAGACAGACAGACAGACAGACAGACAGACAGACAGAGAGAGAGAGAGGGGCTTTGGCCCCTTGCTTTCTCCTTGACACAGAGGGGAAGGCCCTCCCTCACCCCATAAATGCTTCATTGCTTTCTCTTGGCATTGTACAAGGTGTTGAGTCGTTGATAGAAAGTTCTGCCAGGATAGTATATGTCCCACCTCTTTCTCCTCTGTTCATCCTCCGGGGGAATATCGACAGAAGGTGCATTTGTGTACATTGCAATTCCATTACAATCATTTAGCAGATGCTTTTGTCCAAAGCAACTTACAATAAGTGTATTTAACAAAAGGTCGGCAAGAGAACTACTAGTCATGAGTACATTTCCTTCCTCACAAGCCTCTAAGAGCAAAACCAGTTGCTCAGTTAAAAGTACAACAAGTTGACTCCCCTCTCCGGGAACCATCACCTTATCGTGGTGGAGAGGTTTGGGTGTCCCTGTGAACCTGAGAGCTGTGTTGTCTGGAGCCTAGTGCTCCTGGTAGGGTCTCCCATGGCAGATTGGTCTCAGGGGAGGGGCCAGACTAAGAATGGTTCAAAGACTTCAATGGACAAAAAAACGAGAATTGAGGATACCCTGCCCGGAGGAAGCCCGGGGCCCCTTTCCGGAGCTAGGCCTGGAAAGAGGGCCCGTAAGCGAGCGCCTGGTGGCCGGGTTAGCCACGGAGCCCGGTCGGGCATTGCCCGAAAAAGCAACGTGGCCATTTCTCCTTCCCGCGGACCCACCACCTACGGGAAGAACCACTGGGGTCGGGTGCACTGCCAGTTAGGCGGCAGTGAAGGCAGGGGGCATCGACGGACCAAACCCAGCCAACAGAGACTGGCTTTGGGGACGTGGAATGTCACTTCTCTGGGGGGGAAGGAGCCTGAGCTGGTGCGGGAGGTGGAGCGCTACCAATTAGATCTGGTGGGGCTTACCTCTACGCACAGCACTGGCTCTGGAACTGGATCGGTTTGCAGCAGAATGTGAAGCGGCTGGGATGAGGATCAGCACCTCCAAATCTGAGGCCATGGTTCTTAGCAGGAAACCGGTGGGTTGTCTACTCCAAGTAGGGAGGGAGTCCTTATCCCAAGTGAAGGAGTTCAAGTATCTCGGGGTCTTGTTCTCGAGTGAGGGGAGGATGGAGCGTGAGATTGACAGGAGAATAGGTGCAGCGGGAGCGGTATTGGGTGCACTTTGGCGCACCGTTGTAACCAAAAGAGAGCTGAGCCAGAAGGCAAAGCTCTCGATCTACCGATCAGTCTTCGTTCCTACCCTCACCTATGGCCATGAGCAATGGGTAATGACCGAAAGGACGAGATCGCGAATACAAGCGGCCGAAATGAGTTTCCTCAGGAGGGTGGCTGGTATCTCCCTGAGGGATAGGGTGAGAAGCTCAGTCACTCGTGAGAGACTCGGAGTAGAGCCGCTGCTCCTTCGCGTAGAAAGGAGCCAGTTGAGGTGGTTCGGGCATCTAGTAAGGATGCTTCCTGGTCGCCTCCCGAGGGAGGTTTTCCAGGCACATCCAACTGGGAGGAGACCACGGGGCAGACCGAGGTACAGGTGGGGTGATTACATCTCCACACTGGCCTGGGAACGCCTCGGGATCCCCCAGTCAGAGCTAGTCGATGTTGCCAGGGAGAGGGAAGTTTGGAGTCCCCTGCTGGAGCTGCTACCTCCGCGACCCGATTTCGGATAAGCGGGAGAAGATGGATGGATGGATGGACATTGACTCCCTAGATTGTACACCATAAGTACATCAAACAGGGGCAATGACACATAGTGAAGCCAATAGACACACACTTAATAAGCAAAAGCTAATAAAAAAACACTGGCAAACAAGAAACCAACTCAAACCCAACGGAGCTAAGAGGAAGGGCAATCTGACATTAAATGTGCAATGTGTACAATTTGGCCAATTGTCAAAGGGGGACAGCATATTAAGACAAACGCATCACCCTGACCAAATACCGTAAAGCCTTCTAGTAGCATACACTACTGCCACCAGCCATTAAACTGGCTACTTGAGGGGTCCTCCTGAGGACGAGGACACATGGTGTGCATGGTGTGCATGGTGTCATGGGTGGCAGTATAGCTCAGGAGGTAGAGTGGTTGCTTCACAACCGGAAGGTTGCTGGTTCGATCCTGGTTCGACCCAGCTCCTCCTAGCAAAAACTGTTGAGGTGACTGTTGAGCAAGACACCCTAACTGCTCCTGATGTGCTGGCTGTCTCCTTGCATGGCTGACTCCGCCGTGTGTGTGAATGTGAGGCATGACTTGTAAAGCGCTATATAGAAGCATCCATTACCATTATTACCATTACATGGTTATGAGGAATCTGTATATTGCAGAGTTTTGAATAATGGTGAACAGAGCAGATGGAACATGCTAGAGCTCTTCCTCTAGTGTTTGTGGTGATGGCTGTTTTATCCTGTGGACTTTGATTAACAAGGACCCACAGGTGTGCAGCCTCACCAGCCAATCAGTCCAACTCAGGCCAGATGAGGCTACTTAAACCACCCACCAACCACACACACACTCCAAACTACTGTTTAAAGTGAATCTCTGGTAAGGCCTCGTAAAGTTTTTGTCCTTCTAGTGATCCGGTAAAGCCAGCATTACAATTTTAGAGTGTACTTGGTGTTTGTCTTTTGTGGTAAAAAGTGGTATAACAAGACCGGTATTACGGGCAAAAACTAGCGGTTCATTTTTTAATAATGTTAAAAAAATTTAAACAGCAAAACACTCTTCACATACACACACACACAGTATTTGCCGGCGAGTGTGGTAAATTCTGCGTCCAACATCGCTTAGCATACGAGTCTACACCCAACTCTCATTAGCCTGTTGATAAGCCCGACGCTAACCAAAAATGACGGCGGAAACTAAAATGGACGGATGTTATTTTAAAGTGCGTTGCATTTCCTTTTGTCCGGATGGACGCTGCGTGAATTATGTCTAACTGTGGTATATAAACAGAATCACATACTGTACACGCATGTACAGTACAATGTAGTTAGAATGTTGTTTGAATAGAAGAGGCGCACCTGTTTCAAGGTAGATAAAAGTTGAATGAAAAAAAAAGGAAAACAGAACACATTAGGTACACAATGAAACTGACTGAACTAAATCTATTAAAATAACCAAACTGAAGATGAAAAGGCTTCTTCTTCTTTCGTGTATCGTCTTCATATATCCAGCTTTGTGTCATGTAGCCATGCCCTCGTCTCAGGTCCCACTCGGAAGAGGCCCTCCTCTGAAGGTGGTCTATGCAGGGGACAGGTGGTGATCACGTGGTTGGCAGTCTGCTCAGGCTCCCCGCACTCACACGCTGCACTGTCGGTTAGGCCCCATTTTTCCATGGACGCTTTGAAGACGGGGGAGAAGACGACAGCCTCCACGCGGCCTCCCCTGCGAGTAATGAGATATGGTGCAAGACCAGCTCATGAAACGAATGTCGCCACCCAATCGTCACGCTGTCAGATCAGGGCGCAAGAGGCCGGGGGGATGCAAGCTCACGTCAGGGCGGGCAGCCATCCCGACCATCGAGCGCCAGGGCCTGGCAGTGCTCCAGCTAAAATGTCGAGGGCCTCACCACCGCCAAACTGGATATCATACGCCACCTCGCCGACTCCCATGAAGTCGCGTCCGTCCTCCTTCAGGAGACGCACTGTGGAAAAGCAGACTTTCTCAGGTTGCCCGGGTTCCACCTCGCCGGCTCCATCCTCAGCAGGCAGCACGGGATGGCCACCTTTGTCAGGTCTGACCTCAGTTGGACAGCCACAGGACAATCTCCACCGGGCTCCAGCCTTGAGTGGCTGTCCACAAGGATACAGAAGACAACGGTTGTGAACGTGTACAAGCCCCCACCATCTGTACTGTCCACATCGGCCCTCCCAACTGCCCCGGCACCCGCCATCTACGCCGGGGATTTTAACTGCCAGCACACCGACTGGGGATACTCCCACACAACACCGGATGGGGAGACACTGAGCGAGTGGGCCTCCAACGCAAACGCCCATCTCCTGTTTGACCCCAAAGAGCCATGAAAAGGCTGAAATGAGAATATAAACATCTGATTTCATTGGATAATACAGATGAGGGCATAAACGTGTTATAATTACTGTGGGAAATGGGGGGTGGAAAACGATGTTCAACCAGGGATTGAAAAGACAAATAAGCACAAATATATATAAAGCACAAATTGCAGGGTTGGTGTTCAAGGCAGTGAGGAGGTATGATAAGTCGATGGAACGGATAAGTGGAACGGATATTAATGTTTGTGTGGGAATTCATATACAGAGAGAGAGAGAGAGAGAGAGAGAGAGAGAGAGAGAGAGAGAGAGAGAGAGAGAGAGAGAGAGAGAGAGAGGAGGTGAACGGGTGAGAGAGAGGGGGAGATAGACATAGAGGAGATGAAGAGATAGACACAGAGTGATAGTGAGAAATAGAGATTATTATTATTAGATATTGCATGTATTATGAGG
>CM050999.1:37575637-37715637 GCA_027704905.1 Muraenolepis orangiensis | reverse complement strand
GCAGTGTGCTGTGTCACACATTTTGTAGTTCTAATGTGTTTTCCCTATTATGCGAAATTGTGACCAGGAATATTGCGAACAAATATTCAGAACCTTCGACCGGGAGCTCCTAGGTCTTTTCCTCGCTATTCGACACTTCAGGACTCTGCTGGAAGGCCGACTCTTCACCGCCTTTGTGGACCACAAGCCACTGACGTTGCACTTGCCATGGCCAAGGCTGCTGAGCCGTTGTCTGGCTTTCTGCTTTCTGGAGTTTACCACGCACAACTAGCAAGCACAACTTTGTCACCGACTGCCTCTCTCAAACAGTGGTGGCGGCCGTCCATTTAGGCCTTGACTATGCCGTCATGGCTGCCGACCAGGCCGCTGACATGGAAGTGCAGGCCTACTGGGCAGCTGCCACTGGACTGCGGTTGAAGGATGTGGTGTTTGATGACGTCAATGCCACACTCCTTTGCGACGTCTCCACAGGCAGGTCCCGCCCTATGGTTCCCACAAGCTGGCGGCGCCGTGTTTTTGAGGCCATTCACAGCCTTTCACACCCGGGAGTGAAGGCGTCCACAAAGCTAGTGGGGGCTAAGTTTGTCTGGCCCGGCCTTCGGAAGGACGTCAATAGCTGGGCTGGCTCCTGTGTGGCGTGCCAGCATTCAAAGGTGCACTGTCACACAAAGGCCCCCTTGGCAGGCGGTTTGATCATGTGAACGTAGACCTTGTGGGCCCCCTGCCCCCCTCCCGTGGGTTCACTCACCTCCTCACCATGGTGGACAGGACGACCAGGTGGCCAGAGGCCATTCCACTGTCATCAATCACGTCCGCTGACGTGGCTCGGGCGTTTGTCGGATCCTGGGTGGCCTGTTTTGGATTTCCGCATCGGAACTCACCTCTAACAGGGTCCCCAGTTTACGTCGGAGCTCTGGACTCCTGTTGCCGAGAGCCTGGGGGTGAAACTCCACCGCACCACGGCATACAACCCACAGGCCAATGGGCTTCGCGAGCGGTTTCATCGCTCCATGAAAGCCGCTCTGCGGGCCAGCCTCACGGCCGCAGCTGGGTCAACCGACTCCCATGGTTCATGCTCTGCCGACCGCTGTGGGTCCCGGGTGAGTTTCTCCCAGTTGCCGTGGCCCCCTGGTCTGCTGCCTCACATCGAACTGCGCTCCGGGACAGCGCTGACAACTTTGCTCTTATCCCCGCTTCTCACCACTACCTCTCTCTGTCCTATGTCCCCAAGGATCTTCAGTCGGCCTTTGTCTTCATTCGCCACGATGGCCACCGCACTCCCTTGCAGCCTCCCTACGACGGCCCCCTTTCACATACTGGAGGCAGGGCCGAAACACTTTTTGGTGGACAGGGGGAGAAGTCGGACCGGGTCTCGGTGGACCGTCTCAAACCTGCCCATTTGGACCCGGACAGGCCGGTTGAGCTGGCCGTGCCCCCGCGGCGTGGTAGAGCCCCCTGCCAGGCCCCGGCCCGCTGACCCACCTGTGCGCACCCCAAGCCCTGCACTAGCTCCTGTTGGACAGGCCCTGTCCCCTGTCCCTGCCCCTTCACACGTGAAGCACAGTCGTTTTGGACGCCCCGTCCGCCCCCTACCCTGTGGACCCTTTCAGTTTTGACTGTTCGGCTGTTTGGTTTTTGTGTTTTCAGTTCTAGTGAATTCTGGGGGGGCCTGTGTGGTGATCCACTTGGGACAGAGACATTCACTGGACTTTATGAGATGGAGTTACGGCTCCTTTAAGCCATTTCAACCGAGAAGCTTTCTGGGTTATTTTTGGAGCGGGAGTTTTGAATGTACCGGTTCTGATTTGTTCGCATTTCACAACTGTTACTGTTGCAACACTGTATCACTGTTGATGTTGGGGAGTAAACGTCCCCCTGACACAACCTGTCTCCGTCTTCTCGTTTCTACGCACCCCCACACAGGTGTACGTTCTCTGAGACATTTAGGGCCAAGCTGGATAAAATCAGTAAAACATGTTTTAAGGGGTATGAAGTAGCCGAATGGGTTCAAGATATTGATGTTTGCTTCATGCACAGTCATACTTTTCAATTTGGACCGGTTTAGACTTGATTTTATTGTTTAACATTGATATTTTCCAATTCAACTTAATATTATCACGTCTCAATCAGCCTGCAGAGGGCGCTAAAATCCCAACCTAGATTAAATCTAGACCTGAACATGTAAATAATAAGAATTAAATAATTGATCAAAACAAACGATTTCACAGAATAAAAGGAGAGCTGATGACTTAAACCAGTGGTCCCCAAACTTTTTTTTAGGAGGGCCAGATCATGTCAGTAAATAGTACTGTGGAGAACAGGTCTACAGTACCTTAGTTGAGGGGGGGGGGGGATGAACGTTAACGGGGGAGGGGGTGCGCAACACAAACACACTTTTGTGTGTCACCATAGCAACGGATATACATGTTGCAGAATCTTCAACATAACTATCAAACTAAAGATTGTATACATTCATTGAACAAATATTTTTTAACTTAACTTTCTCACTAGAAATGTTATCAAAGCGTATTTTGGAGTAACCTTGTGTAACCAATGTGTTTGTATCGTGAGAAAAAAAGTCATAAAAACATGTATACGTTTTAGAGAGAGAGAGAGAGAGAGAGAGAGAGAGAGAGAGAGAGAGAGAGAGAGAGAGAGAGAGAGAGAGAGATGATATTGCTGTCTGTTTTAATGGACATACTGCTTCACCTTTCATCCAGTGTTATCCACTATGTTGGTCTAATTCACTTTGGGTTGTAAGGAAGCATTGAGTTAGTGCAGAGAGAGCAATGGGCAGTGGAAGGGAGAGAGAGAGAGAGAGAGGTTAGATGGACAGATATATACACACATATCATTTATAATTCCAAGAAAGATGATCAATAGACAGAGAGACGGACAGGAAGGCCGACAGATGCATAGACAGATCATTAGACAGACGCATGGAGACTGACTGACTCTTTACATTGGAAATTCCACCATATGGCTTAAAAGCAAACAGTTCCCGATGAGACATGAGGAATCAGAGCTTGTTGAAATGCCCGTCTAATTCAAAGGGATTTCTCATACTATGCTCTAATTGGTGTGTTTTTCCGATACCACTTACAGATACAGTATCCCTCAGATTCAAATACATAAAGATCAGGAGTTCAATGCCACCCCCTTCCTCCAATCAATCGTTTGAATTGCGAATTCGTTATTTGCGATTGATTAAGCCGGTCCGCAGTGATACTTCCAATTACTATGAGGTCAACCATAGTCTTGTATCCCCCCCTCCCCCCCTCCCCCTGTGAACATGCCTCAAACATGGACTTTCCAGAGGCTGGGCCTTCACTTCCAGATATTGACGTCCACACAGGACAGCTGCCAGTTGGGAATTTACCATTTCACCTCCACGTTTAACCATGTGTGTCTTCACACCGGACAGGGGCTACCCTTCCCATTGAGTCACTTTAAGATGTTTTTATATCCGAAGCAACTAACTATAACTATTGTTTTTTTTAGTATTTTTAAAGGATCAGGTTTGAGTCTTGCTCAAAAACGACAGCTAGAGGATTCAAAACAATAACAAGTCAAACATCCCAACCACCACTCCAGGATCCTGCATCCGCAACATGAATCATTTTCAATATAAAAATAATTTTATAATTTTCCTTGTGTGCGGCTCAATGACTTGCAATGTTTGATCTTGATCTTCACCTTATTTCCTTTCGTACAAATACTCAACGCAACTTTAATGTGATTACAAAATCATCAGTATCTCAGTTTTGTCCTTTGTCTTGTCTTGTGGAAATTGCGGAACGTCCAATTGACGATGTGATTGATTCTTGAATTGAAGCACAACCTTTTAAGAGATGAGTGTCATTCATCGACCACGAGCCAGGTGCTCGCACCGTCTCACTTTTGAGGATGGAATGACATTTTCATTTTAAATTAAAAAGTTTAATGAAATTCATATTGTCCATTGTTTTGTGTTGAATTTCTTGCAGGCAAACTCTCCAAGATCATTTTGAGAATTGATAGAGAGAGGCGGGGAGGGAGGAAGGGAGACAGGAGGGAGGGAGGGAGGGAGGAAGGGAGACAGGAGGGAGGGAGGGAGGGAGGAAGGGGGAGGGGAGGAGGAGATGTACTTTTTCAATGCACCCAGGCTTCCCTTATGCATACGTGAGTTAAATTAGCCATGGACTGGACGGAGATCATTATCCTAATCACTATTCCCTAAGGGGCTAGGGGTGTTCAGCAGAATGTATGCCTGACAAAGAAATGCACGCACGCACACACACACGCACACACACACACACACACACACACACACACACACACACACACACACACACACACACACACACACACACACACACACACACACGCACGCACGCAAGCATGTTTGAAAAATGACACAAAAAGTGCACACACACAAACACACACACACACACATACACACACACACACACACACACACACACACACACACAAAATAATACAATACAAATAATCAGCTTGAGAACATGAGAGGAAACAAGCCTATTAATTAGATGCTTCTGCCTACAACAACAATAAAAATGATTTCACAACCTCAGTTACTTTAGAAGTAACTAATTGGGATTCTCCACCAAACACAACACAACACAAACACAACAACAAAATCCTGGGCCCAGGACAGCTACTTCTCCAGGAACCACGACCCACGATGCAGTGTGGAATGTGTCTGGACTGCATCTGGCGTTCTCTCTCTCTCTCTCTCCAAAGGGTACGTGTCCTTACATCCCGTTGCCCCCAAACAACCTTTTTCTGTCAACAGACGGATCTGTCTCTATGTGCATTGGATTGTTTTCTGTCACCTTGCAATGAGCGTAAATCCTTCCAAAGCCCAAGGGGGAAACAGACACCTACTACCTACATATGCTACGTCCTGAGGCGTCGCCGTCATGGTGACATAGATGGAGACGTATAACACATGATCTACCCTGGGAATGGGATTCCCGAGACGCTTCCAATTATGGGGATTTAGGATAGAATGATAGATCGTTGGACGGAGAGGTCAACACTATTGAGTAAACTGGACGTTTGAATGAGTCCATGGCGCTGCCTCAGTGTTTGTGTATTAACGCATGTTCATGATTGCAGTACGTCTTATTTCCTGATGGGAATTGACAAGCTTCTTCCCCATCTAGTGTGTGAGGTGCGTGTGCGGTGCATGTGTGTGCCTGCACGCATTTGTGTGTGTGTGTGTGTGTATGTGTGTGTGTGTTTGCTTGCGTGCTTGCATGTATCGTTGTGTGTGTCCATACATGTTTCTGTGCATGTGTGTTTGAATGCGTGTGTGTATGTGTGTGTGTGTGCTTGCATGCTTGCATGTATCACGAGAGGGAGATGAGGTCTCAGCACTAAATCAGCAAGACAAAAGAGCTCATCCTGGACTTCAGAAGCCACCGGGTCAGCCACTCCACCATCATGGGTGGAGTGGATGGGACACTGCTGGATGGGTCACTGTGTGGTACGGCAACACCACTGCACAGGACAAGGAAGCCATCCAGAAGGTTGTGAGGACGGCAGAGAAGATCATCTGGGGTGCACTTCAATGCATTGAGGAGATCTGTAGGGCCAGAAGTCGGAAGAAGGCCATGTCCATCATAAAGGACTGTAACCACCCTGGGCACCATCTCTTCTCCCCCCCTACTGTCTGGTCACCGGTTGCGCAGCATCTGTAAAAGGAGTAGCAGGTTTAAGGATCGTTTTTATCGACAGGCAGTGCGCCTACTGAACTGCTAGGAGTGAAGCCACTTTCACTTTCATAACATTGTCATTAACATTACACTTACATACTTTGCTGGACTTTCTGGACACTGGACACATTCGACACATGTGTGTGTATGAGGGGCCGTTAGGGACACATACACATGTGAAACACTCTCAAACACACAACTGAAACCAAAATCTTTTACAAACATACGTAAAAATCTCTCATATTCACATATGAAACGCTCTTACACACACATAAGAAATCCAAAGTTATTCAAGTCAAGTCAAGTCAAGTCAAGTTTATTGTCACTTCACAGTTTACGTATAAAGCAGAGAGTGAAAATCTTATGTGCAATACCCGACGACACACAGCAGTTATAAAAATAAGATAAAATAAAATAAAAACAATGGAATAAATAATAATTACAAAAATGTATAAAGTTAGATATATAAAATAAAAATGCAATTTATAAAATGCAATATATCGGCACAGAAAAAGAGCAATATGTATATATATATAAATAAATGTAATAAAATATACATTGTTATATGCTGTTATACGCCCTTGCTCAGCAGCCTGATGGCCTGACTGTGGAAGCTATCTCTGAGTCTATTTGTATGGCACTTGATACTGCAGTATCACCTGCCTGACGGTAAACATGAAAACAGTTCGTGGCTGGGGTGGACATTGTCTTTTATGATGCGTTAGGCCTTGGCCACACACCGCTGGTTGTATATATCCAGGAGGGAGGAGAGCTCATCTCCAACGATATACTGGGCCTTCCGCACCACCCTTTGAAGCACTCTGTGCTCGAGTGCATACCCGTACCAGGCGGTGATACACCCTGTAAGAAACTAACTGCCGGTATAGAATGTTCTCAGGATGTGGGGGCCCATGCTGAATTTCCTCAGACGCCTGAGGAAATACAGGCTTTGTTGGGCCCTTTTCACCACGTGTGTGGTGTGCGTGGACCATGTGAGGTCCTTGGAGATGTGGACGCCGAGGAACTTGAAGCTGTTGACCCTCTCTACTGCAACACCGCCGATGGAGATAGGGCCGTGCTCTCCTCTCTGCTTCCTGTTGTCCACGATCAGCTCCTTGGTCTTCTGGACATTGAGGGCGAGGCTGTTCTCCTGGCACCACTGCTCCAGCGATCCAACCTCCTCCCTATAGGCTGTCTCTTCGTTGCAGGCGATCAGGCCCATCACTGTCGTGTCGTCAGCAAACTTGATGATGACGTTGGAGCTGTGCATAGCCATGCAGTCGTGGGTGTAGAGGGAGTAGAGGAGAGGGCTCAGCACACATCCCTGGGGGGCTCCTCTGTTGAGGGTCAGTGGCTCTGAGGTGGTGCTGCCCATCCTCACCACCTGGCGGCGGTCCGACAGGAGGTCCAGTATCCAGCTGCACGTGGATGGGGGCACGCCTAGACCTCTAAGCTTGGTGTCGAGCTTGGCAGGAACTATCGTGTTGAACGCTCTCATATACACACATGAAATGCACTCATATACACATATGAAACGCTCTCACACACACATGTGAAACGCTCTCATATACACATGTGAAACGCTCTCACACACACATGTGAAATGCTCTCACACACACACATGAAATGCACTCATATACACATATGAAACGCTCTCACACACACATATGAAACGCTTTCACACACACATGTGAAATGCTCTCATATACACATGTGAAACACACTGACACACACATGTGAAACGCTCTCATATACACATATTAAATGCAATCATATAGATGTGAAATGCTGAGTTTAGTATTGAATTAATTTGCTTTTCAGTTAAAAAAGGAAGGCCTTTCTGTCACATGAAGGAAACAGGAAAACTTCACTATGAATAGCATGACATTACAAGAGCCCTTCTTAAACCAAAATTAATTTTCATCTGATCCTCGTTGTGTTTCGAGTACAAACTTTATTTTTTGCGGTGGAAGGAAATAAAGAGGATGTTTTAAGATTTTTTACTAGTGCTTCGCAATGCATTGAGTCACTGAAAATAGAATAATCCAACAACTATGATCAGGAGAGGCTGTATTGAATGCTTGATGACCACACAAGGACTATATGCATTTCTTACTGTTTCGAGGTTTGGTGAGGACGAAGAAACTGTTCGACGGGGAAACTGATCCATCCATCCATCCATCTTCTCCCGCTTATCCGTAATCGGGTCGCGGAGGTAGCAGCTTCAGCAGGGGACTCCAAACTTCCCTCTCCCTGGCAACATCGACAAGCTCTGACTGGGGGATCCCGAGGCGTTCCCAGGCCAGTGTGGAGATGTAATCACCCCACCTGTACCTCGGTCTGCCCCGTGGTTTCTTCCCAGTTGGATGTGCCTGGAAAACCTCCCTCGGGAGGCGACCAGGAAGCATCCTTACTAGATGCCCGAACCACCTCAACTGGCTCCTTTCTACGCAAAGGAGCAGCGGCTCTACTCCGAGTCTCTCATGAGTGACTGAGCTTCTCACCCTATCCCTCCGGGAGATAGGGAATGACCTTCGGTCATTACCCATTGCTCATGGCCATAGGTGAGGGTAGGAACGAAGACTGATTGGTAGATCGAGAGCTTTGCCTTCTGGCTCAGCTCTCTTTTGGTTACAACGGTGCGCCAAAGTGCACCCAATACCGCTCCCGCTGCACCTATTCTACTGTCAATCTCACGCTCCATCCTCCCCTCACTCGAGAACAAGACCCCGAGATACTTGAACTCCTTCACATGTGGATAAGGACTCCCTCCCTACTTGGAGTAGACAATCCACCGGTTTCCTGCTAAGAACCATGGCCTCAGATTTGGAGGTGCTGATCCTCATCCCAGCCGCTTCACATTCCGCTGCAAACCGATCCAGTGAGTGCTGAAGGTCACATACTGATGACGCAAACAGGACCACATCATCTGCAAACAGCAGCGATTCAATCCTGAGCCCACCATACTGAAACCCCTCCCCTCCATGACTACGCCTTGAAATCCTGTCCATGAAAATCACAAACAGGATGGGTGACAAAGCGCAGCCCTGGCGGAGGCCAACACCCACTGAGAACAGGCCTGACTTTGTACCGAGAATCCGGACACAGCTCTTGCTTTGGGAGTAGAGAGATTGGATGGCCCTCAACAGTGACCCCCGCACCCCATACTCCCGCAGCACCCCCCACAGTATTTCCCGAGGGACCCGATCATATGCCTTCTCCAAATCTACAAAACACATGTAGACCAGATGGGCATACTCCCAAGCCCCCTCCAGGTTCCTTGCAAGAGTGAAAAGCTGGTCCGTTGTTCCACGACCAGGGCGGAATCCGCATTGTTCCTCTTCAATCTGAGGTTCGACTATCGGCCGAACCCTCCTTTCCAGCACCTTGGAGTATACTTTCCCAGGGAGGCTGAGTAATGTGATACCCCTGTAATTGGCACACACCCTCTGGTCACCCTTTTTGAACAGGGGTACCACCACCCCTGTTTGCCACTCCTCAGGCACTGTCCCAGACTTCCACGCAATGTTGAAAAGACGTTTGTCATCCACGACAGCCCCTCAACACCCAGAGAATTAGCATTTCTGGACGGATCTCATCCACCCCTGGGGCTTTGCCACTGCGGAGATGTTTGACTACCGTAGTGACTTCCTCCAGGGAGATTGATGTTTGCCGTCCTTCATCCTCCAGCTCTGTCTCTACCATTGAGGGTGTGGTTGGGTTAAGAAGTTCCTCAAAGTGTTATTTCCACCGCCCGGTCACCTCCTCAGTTGAGGTCAGCAATGTCCCACCCTTACTGTTCACAGCTTGGATGGATCCACGCTTCCCCCTCCTGAGGCGCCGGATTGTTTGCCAGAAACGCTTTGGTGCCGACTGAAAGTCCTTCCCCATGGCTTCTCCGAATTCCTCCCACACCCGCTGCTTTGCCTCCGCTACAGCCGAGGCTGCTGTCCTCTTGGCCTGTCGATACCTCGCAACTGAGTCCGGAGTCTCACAGGCTAACATAGCCCGGAAGGCCTCCTTCTTCAGCCGGACGGCTTCCCTGACCACCTGTGTCCACCACGAAGTCCGAGGGTTGCCGCCTTGAGGCACCAATGACCTTGAGGCCACAGTTCTCAACCGCAGCTTCGGCAATAGAAGCTTTGAACAATGACCACTCTGGCTCAATGCCCCCAGCCTCCACAGAGATGCCTGAAAAATTCGGCCGGAGGTGGGAGTTGAAGGTCTCCCGGAAAGGGGCATCCACCAGACGTTCCCAGTTCACCCGCACTACACGTTTGGGCTTACCTGGTCTGTCCAGAGGCTTCCCCCGCCATCTTACCCAACTCACCACCAGATGGTGATCGGTTGACAGCTCTGCCCCTCTCTTCACCCGAGTGTCCAAAACATGCGGCCTCAGGCCAGATGATACAATAACAAAATCGATCATTGACCTTCGGCCTAAGGTACTCTGGTACCATGTACACTTATGAGCATCCTTATGTTTGAACATGGTGTTTTTTATGGCCAATCCATGACTAACACAGAAATCCAATAACAAAACCCCACTCCGGTTCAGATCAGGTAGGCCGTTCATCCCCAACCCGCCCCTCCAAGTTTCCCCATCGTTACCCACGTGTGCGTTGAAGTCTCCCAGGAGGACTATAGAGTCCCCTTCAGGAGCCCCATGCAGGACTCCATCCAGGGTGTGCAAGAAGGCGGGATATTCCAAACTGTTGTTTGGTGCATAGGCACAAACAACAGTCAGAGTTTTCCCTCCCATGACCCTAAGGCGTAGGAAGGCGACCCTCTCGTCCACCGGGGTAAACTCCAACAAAGCAGCACTCAGCCGGGGACTTGTGAGTATCCCCACACCCGCCCGGCGCCTCACACCCTGAGCAACTCCAGAGAAGGAAAGAGTCCAACCCCTATCCAGGAGTTTAGTTCCAGAGCCAGTGCTGTGCGTAGAGGTAAGCCCCACCAGATCTAATTGGTAGCGCTCCACCTCCCGCACAAGCTCAGGCTCCTTCCCCCCCAGAGAGGTGACATTCCACGTCCCCAAAGCCAGTCTCTGTTGGCTGGGTTTGGTCCGTCGATGCCCCCTGCCTTCACTGCCTCCTAACTGGCAGTGAACCCGATCCCAGCGGTTCTTCCCGTAGGTGGTGGGTCCGCGGGAAGGAGAAGTGGCCACGTTGCTTTTTCGGGCTATGCCCGACTGGGCTCCATGGCTAACCCGGCCACCAGGCGCTCGCTTACGGGCCCTCTTTCCAGGCCTGGCTCCGGAAAGGGGCCCCGGGCTTCCTCCGGGCAGGGTATCCTCACTTCTTGTTTGTTTGTCCATTGAAGTCTTTGAACCATTCTTAGTCTGGCCCCTCCCCTGAGACCAATCTGCCATGGGAGACCCTACCAGGAGCACTAGGCTCCAGACAACACAGCTCTCAGGTTCACAGGGACACCCAAACCTCTCCACCACGATAAGGTGATGGTTCCCGGAGAGGGGAAACTGATGTGACAATCAATCTAATAGCCCCAACAACCTTGACATGCCATGCAGGTCGACCCCAATACAGGATAACCGCTGAACAAATTTCCCACTGTGTTTCAATTGGTATGACATGGTCAAGAATTGCATCATGCTTTGGAATCAGTCGGGGAACCCTATACAGACACAGGCTAACTCTGCGAATTTAGCCATTAAGCTATGCAGTATTGTCAAATCAAGACCTGGACAGCATTGTGACAAACATACTACAGAACACTCTACTTGGAACTTGGAAGTCTGAGATCACGTAGCCTAAGAGTTCAGCGCTGGCGGGTCAGACAAAGCCTGCATCAAGTGGATCCCATTGGGCGGTCTTTTAGACATCGACATGCTATAAGACGAAGGGTCTACAGTGTTCAGGTCCCCAATCAATTGTGGTCAGTTGACTTGTAAACTGCTCAAATGTGCAGGTTTTAAGTACATGCTTACTTTAATGTAGTGTATTTCTCCCAACAAGCATTTTGACAGCAACCACAAGCTGGTTAGGTGGCGGATGGTCTTTCATGGCTGTGTTGATGGCTTTAGCAGGACTATTGTGTACTTACGGTGCTTGTCGAACAACAGGGCTTAAAGTGTCTTGTCATTATTTTTAGAAGCAGTAGATACTTTTGGTTTGCCTTTAAAGGTCAGATGTGATCATGGTATGGAAAATATACGTGTTGCCGTTTTATGTTGGAAAGAAGAGGATTAAATAGTCATAGTGTTATTACAGGTGTTGTCACAAATGGGATAGTTCGGTGGGATCCAGAACGCAGACCAAGACACAGTGGAGCTATAACATAGAGCTTTGTTTAAAGCACACAGACAACAGAGAGTAATCAGGGACAGGCAAGGGGTCTGGATACCGGGAGGTCGATCTGCGGAGTACCGGCAGGTAGTAGACCGGCGAGTAGTCCGGGACGGGAGAGGAGTCTGGGTACCGGGAGGTCGGAGTAGCGACAGGTACCAGACAGGCGGATGGTCAGGGACGAGCGAGAAGTCTAGATACCGGGAGGTCGGAGTAGCCACAGGTACTGGACAGGTAATTATTAATTACCGGGGAGCTCGTATAGACCGGAGTAACGCGAGACAGGCGGGTGATGCGGGATAGGTAATGAATCTGGATTCCGGGACATCGGCGTAACGATTCTGTCCAGAATGTACAACGTAGTAAGCACAAAGTAGCAACCATGAAGTACGACTTACGATCTAACCCAGGGGTAATGGGAAGCCAGGGTATATATACCCCAGGTGAGGTGATTAGCAATCAGCCACGGCAAATGCTGACAGGTGTGTGTGCGCCGCCAGCGCACGCGGCTTGGCCACGCCCCCTGCCAACCACCGTAACCGTGATAGGTGTTTCAGTACACAACCAAAGGATTGAGAGACTATGGGCTGAACTAACTAAGAGTTGTATCAAGACACTATGCAAACATTTTAACCTTCATGGAGGAACAGGGTACACTGGATTAAATTAGGATTAAATGAACATCTTTGTTGTCTACATTATTTCTATTTACCATGAATCGAAAGGGCAGTAACAGAATTTGTCAACCAGTGGAACAACCATGACCTTTCCACACAAGGGGGGCAGACACCTCTTCAGGTGTGGCATTCAGGTGTCATAAACAGTGTAGGAATGAATCCAGTTCTAAATTACATTTTTGATGTCGACAACTTGTACAGTACTGATGAAGGGGGGCCATTACCCGAACTGCAAACAAATAACAATGTAATAATTCCAGACATCGATGTTACCTTAAATGAGACAATCATAAACAATATACAACAAGTTAATCCACTAGATAATGATGGTAACCATGGCATTGATGTTTTCTGTTCACTTTTGCAATATTTTCAGTGTACATAAGTCATTTTGTAGTTATCTTGTTTTAAAACAATACATTAACATAAATAAACATTTTTCAATAGTATGAAAAGGAGTTCATATCATTTTCTTTCTTTTTTTAAGTAATTTTGCAAGTACTGAATTATTAATGTTTGCCATCCATCCATCTTCTCCCGCTTATCCGAAATCGGGTCGCGGAGGTAGCAGCTCCAGCAGGGGACTCCAAACTTCCCTCTCCCTGGCAACATCGACTAGCTCTGACTGGGGGATCCCGAGGCGTTCCCAGGCCAGTGTGGAGATGTAATCACCCCACCTGTACCTCGGTCTGCCCCGTGGTCTCCTCCCAGTTGGATGTGCCTGGAAAACCTCCCTCGGGAGGCGACCAGGAAGCATCCTTACTAGATGCCCGAACCACCTCAACTGGCTCCTTTCTACGCGAAGGAGCAGCGGCTCTACTCCGAGTCTCTCACGAGTGACTGAGCTTCTCACCCTATCCCTCAGGGAGATACCAGCCACCCTCCTGAGGAAACTCATTTCGGCCGCTTGTATTCGCGATCTCGTCCTTTCGGTCATTACCCATTGCTCATGGCCATAGGTGAGGGTAGGAACGAAGACTGATCAGTAGATCGAGAGCTTTGCCTTCTGGCTCAGCTCTCTTTTGGTTACAACGGTGCGCCAAAGTGCACCCAATACCGCTCCCGCTGCACCTATTCTCCTGTCAATCTCATGCTCCATCCTCCCCTCACTCGAGAACAAGACCCCGAGATACTTGAACTCCTTCACTTGGGATAAGGACTCCCTCCCTACTTGGAGTAGACAATCCACCGGTTTCCTGCTAAGAACCATGGCCTCAGATTTGGAGGTGCTGATCCTCATCCCAGCCGCTTCACATTCTGCTGCAAACCGATCCAGTGAGTGCTGAAGGTCACATACTGATGACGCAAACAGGACCACATCATCTGCAAACAGCAGTGATTCAATCCTGAGCCCACCATACTGAAACCCCTCCCCTCCATGACTACGCCTTGAAATCCTGTCCATGAAAATCACAAACAGGATGGGTGACAAAGCGCAGCCCTGGCGGAGGCCAACACCCACTGAGAACAGGCCTGACTTTGTACCGAGAATCCGGACACAGCTCTTGCTTTGGGAGTAGAGAGATTGGATGGCCCTCAACAATGACCCCCGCACCCCATACTCCCGCAGCACCCCCCACAGTATTTCTCGAGGGACCCGATCATATGCCTTCTCCAAATCTACAAAACACATGTAGACCGGATGGGCATACTCCCAAGCCCCCTCCAGGATCCTTGCAAGAGTGAAAAGCTGGTCCGTTGTTCCACGACCAGGGCGGAATCCGCATTGTTCCTCTTCAATCTGAGGTTCGACTATCGGCCGAACCCTCCTTTCCAGCACCTTGGAGTAGACTTTCCCAGGGAGGCTGAGTAATGTGATACCCCTGTAATTGGCACACACCCTCTGGTCACCCTTTTTGAACAGGGGTACCACCACCCCCGTTTGCCACTCCTCAGGCACTGTCCCAGACTTCCACGCAATGTTGAAAAGACGTGTCATCCATGACAGCCCCTCAACACCCAGAGCCTTTAGCATTTCTGGACGGATCTCATCAACCCCTGTTTGGAATGTTTGGAAGCTTTTTATTTTTAAGACCTGAAAACGTTATAACTTTCATCACTTTTAGGACAATCAACTCTTGTTGATTGAACATTCATCATCATTCCTCTTTGTCCCTTGTCCTTCTTTTTCTTGCTTATCTATAATTCTCCATTCTAATGCTTTTGTGCTTTTTTAATTTAAATTGCAGAGCAAACAAACAATCAAACCTACGCCTTTCTTAACACAATCACCTGAATTCAAAATCAGCAACCCCAGATTTTGTTTGCTGTTACTGTTATATGTTTTGTCCCAAACTGTATTTTGTTCTGTTTTATGTCTCCTCTTGCCTCACATGTTATGTCTCTTTGCACTATATATTCATGACCTGCCAAACCCATATGTGTTCCCTAAAGCAAAGTCAAACTTGTCTTTAAAGACTTCGTAAGACACATGTAGTGGCAACCTGAGGCAGTTGACACATGTGTTGGCAATAGGAAACAATGGGGTTGAGGCAAAGTCATCCTCTCCCTTGTGAATGAATTCGACCAAAGGTGTTGGGGAAAAGCCGATGGGCGGCACCACAGATGCTCCTGTTGTGAAGGCCAATACTTTCTGTACTTTGGTTGGCCATTCTTCTTCTATAAACAAAAATAAAAAACTATTTAAGTGGTAGTTGGACCAAATAACCTGCATATTAAACCATTTTAAAGTAGTAATACAAAAATGTAAATACAGACAATAGTGTACTTGTTGTATAAACTGATAGTTACCTTCTGCATCCAGGAGATAGTCTCTCCAGTAGGTTACAACCCTCTCTTATGCAGTTCTCTTGTTGCTCCCTTCCTGGAGAGGGTTGAATGATGGAGAGATTGTCCATCTTACAGTAGGCCAGAGTACCCTTTGCTTTATAAAAAAAAGTAAAATGCCCATGTTATTTAGTTTAGTTATTTTTTTAAACCAAAACTAAAGTGCATCTACATAACCAGCAGAGTAACATATATATACCAGCCTTACACCTTAAATGGTTTGTAATATTATAGAATATTTCAAAAAGATTCAATATAATATGGAGCTAAAGTTCAAACATAAAAATTACATTAAACCAAAAGACCCTAAATAGACCTCTATTCCCGTTTTTTAAGGTAAAAACATCATATAGGATGATGACATTATAAATGATATTAACAGTACCAACATGATTTTAAACTCTGAATATGTATAATTACCTTTTTCTCCTCGAGCCAGATGTCCATGTGCCAAAGCAGTGTTGTGCTTGATATCGGGGTGCACAGTCTCTCTCTCCTAAGGGGAGCTGTAGTGGACGCTGCCCGCCGTGGGACGGGAAGAGGGACGACAGCTGACCGTTCAGGGTGTCCCCACTTGCAGTTCCAACAGTCGGCTGCGGCCCGGTTGTGGGCACGTTCGATAGCGTTCTAATAGTCTCCGTTGAGGCCAGGATTATTTAACAACGCTGCTGCCTTCATTAAGCTGTGTGCAGGCTGCTGAGCAGACATGATGACGGACAGACAAAAAATATTGTCTTCGCTGTTTTTTTAAAACGCCTTCCTGTTCAACTGAGATGCCTTCCTTTTCAACTGAAATCCCTCTCACACAACATACTGAAATCCCTCTCACACAACATACTGAAATCCCTCTCACACAACATACTGAAATCCCTCTCACAACCTACTGAAATCCTTCTCACACAACCTACTGAAATTGCATTTCATGTGTGTGTGTGAGTACGTTTCACATGTGTATATGAGAGCGTTTCATATGTGTGTGTGAGAGCGTTTCACATGTGTATATGAGTATGTTTCATGTGTGTGTGTGAGAGAGCGTTTCACATGTATGTAAGAGCGTTTCATATGTGTATATGAGAGATTTTTACATATGTTTGTAAATTATTTTTTATCAGTTGTGTGTGTGAGAGTGTTTCACATGTGTATGTGAAGGGTTTTTCTGAATAATGTCCCTAACGGCCCTTCATATGTGTGGGTGTGTGCATGCATGTGCCTGTATGTGTCCGTGCATGTGTGTGTTTGTGTGTGCATGTGTGTGTGTGTGTGTGTGTGTGTGTGTGTGTGTGTGTGTGTGTGTGTGTGTGTGTGTGTGTGTGTGTGTGTGCGTGCATGTGTGCATGTGTTTGTGTGTGTGTGCGTACGTGTTTTTGTGTGTGTGTGTGTGTGTGTGTGTGTGTACATGTCCGAGAGAGAGAGAGAGAGAGAGAGAGAGAGAGAGAGAGAGAGAGAGAGAGAGAGAGAGAGAGAGAGAGAGAGAGAGAGAGAGAGAGTTTTCTTCACTTCTTGGTAGAGAGAGCCCTCGCACAGACAAGAGGTCATTAGTGGCGGATAGCAAACATATGCATATGCCTCCATGTGCATATTTAAAGTCCCCGCATTTCCATTTTATAATGAGATTCATCATAACGTGTCAATGCAGGATTAGAATGTTTGTGTTTTTCTAGGCGGAAAAACACAAACATTGAACACTGAGTGGTGGTGGAGGCACCGATGGTAAAATAGGGGGTGGAGGTGTTGAAGGAGCTGGTGGTGGAGGTGGTGGAGGAGGTTGTGGTGGTGGTTGTGGGGATGGTGGTGCTGGTGGTGGAGGTGACGGTGTGGTGGTGATCTTGTGATTATGGTTGTGGTGGTGGTGGTGATGTTGGTGATTATGGTGGTGGTGGTGGTAGTGGATGGTGGGGGTGACGGTGTAGTGGAGGAAATGGAGGTAGTGCTGGCGCTGGTGGAGGTGGTGATGGAGGCGCTGTTGGAGGTAGTGGTGGTGGTACTGGTGGTGGAAGTGACGGTGTGGTGTTGACGTTGGTGATGATGGTGGTGGTGGTGTTAGTGGGTAATGGTGGTGGTGGTTGTGGTGGTGGTGGTGGTGGAGGTGGAGGAGGTGACAGTGTAGTAGAGGTGGTGGAGGTTGTTATTGTACATTGTACACAGCAAGAGAGGGGCGGGCTGCTGATTAAACTTGAGCCATAAGGAATTACCCTCAGAACATACAGTACCTTCAAAAAGATTTTGCGAGCAGCCAGCTTTATATCGCAAAATCAGAGCTGCCGTTTTAGCCTGCGTTCACAAAATCCTTCCCTGAGGTCAACATATTCCACACGTATCAATTCTGAATGAACGTGTCGATATCTCACCGCCGTGTCCGCGGATATCCGAGCGGCCGAGGTTAATGTTTGCGAGTAAAAGGAAAGTGCTGACAGAAAAATAATTTTAAAAAGTTGAGGGGATATAAAAAAATGATGTTGTGTAAAGCCTGGGAACCCTCACACAACATTGATTAAATCGCCACTTACATCAAATCAAGCCTTTGCATATTTACAAAGATTATATGTGTCGTAGAATGTACATTTGAAATTAATCCGGTGCTTGAGAGAGACCTGCTTGGGAGCGAATAAACGGAAATTTTTTCCGGGGATTAAAGTGAACTGAAATAGATCTCACACAATCAGTCTGAAGTTGGAAGTTGAAAGGCTGTTTTCTTTGTCTCTTTGTCTGTCGGTAACAAGACAAAGAAAACAGATTGGGCAAGAGTAAAAGTGGTAGGCCAATCTCTCTGTCTCTCAGTCCCACTCTCTTACTACTGGAGGGACTGAACTTCTTGATCTGGAATAGTCTGAGTATATTTGTGTTGCTAATCAGGTTGATACTAACTGTAACTAGAGTTTTGCAAGTAAGTTGTACTTTAATCATTAGTCCATTGTTAGCCAAGTGTTGAAGTGTAGTCTGAGTATATCTGTGTTGCTTATCAGGTTGACACTAACTGTAACTAGAGTTTTGCAAGTACGTTGTACTTTAATCATTAGTCCATTGTTAGCCAAGTGTTGAAGTGTAGTCTGAGTATATCTGTGTTGCTTATCAGGTTGAAACTAACTGTACCTAGAGTTTTGCACGTAAGTTGTACTTTAATCATTAGTCCATTGTTAGCCAAGTGTTGAAGTGTAGTCTGAGTATATTTAGTTGCTTACCAGGTTAATACTAACTGTAACTCGAGTTTGTCAGGTTTATCAGGTGATACTATCTCTAACTCAAGTTTGTCAGGTTGATACTAAGTGTAACTAGAGTGTTGCAAGTAAGTTGTGCTTCACTCATTGGTCTATTGTTAGTCAAGTGGTCAGTTAGTGCTTAAGTGTTGTGGCCCATTGAAGGTGGTTTCACCCAATCTAGGTCAACTGCCTTGTTAATTGTGTGGGAGGGGCCTGCACTCCTAGCAGAATCTCAGTCAATTAGCAACCAGTGTTATTTAGCCACTTCCTGAAAGCGGCAGCTTTGGAGCGGCAGACAAACAAAGACAAGGCTACAGTCGACTTTTTCAAGTTCGACTTGAAGGCAAGGCAGAATAAGGCTACAGTTGACTTTTTCAAGTTCGACTTGAAGGCAAGGCATAATAAGGCTACAGTCGACTTTTTCAAGTTCGACTTGAAGGAAAGGCAGAATAAGGCTACAGTCGACTTTTTCAAGTTCAACTTCTTCTCAGGTTGGCATCTTATTGTACTGTAATCTACCATGTGTGGCATTGCGGTACACACTTCTTTGCGGAGGTCACACAGACGCTGAGTCACATCCGGGCGCCGCCGTGATCCCACAAACCTCATTTACCCTACTCTGTCTACCCATGTCGAGCTAGTGGTAACTGGGGGGCTTTGGAATTGCAAGTCGGCAGTGCAGAAAACTGAGTTAATCTCAGGCTATGTATCCTTGCTTGCCCTGAACTTCCTTGCTCTTACTGAGACTTGGATCAGCCCTGAAAACACTGCCTCGCCTGCTGCTTTGTCAGATGTGTACTCTTTTTCTCACACCCCCAGTGTCGCAAGACGAGGCGGTGGTACTGGTCTGTTGATTTTGCGTGACTGGAAATACTCCCCTATTTCCATTCCACAGTTCTCCCCCTCTTCATTTGAATTTCATGCTGTAACTGTTTGTTTTCCATTTAAGCTCATTATTGCAGTTGTTTATCGTCCACCCGGCCCAGCTGGTGACTTCTTGGAGGAGCTTGACATGCTGATCTCCCACTTCCCTGATGATTGTTTTGGCCTCATCCTTCTTCAACATCTTGACTGAGAAGTTGGACCCTCTTCTCTCCTTCCTCACCACCTTCGAACCTTTCCCGCCGCCCCTCTCCACCGACCCACAAGGCCGGCAACCAGCTGGACCTCATCTTCACCAGACACTGCGATACAGGAAACCTTTCAGTTACTCCTCTCCATCTATCCGATCACTTCTTCATGTCCTTCTCCCTCTTCCTCCCTTCCCCACCCTCCCACTCTCCCCCTACCAAGATGGTGACGTCCCGTCGCAATCTCCGCACCCTCACCCCTGCCGATCTCTCCTCTTTTGTTCTCTCTGCCATCCCTCCTCCTGATTTGTTCTCTGTTCTACCCCCTGATATTGCCACTGACCTTCTTCTCTCTACCCTGTCCTCCTCTCTGTTCCCTCACCTCCAGGTCTGCATGTCCAACTCCACGTACCCCCTGGTTGTCGGACTCAGTGCGTACGCAGAGGCCTCAGAGAGGCGGAGCGCAGGTGGAAGAAAGGAAAAACCCCAGAGGACCTTCTCCATCATCAAGGGCTCCTGTTAAACTTCTCCTTGTCTCTTTCATCCGCCAAAGCTGCATTTTACTGTTCCAAAATTCTAAGCGCAGCATATAACCCTAAAAAACTGTTTGATACATTATCCGATCCT
Source organism: Muraenolepis orangiensis (assembly GCA_027704905.1). Taxonomy (NCBI): domain Eukaryota; kingdom Metazoa; phylum Chordata; class Actinopteri; order Gadiformes; family Muraenolepididae; genus Muraenolepis; species Muraenolepis orangiensis. The sequence continues at coordinate 37,695,248 of CM050999.1, read as the reverse complement.
CCTTCCCTGACCCCCCAGCTGATGCTCGCATCAAACACCCATGTCTTCCCCCCACCCTCCCACATCCCTCCCTTACCCATTTCTCTCCCCTCTCCACAGATTATTTCACCTCTTCACCTCATCACATCCAGCCGCCCCACCACATGCTCACTGAATCCAGTTCCCTCCACTCTGCTTCAGTCCACTGGGTCCTCTTCTCTTCTCCCTCTACACAACGTCCCTTGGTACTGTTATCCACTCCCATGACTTATCCTACCACTGCTATGCTGACGACACCCATTTGGTCTTGTCATTTCCCCCCTCGGACACGCAAGTTGAAACACGCATTGCCGTGTGCATAGCAGACATCTCAAATTGGATGTCGATGCATCACCTAAAGCTCAACCTGGACAAGATTGAGCTAGTGTTCTTCCCGGCAAAGGCCTGTCCACACCGAGACCTGGCTGTCACCATTGATGATGCTGTGGTGACACCTACTCGGACCACAAGGAATCTGGGTGTGACCCTGGATGACCAACTGTCGTTCTCGGCAAACATTGCATTGGTGACACGCTCCTGTAGATTCCTCTTCTACAACATCAGGAGGATTCGGCCATTTCTCACTGAAAAGGCTGCGCAGGTGCTCATCCAGGCTCTTGTCATCTCCCGGCTGGACTACTGCAACTCCCTCCTTGCTGGAGCCCCGGCATTTGCCATCAGGCCCCTGGAGCTCATTCAGAAAGCTGCAGCTCGCCTGGTGTTCAACCGACCCAAGTACTCCCACACATCTACCCTCCTTCGGACTCTACACTGGCTACCTGTAGCTGCTCGCATCCAGTTCAAGACCTTGGTGCTAGCCTACTAGGCAGTTAAAGGTACTGCTCCATCCTACCTCCAGGCAATGGTCAAGGCATACATCCCAACCCGTCCACTTTGCTCGGCTTCTTTGGGCCATCTGCTTGCGTGTGGCCGATCTACGTGGTCACGGCTCTTCTCCGTCCTGAACCCAATTTGGTGGAACAAACTCCCCACGGAGGTCACAACTGCAGAGTCACTCCCCATCATCTGCTGCAGGCTGAAATCCCATCTCTTCAGCACACACTTCCCGGATCCTTCCTTGTAGCGTCAATTAAGTCAGTCAAAGTAGATTTCATATTATAGATAGGTATATATTGTTCTAGATATTGTTGCATATTGTTTGTCAACTTATTGTACTTTTTCCCTTACACTTTTGCCTGAAATATTGTACTTCTACCTTAGCACTGGTTCAGTTATCAGAGACTTGCACTTTTGACTTCTGGTGACGAGTTGTTCTCTTACCTTCCTTTGTTGAAACACACTACTGTAAGTTGCTTTGGATAAAAGCGTCTGCTAAATGACTGTAATGTAATGTATCTATTCTATTGAATTGTGTATATGTTTGATGTTATGACTGACTCTCTGTGTCTCCATGTCTCTCTCTCTCTCTCTCTCTCTCTCTCTCTCTCTCTCTCTCTCTCTCTCTCTCTCTCTCTCTCTCTCTCTCTCTCTCTCTCTCTCTCTCTCTCTCTCTTTCTCTCTCTCTCTTCTCTCTCTTTTCACAAAGCATGCACCTCTGCCTCTCTCTTTGAGCCTTTCTATATACAATGGAATGCTTAATCCTCATTCCCTCCCACAGTAAATACATTTCCTACAGAAAGTCCAGCAAAGTATGTGTAATGTAATATGGGTGACAATGGTATGATAGTGGCAGCACTCCACTGCCTGTGGATAAAACGTGGTAGTCCTTGTATGGATGCTGCGGAACTGGCGACCGGAATGAAGGGGGGAAAAGAGATGGTGCCCAAGGTGGTTGCAGTCCTAAATATCTCCTCAAAGCATGGAAGTGCACACCCGCTGATATCTGACATCCTCACGACCCTCTGGATGGCTTTTTTGTTCTGTACAGTGGTGTTGCCGTTCCACCGAGTGACGCCACTCGTCCGGATGCTCTCTACATTGCCACGGTAGAAGTTCACTAGCCACCGTTTGCCAAGAAGGAGGCAAGGAGGGCATAGAGGCGCTGGTGTGCCTTCTTCAGCATGACCTACGTGTCCCAGAAAACGGAAGCAGCTGACGATTTCCACTGTTGTCCCGTCCAGGCTGATGGTGGTGTGGGACCCCACGATTAGCTCCTTAGTCTTGCTGACATTCAGTGCAAGGCTTCTCTCCTTGCACCATCGTGTCAGCCGGACTACCTCATCTTGTCTACCTCAAACTTGATAATCCTAATCGTTGCTGTCGGTGGCAGTATGTCGAGCCGAGGACCTTATCTTCTCATATATTGGTAACTGTTCTCAGATCAAGCATTACAACTATGTTAAAGGTACTCTTTACTGAAGAAAATTCATTCACGCAAGTGGATGAAGTGTTCAGAAGGGGATTTTAATGTCTGTATTCCTACAGTGGCCAGGTCAGACTACACACTGTTGATGAAATCTTTACAGATACTTTTTTTACAGTTTACTAGTGCTGGCTGAGTTTGTGTTCAGCAATTGCGCATATACCGATCCCCGCCTCCAGCAACATGATTGGTTAAAATAAATATGAAGCATTCACCCAGATTTGACCTTGTCTGCCATCACACTTATACGTATATATGTTAGATAATAATCAAAAGTCTGATTTGTGAGACTATAATCACTCACTTATATAACACTATTGTGTGTGATGTAGTTTGATGTGTGTTATACATGGAGATATAAATTGTCAGATGTAAGGTCTGTCTGTCCGTGTGTCTGTCACTGTGCTGTATGCTGGTATCTCTTGAGGACTGAAGGTTGAGGCTATTTTAGATCAGAGTTTCCTTTTCATGTATATTTACATTTTAGCAAGAAGACATTGGAACAAGGGTGGCCATAATGAAATGAGCTGACATACGGACCTTAGGATAAGGTCGAAAACACAAAATAGGCCAATTTAAATGTGGTGTTAAATCATGACTGATATGTCTGGATGGACACCATAGTGACCATCTTTAGGGCCGGGGTCAGTCACTTCTTTGTCCAAGCAATGTCAGGGAATGTGGTGTATTCCCTTGTTCCCGTAAGACTCCATACTGTCAACCATGGATGGGTGGAGAGGTGCGTGGGGTGTTACCTTGTGTTTTCAAATGTCCATGTTGCTCGGAATAAATCCTTGTTGTGGTCTTAAAATAATGCCACCTTGATGATGTGTTGCATAGTCTGGACCTCCCAAGTATTGCAGTCTACTCTCTAACCACGAAAACTCAACCTTCAAATGTAAAAACTTGCTTCAGGCAAGGTTTTTTGTGCACTACTGGATTTGTTTGATAAACTAAACAAAAAATTGTTGGCCCACTTCACACTCCCAATGGAAATGCTGTATTGCTTAGTAGAATATGTAGATATTTGTATGTATATTTTGCTAAATACCCAAACAATTGTGTAGGCTATAGGCCTATTGTATGAACTTATTATGGGAGCATTATGTACATTACATCATTGTATCTTGGATTTGATTGCATTGGATTGAATTGGATCTGGAGTGCGGCACTTGAGGAAAGCAGACGTGTCTTTATGAGCTCCCGCAGTAGAGCAGTAGAGTAGAGAAAAGTAGTTTACTTAGTTTACTTGTACTTTTATTTGTCTTTTTTTCCCGCACTTTTCTTTTATATTTAAGTAACGTTATAGGACCATAGCTCGTCACCATTTGTGTTATCACATATGATCGCCAAACACTCTTTTTACGGAATTACGGAACAATACAACCACAGACAATGCAACAAAGTACTGGGACTTACCTGTGGAGATCCGGCGGGACAAAGGAGAGCGGGGTAAGGGAGACACCGAGCCATCAGGGAGTGTTGCGACATGATTTTTACGGAAACGTGGCTGATTCCTGACGAAGCAGTGCAACCACCGGGATTCTCTTTGTTTCGGACTGACAGAACAGCTGAGTCTACAGGGAAGAACAAAGGTGGGGGTGTATGCTGCTTGGTGAACAACAGCTGGTATACGGACGTTCAGGAGCTTTCTCAACATTGCTCATCTTATCTAGAATTACTGACTATCATGTGTCGCCCCTTTTTACTTGCCGAGGGAAATCTCCGCTATTCTCATGTTGGCGGTTTACATCCAACCACGGGCTGATGCGAACATCACATTGGATGAACTTTACATTGAAGTGAGCAAACTTCAGAATCGCTACCCCGAGGCTGTCTCCATTGTAGCGGGGGACTTTAACCACTGCACTTTAAAAAAGGTATTACCAAAATACTATCAATGTATCTCATGTCCGACCAGACAGAACAAATCAGACCACGTCTCCGTGCTTCTACTTCCCGCTTACAAGCAGAAGTTGAAGTCCACGCCCACAGTTGTGAAGAACATGCATCGCTGGACAAACACTGCCGTACTACACCTGCAGGGGGGGGCTAGAAATCACAGACTGGAGTGTATTGAAGACCACTGACCTTGATGTGTATGCAGATCATGTCACAGCATACATTAACAGGCTAGTGGAAGAATGCATCCCGACCAGGTCTGTTCGCTCATTTCCGAACCGCAAACCATGGATGAATGCTGACATATGGAAGAAACTTATCGAACGGAGTACCGCTTTCACAACATGCGACTTTGATCACTACAAAAAGGCCAAGTATGAACTCAGAAAAGCCATCAAGAAGGGTCAATTGGATTACAAAAACTATTTGGAATTACAGTTCGGGGGCTCTGACACCACACCACTGTGTGGTATGGCAACACTAAAGCACGGGACAAGAAAGCCATCCAGAGGGTTGTGAGGACAGCAGAGAAGATCATCAGGTGTGCACTTCCATGCATTGAGGAGATCTTTAAGACCAGATGTCAGAAGAAGGCCATGTCCATCATAAAGGACTGCAACCACCCTCGGCACCATCTCTTCTCCCCCCTACCGTCTAGTCGCCAGTTGCGCAGCATCTGTTCAAGTACTACCAGGTTTAGGGATAGTTTTTATCCACAGGCAGCGCGCCTACTGAACTGCTAGGAGTGCTGCCATTTTCACTTTCATAACATTAGTCATTAACATTACACTTACATACTTTGCTGGACTTTCTGGACTCATCACAGTTAATGCACTGCACTGCACTGTATTCATGATGCTGCTGCACTACTGGCACTTTAAATGCTTTTGAAAAAACAAAGAACACACATGTACCTATCATATAAGCCTGCAGGCGGACACAGCCTGTTACCCTCCACCCCCCCCCCCCCACCCCCCACCCCCTGGCCCCCACCCCTAGCCCATGCCCCGTTAATCGCTTCATTCGCAAATATTGCTGGATCCACAGGGATGCACTTATCAGGGATGCTTCCGGAAGCATCCAGCAGGGAACTCTAAGTGTCTTTGTTTGGGTCTGCGGTGATCGTTCTGTACTGACTTGTGGGTTCAGCACTATGGTTGTTGGAGGGAGTGTTTTCTTAACACTTATGTGTTATTTACAGTTGCAATGCTAAAATTCAATGGCATTCAACATACGTCAATGGCAACGAGCGGTGCTTCGGCACAGGGGAGGTCATTTAAGACCGCAAGAAACCATAAACAATGGGCCGCCATGGTCCTATAATACAGTGATGCAATACAACCTCCTAATACCCCCATCACACCAAACTTCTCAAGAGTTCTCAATACATTCGTGAAAAGGTTGTCGAAAGGGCTCCAACTGTTTATGAATGTATTTTGCAAGCCCTGTCTTTCTTACTGGATTGGACGTATTGTGAATGAGGTAGAACTGGATACAAACGGACTGCAGACGGGCTAAGAACAAGATAAGAACGAGATAGACGTATTGAGGACTACATATGAACGAACTAGCATCGTATGTTACACCAAACTACGCATTCTACCGCCATCACAGCGCCTTCTAGAATTTTTTTTTAGAACGGGGTAGAACGGGATAAAGCTACTTTGGTGTGATGGGGGCATAACCCACATAGAACATACACAAAATGCTTTGCATGGAGTGTGTGTAAGGCTGTGTGTGTGAATTTGTGTGTGTGTGTGTGTGTGTGTGTGTGTGCATTTCTGCATGTGTTTGTGTGTGTGTGTGTGTGTGTGTGTGTGTGTGTGTGTTTGTGTCTATATATGTGTATGTGCATTTGTGCATGTTGTGTGTGTGTGTGAGTGTGCATTTCTGCATGTGTTTGTGTGTGTGTGTGTGTGTGTGTGTGTGTTTGTGTCTATATATGTGTATGTGCATTTGTGCATGTTGTATATGTGTGTGTGAGTCTGTTTGTGCATGTGTTTGTGTGTGTGTGTATGTTTGTGCTCCGTGGGAAGAGGAGCTTATTCCAATGAAACAGCATTCATTTTTCCCCATAACACCTTGAGCTGCCCCGGCCCATATTGACTTCCCAGACTCATCTATTCTCATTTATGAAATTATGTCAAAACTCCATGGCAACCATTCTCATAGAAGCCCAGGGCTTGCACACGTACGCAAGCATACAACATACAAGATACAAGATTTTTATTGGCCATTTGTAACAATTACATGCTTACTCCCCATTCCCTCCTGCAGTATGAATCTCAAAAACAACACCATGAAAATAAAAATGATATATGCAATAAAATAAACAAAAAAAGAGCAGCAAAGTGACTTATATATGTACTTTAAAAACAAATGTTTTACAAAAATCTTACAAGATCTTACAAAAAAGTGCCAGTAGTGCAGCATCATCATGAATACAACGCAGTACAGTGCAGTAACTGTGATGAGTACAGAAAGTCCAGCAAAGTATGTAAGTGTAATGTTAATGACAATGTTATGAAAGTGAAAGTGAAAGTGGAAGAACTCCTAGCTTGTTCTGTTTCAAATCACATATTTCTAGGTTGTGGTTCTATATCCAATCACATATTTCTAGGTTATGGTTCTATATCCAATCACATATTTCTAGGTTATGGTTCTATATCCAATCACATATTACTAGGTTATGGTTCTAACTTAGGGCTTGTTCTATATCCAATCACATATTACTAGGTTATGGTTCTGTATCCAGTCACACATAACTAGGTTATGGTTCTATATCCAATCAAATATTACTAGGTAATGGTTCTGTATCCAATCACAAATTACTAGGTTATGGTTCTATATAAAATCATATATTACCAGGTTCTAATGTAGGGCTTGTTCTATATCCAATCACACATTACAAGGTTATGGTTCTGTATTAAATCTTTTCACTTTTGACCAGACATGAAATTAGCAGCAATTGTTCAATCATCAATGAGGCATATGATGAGTCAGGAGTGGCTCTTACTTAAGCATAATCATTAACTCTTGAGTGTGTTTTTGTATCGCCAGAGTTTTAGTCATTTAGCGCGTCGGCCAGTATGGGTGAATGAAATGCATTTTTTTGTTGTCTTATCGGTCCAATTTTTTCCCCTGCAGAAAGCTACTGGGGGTTGTGTTGTGTTGTGTTACAGAAGTCCTCCGCTACTCCAATTAACAAGTTAAATACCAGGAAACATCCAGGACACACAAGTGCATCGCTCCAAGAAAGCATCCTTGTTTATGTTCTCGCCACATCATTCTGCCTTTGAAGCTTTGCAAATTGTCCCCCCCCCCCCACCATTAGCGTTCCCCTTTGTAATTCATGAAATGTTGTAATTAATGTGTATAAACAAGAAGCTGCAGTTTAATATGGAAACAAGGAAAACACATTTGCATCTTTTCCTTTTTCACTGTGGAATCATCTTTATATATTATGTAGCGATCCGGTAATGGGTTGCTGTGTTGGTCAGTCAGCCGTCCCCTGTCTCTCAGCCAATCACAGAGCTGCGCAGTAAGGTTGGTCGTGTGCGGGTCTGTGATTGGCTGAGCAGAGGGGGATGGCTGGCTGGTGTGTGGCGTTGACCCTGCCAGTGTGATATAGTTTGTTAATAAAGTTGGTCATTCAACCTGTGTCCTGTAACATGAGTGAAACGTTCTGCTGGTAGAACATTACATTGGTGTCAGAAGTGACATTTTATTCGGACGAAAGACGTCTATCCTGACTGGAGCTTGTCTAGCGGCGTCACAGAGTTAGCCGGTTAGCTAGCGGACATGGAGGAGTTTGGCAGGATGGGAGTAAAGCAAGAAAGGAGTGACGGAGAGGAGGATGGAGCATGCGGGTGGTCGAAGGACATGAGTAGGGAGTTCAGGAATGCACGGGAGGCGAAGGAGCACCTGAGAGAGTCTGCGAGGAGGATGGCTAGTGACGTGGCGATGACTCCCTCCTCAGCGGCATTTTGTGCCACTGCCCCGCAGGATGTAAACAACAATGGCGGTGCCCAGCATCCAGTAGCAGTGGCGACGGGGGGTGCCATGCACTGCACTAGTGGATACAGGCTCGACAGTAACCCTGGTGAGAGCAGATGTTTTGCCCATTAGATTATATTCAAATGTATGGTCATTGCACAGCACAATTTCAGTACAACTATCTACCAATCTAACCAGAGTGCAAATGTTGCAGTAAAGTGCATGGTAATATATAATTTACAGTTTACAGTTGCTAAAGGCCCCGTCACACCATAACGTTCTGGTCAGCGTTCTATGAACGTTCTACTCGTTCAATTTTCGAGCGTTCTAGGGTGAGTGTGTACATCTGGCGTGTGACTAACGCATGAGGAGCGTGTACCAGCGACCACGTAAGACACCCCTGAAAACTATTAGCGTGTGCTGACGTGTCACTGTGTTCAAACGGGTATAGAACGCGGGGAAATCACAGTGGATTCAGTTGTTCTTGTCTTGAGTGGATTGTTCGGTGGGACGCAGACCAAGACACAGTGGAGCTACAACAGAGCTTTATTTCAAGCAAACACAACACACGAGAGTGTCGCATCCGCGGTACGGAGGCGACGTGGAGTACCGGCAGGTAGTAGACCGGCGAGAGTCCCGTCCCGGGACGGGAGAGGAGTCTGGGTACCAGGAGGTCGAGTAGCGACAGGTACCAGACAGGTAATTATAATGACCGGGGAGCTCGTATAGACCGGCGTAACGCGAGACAGGCGGGTGACGCGAGATAGGTAAAGGATCTGGATCTCAGGGACATCAGCGTGGCGATTCTGTCCAGAATGTGTGTGTGTGTGTGTGTGTGTGCGCCTCCAGCACACGTGGCTTGGCCACGCCCCCTGACAACCACCGTAACCGTGACAGTTCTTCTGGATATTGAACAGTGCACATCATGCCACCAAGAGGGAAAAAGCGTGTGAGGGGGGCTACTGCTAAACTCCATCTCCATCTCCATGTCGTCTGTACTCTATCTCCAATCCGAAAATAGGCACACAATGTCGGATGACTGTATGACTATGAGCACTAGTCCTGACCCACACACACACTCCATCTCCAATCTGAAAATAGGCACACAATGTCGGATGTGTGTATGACTAAAAGCACTGGTCCTGACCCACACACACACTCCATCTCCAATCTGAAAATAGGCACACAATGTCGGATGAGTGTATGACTATGAGCACTGGTCCTGACCCACACACACACTCCATCTCCAATCCGAAAATATGCGCACAATGTCGGATGTGTACCAGTGAGTCGTTCACTGCAAAGCAAAGATTGTGAACGATTAATAACAACCAAGTAACGCTAGGGTAACGACTGACTAACAATAGCCGAACGCGTGCAACGTTCGGCGAACGTTCCGCGAACGATCTCCAGCGTTCTCCAGCGTTCTCCAGCGTTTAACGTTAAACGTTGAAGAACGCTGGACTCCATGAGAACTTTTGTGCATGTTCAAAACTTTATTTTCGGACCAGCGTTCTCCGACGATCACCGACGATTGCCGACGATTACCAGCATTCACCAGCGTTCACACAATGCTCTTCTGGCGCTATGCCAGCGACCACGGACAATTACCAACGTTTCCTCAAACACTGACCAGAACGTTATGGTGTGACGGGGCCTTAAAAGACAGTCTACTAGTATAGGTATAAAAACAGTATAAGATTACTTATAGAGTATGTGTGGGATATGAGCATAATTATATATATATATATATATATATAAATACAGGAAAGAAAGTATAATAATAATCAGGCGTATGCAATTCTGAAAAGCAGGATAAATATATATATATATATATATATGTATAAACAGCAGGTAGTGAGCAGGGATATGCAGTTATGAAAAGCAATTATGAAAAGCAGGATAAATATATATAAATGTATATACAGCAAGTAGTGAGCAGAATATGCAGTTATATCAACAGTTGAAGATTAAAATATTAAAATATATATGGCAAATACAATCGGCTGTAGGCTGTCTAACCTGATTGACTGGGGACTCTTGGTTAGGAAGTCTAATAACCAATTGAAACCCAGTTGGGGCCAACTGTGGCTCATAACTGTTAAGGAGCCAGAAGGGCAGGTCGCCAGGCTTTCATCGTGAGGACTGACCACTCTGCACTACAGTGGCTCATGACTTTTGTTGGTTGAAAGAGCTCCAAGCTTTCGTCTTGAAGATGGAGCACAGGGCTGGGGTGCGTCACACCAATGCAGACGCTCTCTTCTGTCGCCTGTGTGCCGTCGACGGATGCCGCTACTGTGAGTGGAGAGGGACCCGTGAAAAAGAGCTGCTGGAGGGAGACACCGTCTGTGCTGCAGCTTAAAAGGGGAAGAGTTAATTTGCCAGGAGCTCCAGACAGTGGACTTGGCAGAGTGTAAGCAACAGCAAGAGCTGGAGACAGACCTACAGCCTGCACTGCAGTGGGTGGAGGCGCAGCAGCAGCCACCGTGGGAGGAAGTGGCAGTGTTCTCCAAAGCAACCAAGGGGCTGTGGTCTCAGTTTGAGGCTCTGCGTCTGTGTCAGGGCGTACTGCAGCGTGCGTGGAAGGAGCCAGCAACAGGGGAGAAGAGATGGCAGGTTGTGGTCCCAAAGGGTCTGCAAGATGCTGTGCTCAAGGCATGGAACAGCAGGTTCTGGGCACTTTGGGGTCATTAAGACTCTCTGCCACCTTTGCCAGAGTTGCTACTGGGAGCAGGAGGGATGTTGAAGACTGTTGTCACCGCTTTGACCCCTGTATAGCTTGTTTCCCATGGGGGTCCCGATGGAGAGAGTAGCAGTTGATGTTCTGGGGCTGCTACCTCAGTCAAACAGGGATAACCGCTACGTCCTCACCGCCATAAACTATTTCACAACATGGCCAGAGGCGTACGCCCTCCCTGATCAAGAGGCAGAAACAGTCGCAGATGCCCTGGTCGGGGGCATGTTCATCCAGTTTGGAGTGCTGCCTAAACGATGAGTGCACACCACTCATAGCAAGGACATGCGACCGCATATCCATGCATTGAAAGAGAAGATAAATGGCTGGCGGCCTTACATTGAAGGCCCTGACACGTCCTCCCATCGCAGTCAATCACACCTCTTTGGACCTATTCAAAAATAAATGAATAGACTCAAAGATTGAAGAGCAGTGCAAGAATGAACAGACATTCTGTCTGTTCTTTCTCTCTCTTTCTTTCTATGGGTCAATCCTGGTCTTGAAAGGCTCACTCTACACAGAGCAGACAGATCAGCTGAGGGCTCCGACTGTGTTCCCAAATTTTACCAGCATGTCTCCTGCTCTACAAGAGGAGAGAGAACATTAGACCATGTTTACACCAACAAGGCTGATGCTTACAAAGCCATTCCCCTCGCCCACCTTGGACAGAGTGATCATGTCTCTTTGTTTATGCTGCCTAAACGATGAGTGCACACCAGTCATAGCAAGGACATGCGACCGCATATCCATGCATTGAAAGAGAAGATAAATGGCTGGCGGCCTTACATTGAAGGCCCTGACACGTCCTCCCATCGCAGTCAATCACACCTCTTTGGACCTATTCAAAAATAAATGAATAGACTCAAAGATTGAAGAGCAGTGCAAGAATGAACAGACATTCTGTCTGTTCTTTCTCTCTCTTTCTTTCTATGGGTCAATCCTGGTCTTGAAAGGATGCCTTTCAACCCTTGCTATGGAACAAGCCGTCAGAATCCTAATGGATTGGTCTGTGTGTGTGTGTGTGTGGGTGAGTGTGTGTGCGTGCATGACTTTGTGTGGTTGTCAAGTGGTTAACACCAGGCTGTAAGGCAGCCCCATAAACCATCGATCAGACAGAAGCAATCACACACAGATAGGAGTATGTATGGCCTATCAGAAAAGTCAAATCTGAAGCATTTAACTAATGTCATTACTGTATTGTGTTCACTGCTAAATACACTTTGAAACAGGCATGTTATATATCATATCTACAGCATCCACCTGCAGACACAAATACACACACTCACACATAGGAAGTCACCAAGATGTTGCACACACACACACACAAAATGTGTTCACACACACAAAGTGCAACGGTTTCTGTAACTTTACGAATCAATCAGGGTATATCAAATAAAGTGCCTGATCCTTTGATCTGATAATAACTCTTTCAAACATGAATTCAACTTAATTCAATTCAAATGCTTTTCGTGTTATCTGGAGAAGTAAGTAGGTCAGTCCTTTGAATGTGAAAATATGCAATAACCTTTGTTTTACTTCCCACGCTTTTATGGCTTTGATGGCTCAGTCTACAAAAGGGCAGTCACTTAAATGTGTAAGGACAAACAAACCCTGGATGTAAAAGTGGATGAAATAATCACATTCAAGCTATGTGGTCTGACACATCCTGACACACACACTGGCAGCCATTTTGGAAAAATGATATATTATTTCTCCAATTCTCCAAACAGCAATCGTCTTTACAGACCACTGTATCCAAATCTTTTATCAATCTTGGGCCCAACCAAAACCCGTACCAACTCTACTCACCACAATATCACACAATCACATTTAACATTTAACAACAGCGACCAAGATGGCGGCGTGTAAACATTGCAATGCTCAGCGTCTGACGAGTTTTTGCACGTTAGCGGTAATATACCTAACAATTTTTAGCCTGTTCACACAGAACAGTCTTGCTTTTATTACGTACACACGACACAAACTTTTTGAAATTGGATTACAACATTCTGGCAACTTAATCGGCGATATTCAACTCCACGCTGAAACTCTGGTGAATCTCCCCACAGCACGGCCGGCTGACCAAACTCAATGCCCACAGAGAAAACGTAAACACAGGAGAGGAAGCCGCGGAGGGCTACGTGCTAAGCTAAGAGCTAACCCACATCTCCCGTTGCTACCCTGCGTTTTTCTTGCCAACGTACAGTCTCTGGCGAACAAAATTGATGAACGCGGATTATCAACCATAAAAGGATTAAGGATTTCAACGTGATGATTTTCACAGAATCATGGCTTAACAGCGGAATCGCCGACAGTGCTATTGAGCTAACGGGGCTCACTCTACACAGAGCAGACAGATCAGCTGAGGGCTCCGACTGTGTTCCCAAATTTTACCAGCATGTCTCCTGCTCTACAAGAGGAGAGAGAACATTAGACCATGTTTACACCAACAAGGCTGATGCTTACAAAGCCATTCCCCTCGCCCACCTTGGACAGAGTGATCATGTCTCTTTGTTTATGCTGCCTAACGTGAGTGCACACCACTCATCAAGCGTGAGAAGCCCACCGTTAGGACAGTCAAAGTGTGGCCTGAGGGAGCAGACTCTGAGTTGCAGAACCGATTTCTACACACTGATTGGAACCTCTTTGCCTCCCAGTCCACCCTGGACTCTCGACTCCCACACCTCCTCTGTTTTGGACTACATAAACTCCAGCATTCACACTGTCACCACCCTCAAACATATCACAACATTCCCCAACTAGATGCCGTGGATGAACAGAGAGGTCCGCCTACTCCTAAAGGCACGTGACGCTGCTTTTAGGTCGGGCGATGAACTGGCCTACTGTTCAGCCAGGGCTAACCTGAACAAGGGCATCAAGCTGGCCAAGCTCAACCACGAGTGTAGGGTTGAAGACCACTTCAACAACTCTGATCCCCAACGCATGTGGCAGGGCATCCAGGCCATTACGGACTACAAACCATTCAACAACTCCCCCCCAACCAATGACCCTCAATGCATTTTGCCTGCTTCGGCCGGGACAACCACAGCCCAACAGGGCTACTCTCCCCGCTGACCACCAACCCCTCACCCTCTCCCCCACAGATGTGCGTGCGGCACTGAGCAGAACAAATGCGTATGAGGCAGCTGGTCCTGATGGCATCCCCAGTTGCGTGCTCAGGAACGGCACTGATTAGCTGACTGAGGTCCTTACTGACATTTTCAACATGTCACTAGCTTAGGAAGTTGTCCCAGCATGCACAATCCACCTCCATTGTGCCAGTGCCAAAAACCCGCAGAGCTACGCTTCTGCCTGTTGCACACACCCCCATCATCATGAAGTGCTTCGAGAGGTTGGTCCTGGCTCACCTCAAATCTGGCCTCCCACCCTCACTGGATAAACACGAATTTGCCTTCTCTCCTCCAACTTCAGCTCAGCTTTCAACACCATCATCCCCTCCAAACGCAAACTTTGTGACCTTATGGAAACCAAGAATCTTAACATTAACCTCTCTGTTTGTAACTGACCCCACTAACCAACAGACCCCAGTCAGTCATGTTAGACAGTCTCACCTCCTCCACTCTTAACCCCAGGGCTGTGTGCTGAGCCCTCTCCTCTACTCCTCTACTACAGGGGTTCCCAACCTTTTTTGTGCCACCGCAAAACATGAAAAATCTCGCGGACCGGTTGTCAATTTTTGCGGACCGGTTGTCAAAGTGTGTTGTCACACACCCCTAACAAACGGCAGGGCTCGATTTCAGTATAAACGTGCATGTACGCGGAGCACCCGTAACAAAACCGGCTCGTTCGCGACCGACACATCACTAGCACGTAGTCTCTTTAGTAGCACGTGCAACTGAAAGTCTCTCGTTATGCCGATATATATTTCATCTATATATATATAGATTATACCGCCCGTATATACCGCTACATAATATATATATATAGATTATAGTATATATATAATCTCTATATATAGATTATACCGCCCGCCGTTCACCCATACTCAAATTATTTGAGTCAAATATGATGATAAACACACAGCTGTTTCTCGGCCCGGCAGTAACACCTCCACGGCCCGGCACCGGTCCACGGCCCGGCGGTTGGGGACCCCTGCTCTACTACTTCAAGTTTGCAAACGGTGGTGGTGTCACAAGGGGGTAGTTTGGTGGGACCCAGAACGCAGACCAAGCCACAATGCAGCGATAACGTGGAGCTTTATTAAAGCAAACAACAAAAGAGTGATCGGGGACAGGCCAGGGGTCTGGATAACGGGAAGTCGATCAGCGCAGTACGGGCAGGTAGTAGACAGGTGCGTGGTCCGGGAAGGGCGAGGGGTCTGGATACCGGGAGGTCGATCCGTGGAGTAGCGACAGGTATTAGACAGGCGAATAGTCCGGGACGGGAGAGGAGTCTGGATACCGGGAGGTCGAAGTAGCGAGAGGTATTAGACAGGCGACTAGTCCGGGACGGGAGAGGGTTCTGGATACCGGGAGGTCGGAGTAGCGACAGGTATTAGACCGGCGAGTGACGCGGGACAGGCGAGGGGTCTGGATACCGGGACATCGGCATAACGATTCCGTCCAGAGAGTACAAAGTACAAAGTACGACCTAGCCCCGAAGTAACGGGACGCCAGGGTATATATACACCCACAGGGGACGTGATTAACCTAATCACTCTCGGCAATTGCCGACAGGTGTGTGTGTGCGCCGCCAAAGCCCGCACCTTGGCCACGCACCCTGTCAACCACCATAACCGTGACAGGTGGGCCTCATCATGAGGCAGCTTACAGGGAGGAGGTCCAGCACCTGGTGGCTTGGTGCGCTGACAACAACCTGGCCCTGAAGACCAAGGAGCTGATCAGAAAGACCAGAGCTGGCACATAAGCCCCCATCCTCGTCAACGGTGCGAAGGTCGAGCTTGTCTCCAGCTTCAAATTCCTGGGGGTCCACATCTCCGAGGACCTCTCCTGGTCCCTCAACATGGCCTCACTGGTAAAGAAGGATCACCAGCGTCTCTTCTTCCTGAGGAGACCGAGGAAAGCCCACCTGTCCCCTTAGATTCTGGTGACCTTTTCCCGGTGTGCCTTAGAAAGTATCCTCACCAACTGCATCACAGTGTGGTACGGCAACTGCACTGTTTCCGACCGGAAAGCGCTGCAGAGGGTGGTGAAAACCGCCCAACGCATCGTTGGATTACCCCTCCCTGCAATAAAGACTACCCACAATAAACGGTGTCTGAGGAAGGCACCAAAAATAGTCAACCCCAACCATGGACTGTTTGCCCTCCTCCCCTCTGGGAGGCGCTATAGAAACCTTTGTTCATCAAGCAGGCTTAGGAACAGCTTCTTCCACTCAGCTGTTATCTCTCTTAACTTTGTACCACGATGAACCCCCCCCCCCTCTGCTGCCCAACATACAAACTCTGAACCCTGCTGACAATACTCTTTCACCATCAATGTCTTCAACGTCCTTGCACTGTATCATAACTCCCTACCTCTACCTATAGTTTACATATTTAATGTTTACATACCTATATATATGTATATACATTTATGTATATTTATCTTTTGATGAAACTGCATACCCCTTCTCACAACCTGTTTATACTTGTAAACGTACCTTGTATTTATATACCTATATTTCTGCACATATGTCATACCTACTCTATAATAATAATAGTAATGTTAGCCCTGTTTTTATTAGTAGTTTTTTTTGTCGACTGTACATATTTTACAAATTATTCAATAACTGTACATACATATTACCGTGCCCTTTACTGCAACATTTGCACTGTGGTTAGATGCCAAATTCCTTTCCATGTACTCTACTTTACTGACAATCAATTTGAATCTAATATAATCATATCTAAACAAACATCTACTTTTTTATCTAATTGTTATTGTTTTTGCCCATATTTGTCTGTTTGTCTGTTAGCAGAACTCAACGGTTGTTGATGGAATTGGACAAAACTTGTTGTTTAGGTTACATATGGCCTAAGGAGCAGTGGATTAGGTGCAGGATTAGGTGTGGCGAAGGTATTGTGATTTACTGAGTGCCCTGTGGTTTGTTTATCGTTCAGTTGTTCTATTATCTACCTTTGTTGAACACACTATTGGCGCTTTGGACAAAAGCGTCTGCTAATTGACTGTAATGTATTGTAATGTAATCTCATACCCTCTCATACCTACTCTATAAGTTCTACCTCTGGCCAGTATGGTTACCATAGTATACTACACTCTATCTCTGTACATAAATATACTGTATACACACCCGTTTTTTATACCTAGCAAACTGTTTTTACATCGCATTTTACCAAAGTACACACAGTATATTACTATGCTCTTTACTGTTACATTTGCACTCTGGTTAGATTCGCTGTACTGTACTTGTGCTGTGCAATGACAATAAATATGAATCGAATATCTGATGTAATGTATTGTATCAAAGGTATCAATCGAAAAATGTATCAATTACATCAAACGGGCACAGCGATGACAAGCCATCTGTCTGTCATTTTATGCCTCGCCTAGGCCCTAGGCGAGGCATAGATAAAAAAGTCTCCCTCTGCCTCTCTCTTTCCCCCTCTCTCTCTCTTTCTCTCTCTCTCTCTCTCTCTCTCTCTCTCTCTCTCTCTCTCTCTCTCTCTCTCTCTCTCTCTCTCTCTCTCTCTCTCTCTCTCCCTCTCTCTCTCTCTCTCTCTCTCTCTCTCTCTCTCTCTCCCTCTCTCTCTCTCTCTCCATCTCTCTCTCTCTACTATTACCTCTTACGGGGGCTGATAACTGAAATAGAATAACTGAATAGAAGGGAAAGAGAGAGTTAGAGAGAGAGAGATCAAGGGGGAGAGGCATAGGGAGGGAGAGAGAGAGAGAGAGAGCTAGCAAATGGGGCATTTGCACAGAGGTTTAGTGCGGTGGTAGAAACAGTGCAGGGGCCTTACCTTAATCCCTCTCCCGCACATTTCTCCAAGCACTCTTCCAGGATAGGTTGAGGAGGGCCCGTCTGTACTATGAGGGACACGCCCTGTACGTGTCAGAGAACCTGACATATACTTCAGAGTGACTGGAGCTGACCGAAAGAAAAAATAAAGGATAGGTGGGGGGAAAGATGGGGGGGATTAGAATAGTCTGGATGGATTAATGAGAGAGAGAGAGAGAGAGAGAGAGAGAGAGAGAGAGAGAGAGAGAGAGAGAGAGAGAGAGAGAGAGAGAGAGAGAGAGAGAGAGAGAGAGAGAGAGAGAGAGAGAGAGAGAGAGAGAGAGAGAGAGAGAGAGAGAGAGAGAGAGCACTTTGGTTTAGTGAGGATTGCAGCCAGAAGAGCAGCTCAGAGCAGTAAGCGGAGTCAAAAGAGCCACACACACACAAACACACACACACAAACACACACACACAAACACACACTCACACAAAAAAAAGCTTGAAATGAAACGATACAGGCCATGACTTGGACACAATCTTGGACACAATCTAGTGGATCACAACACCAATGTGAGAGAGGGAGAGAGAGACATGTGAGAGGTGTGTGTGGATATGTGTGTACGGATATGTGTGTACAGAAGTGTGTGTGTGTGTACGTGTGTGTACAGAAGTGTGTGTGTGTGTGTGTGTGTGTGTGTGAGGATGTGTGTGTATAGAGGTTTGTGTGGATGTGTGTGTATGGAGTTGTGTGTGGATGTGTGTACGGATGTGTGTTTGTGTGGTCCGACGGAAGTGTGTGTAGATGTGTGTGTACAGAGGTGTGTGTGGTAAGTACGGAGGTGTGTGTAGATGTGTGTGAACAGAGGTGTGTGTGTGTGTGTGTGTGTACGGAGGTGTGTGTGTGGATGTGTACGGGGAGGTGTTTGTGTAGATGTGTGTGTACCGAGGTGTGTGTATGTGTGTGTATGGAGGTGTGTGTGGATGTGTGTGTGTACAGATGTGTGTACAGATGTGTGTGTGTGAATAGGTGTATGTGGATGTGTTTGTACAGAGGTGTGTGTGGTCAGTACGGAGGTGTGTGTGGATGTGTGTTTATGGGGAGGTGTGTGTGTGTGTACAAAGGTGTGTGTGGATGTGTGTGATGTGAACGGCTTCACTGAAACGTATTTCATCACTCCATCCCTCCATTGACAACCTCCATGGCCGGATCTCAGTTACATATGAATACAACAATTTGGGCCACTCATGCTTGCGGTTAAAACGTAGGGTTTTTGCAGCGTCGATACATTATGTATGACGTAAAGTATGCAAAGTAAGCAGCCTGCATAGCCTTATTAAACCAAGCAGAGCGGCAAACCACGGCGAGATTTTCCCAACCAGTGGTCACTGGAACAGAAACACAACACATACAGTACAGACATGGACACACACACATACACGTGTGTGACCATGTGTGTGTGTTTTTGTGTGTATGTGTGTGTGTGCATGTTACACTAACACTCAATGACCTACACGCACAGCCATGAGGTAAAAATCACAGGCATGCTGCTGGGCCTTTTTACCTATAAATCGGATACAGATCAGTGGGAAACATTCAGAACTTTACACTACGAGAGAAAACTGAAACCCATTAGGATGAAACGCAATGGATTTGTATCTTTAACCTCTGCTTTCTGTGATTGTTCCCGGCATAACTCTATCATAAATCTACAGTATGTTGTAGCATGACATTTGACTATTTGCTGGATTTTCTGGACCCATCACAGTTATTGCACTGTTCTGCACTGCACTGCACTGTATTCAAGATAAAATATACAAGGTTTTTATTGGCCATTTGTAACATAGTACGTAGAAATGCTTACTCCCCATTCCCTCCCGCAATATAAATCTCAAAAACACCATAAAGATAAAAATAATATGTTCAATAAAATAAACAAAGAAAGAGCAGCAAAATGACATGTATGTTTTTTGTTTTTTTTACAAAAATCTTCCAAAAGCATTCATGATGCTGCTGCACTACTGGCACTTAAAAAACAAGTCAAGTCAAGTTTAGTGTCACTACACAGTTTACGCAATTATAAGCAGTGAGTGAAAATCTTATGTGCAATACCCGACGACAGACAACAAACAAAAAACGGAATAGAATAAAAATAAGTAAAAAAGTACAAAACTGTACAAGGTTAAATATATAAAAATAAAAATGCAATTTATATAATGCAATATATCAGCACAGAAAAAGAGCAATATATATATATAAATCAATGTAATAAAATATACATTGTTATATGCTATACGCCCTTGTTCAGCAGCCTTATGGCTTGACTGTGGAAGCTGTCTTGAAGTCTATTTGTGCCGCACTTGATACTGCGGTATCGCCTGCCTGACGGTAAAAGTTAATACAGTTTGTGGCTGGGGTGGGCATTGTCTTTTATGATGCGTTTGGCCTTGGCCACGCACCGCTGGTTGGATATATCCAGGAGGGACGCCCGCACCACCCTTTGAAGCGTTCTGAGCTCGAGTGCGGTGCAGTTCCTGTACCAGGTGGTGATACACCCTGTAAGAACACTCTCGATTGTGCCAGTGTAGAATGTTCTCAGGATGCGGGGGCCCATGCTGAATTTCCTCAGATGCCTGAGGAAATACAGGCGTTGTTGGGCCCTTTTCACCACATGTGTTGTGTGCGTGGACCATGTGAGGTCCTCGGAGATGTGCACACCAAGGATCTTGAGGCTGATGACCCTCTCTACTGCAACACCGTCGATGGAGATAGGGGCGTGCTCTCCTCTCTGCTTACCGTAGTCCACGATCAGCTCCTTGGTCTTCTTGACGTTGAGGGCAAGGCTGTTCTCCTGGCACCACTGCTCCAGCGATCCAACCTCCTCCCTGTAGGCTGTCTCATCGTCGCCTGCGATCAGGCCCATCACTGTCGTGTCGTCAGCAAACGTTGGAGCTGTGCATAGCCATGCAGTCGTGGGTGTAGTGGGAGTAGAAGAGAAGGCTGAGCACGCATCCCTGGGGGGCTCCCGTGTTGAGAGTAAGTGGCTCTGAGGTGGTGCTGTCCATCCTCACCACCTGGTGGCGGTCCAACAGGAGGTCCAGTATCCAGCTGCACGTGGACGGGGGCACGCCTAGACCTCTAAGCTTGGTGTCGAGCTTGGCAGGAACTATCGTGTTGAACACTGAGCTGTAGTCCATAAACAGCATTCGCACATAACAGTTCTTTCCCTCCAGGTGGGAAAGGGCAGTGTGGGGGGCCATGGCAATTGCGTCGTCCGTGGATCATTGAATATATATATAGCATTGCCGGGCAAAATTCAAAGTCTATAGTATACCGATCGCCGATCGCATCATGTAAGCTACAATGGAGAATGTTGACCAGAGGTTTACTGGTGAAACACCACTTTGGGGGGTGTGCAGCTATCACCAATATCCAAAAGCTGTCCTGGCAGCATTCCATTACATTTCCAAATAAAATACAGGAAGAGTCATCCCTGGCCCCTGTGAAACACACATCTGGAACACCACATTCGACACGCAAGCTTTAGCGAGTTTCAGTTCAAATATGAATTCACATCAAAGCAAACACCCACCTCATCGCCACCTTCATGCTTTCTACGTTGAGCTCTGTCCACACAACGCCTCATTGTTCTGGCGCCTTCTAAATCAGAATCTAAATCTAAATCTGGAGGATTGAATCCTCTGTATTAGTCACATACATGTACACACACAGTCATATTTGTTTCTCTGCATTTAACCCATCCTAGTATTAGGAGCAGTGGCCAACTATTGTATATACAGCACCCGGGCAGCAGTGTAGGGGGTCTGGTGCCTTGCTCAAGGGCACCTTGGCAGTGCCCAAGTGTTTCTGTGGACTTGAACAGGCGTGACATAACTTTGGGTGAAAGTCATTTACATAAAATGCTTTATTATTTGAATTTGTTGTTCTCCACACCCATTTAAACACTTCCACTGGAATGGCAACACCTCCTTTTATTTTATTAACTTTGCCAATTGTTAGACTCCTCCTTCCCTTGTCCCCCCAGGAGGGTATGCTCACACACCTACACACCTTTGTCATTGTTCAGGCTCCGCCTCTTCCTTTTCTCTGCTCTTCGCCACTGCACCCTGATCATTGTGATCACATTGTAATGTATTGTAATCGCATTGCGATAATGGGGAATTCTGGAGGGGGGGGTGTAGTTCGGGGGGTGTTAGTGGAGCTGGCGGGTTGTGGAGGTGGTAGGAGGAGGTGGAGGAGGAGAAGGAGGAGGAGGGAAGAGGTGGAAGAGAAAAAAGGGGGAGGAGGAGGAGGGGGCAATGACAATGAGAGATATTCAAGGTCTTGCCTTGCCTCTTTCTCTTGATCTCTCTCTGTCTCTCTCCCTCTCGCTGTTTGCACCTACCCTCCTTCCTCTCCCCCCTTTCACCCAATTTAACTTCCCCCTGCTTTCCCTTCCCATCTCCATTGCAGTCTGGCTTCTGTGGCGCTGATAGATTATAATGATCTTTAACTTTATCTAAATATAATGATCGGTGTGGCACGCTTTGCGAAGACCGCCTGTCATTAGGAAGCATAATAGGGAGAGAAGAAAAAGACAAGCGACGAGAGAGAGAGAGAGAGAGAGAGAGAGAGAGAGAGAGAGAGAGAGAGAGAGAGAGAGAGAGAGAGAGAGGGAGAGAGAGAGAGAGAGAGAGAGAGAGAGAGAGAGAGAGAGAGAGAGAGGGAGAGAGAGGGAGGGAGAGACAAGACTGAGTTGGTAATGGAGATGGACGTGACGAAAGAAAGGAGCAACACGTGTCACTTAAACAGATTATCTTTCTTCTTTTGGATCGGTTAACCCCATCAACAGTGAGTGAGCTGGAACAGTGAGTGAATCCATTTAATTCTTCTACTCTTAATAAAGACCTGCAAGGCCATTTCCCTCCTTCCAGAGGGACAAAGAGAGGGAGGGCTGCTTCCGGATTCAAGATTCAAGATGTTTTTATTTGCCATTTTGTGTAACATGGCAGAAATAATGGATGATGATACAGTATATACATATGGCGAATGGTGCAAAAAGCATTTTACAGTGACAGTAGTGCAGCAAAATCATGAAAACAATGAAGTACAGTACAGTGCAGTATAGTGCAGCAAATGTAACAAGTCCAGTAAGTCCAGAAAGAAGTATGACCATGTGACAAGTATTGGTGCAGTGTTATGATAGTGGCAGCACTCCTAGCATTTCAGTAGGCGAACTGCCTGTGGATATAAACTATACTTGAACCTGCAAGTCCTCGTTTTGATGCTGTGGCAACTGGACTGCAGGGGGGGAGAAGAGATGGTGCCCAGGGTGGTTGTGGTCCTTAATGATGGAGATGGCCTTTTTCACGACACCTGGTCCTAAAGATCTCCTCGATGCATGGAAGGGTACACCCGATGATGAACTGCTCCGCTGTCCTCACGACCCTCTGGATGGCGGTTATGTTGTCTTGATAAACTATGCGTTTCTCAAACTAATTAGAGGGATATTATTTTACTAGCCTAGGTACTGCCAGCTTAACTTGGCAGTAGTGAGCGAAAAACCATGTGAGCAATACACATTCACCTGTATAAATGTGAACTGTCACATGCATACTATGAGGAACATTGTACCATGTTTCATTTGCAGTCATTCACCAGGTTCATCATTGCTTTATTTAATTGTCATCATCATAATGATATATTTACCATTAGAGCCAACATTATGGATGGATATTACCACATTTCCATACACTGTGTACATTGTGTACCCTCAACCTATGGGGCTTCTATAATTGTATTGGACTCAAAAAAAGTAAAGTGTTTGAGATGTGAGTTTAGAGATTACGGTTCTCTATAATCAATGTATACTAACATATACTTATGTTAAAATCTGCCCAACTTTTCTGCTAAGGTCACAGCTTACTTAGACCTCCTGGTCACTCCTTCACCTCCGCCTCTATATATGAACCTGAGCCTTTTCTAACCCGTATTCTCAAGGACCTAAACCCAATGCTTATATAGCTACGCAATTGATAAAATATGTTGTAACATCATGAGAGGCCATTTCAGCGGGCTAGTGTTGGGTGGTGCAGAGTTCCAGGCAAAGGTCAAAATAGTAAAGTTTCAATAAAAATAGGCTTTATTTCCTCACAAAGGGCCTTTTCCCCAAGCACAGTTCATCACACAAAATTTGACTTTCCTTCTCTTTTGAGGCTTTTGTCTCCAGCTCCTTCCAGCCATGTGCTCCCCGGTTCTCTCTCTGCTCCTGAGAGTCTGGGCTTTTGTCTGTTTCCCAGTGCAGCTTCAATTAGGTGGCTTAAGCAACTGCACCTGTCAGAGTTGTGGGGTATGCTGAGAGATGTAGTTTGCAGACTGCTGGCCATTTTGGGATCCACCAGGGGAATATAGCACCCCTCTATAACCTGTCCCCTTGTGATGCCACACATCCCTCTCCCCGGGCCACATCGGCAGGTTAAAGGAACACCAGAAGGCATCACGTCTGTACAGGGCATCCGCGTCCATGGCGCCGTCCCGGCCTGTGAATGACAGAGAAGTTAAACGGTTGGAGCTCTAAAAACCATGTAGTTACTCTGCTGTTTGTCTCTTTATTTTTAGCCATCCATTGTAACGGAGAATGATCGGTCACTAGGGTGAACCTCCTTCCCAGCAGGTAGTATTTGAGGGAGGTTATGAACCACTTATGAATCAGACACTTCATTCACTTTCCTAAAATCATTACAAAAACGTATTGTGTTGTCAGGTTTTTCTACCAGGACGATGGGGCTGGACCAGGCACTCTTCGACTCTTCAATGAAATTCAACTCCAACATTGTTCTTACCTCCCCTTAAATAATTTTATTTTTTAGCTTCTGGTAAACAATCCAGCTTTTGTTTCACCGTTTCGAAAACAGCTGGGGAAGAACATGGCTTAGCAAGGTTAACCCAGGGTTTAGTCTATGTCAACTTTTGAAACTTACTTTTCCGGGGTTCCTGATCAAGGCCCTTTTGGGCTTCCATCCAGAGCAGTGAGAAGACTGGACAGTCCCGACCAATCAGGACTGGAACTGGAAGGGTCTTGATTACTCCCACCTTGACATTAAACAAGCCCTTAGTAGTGGTTAGCCTCACCCAGGTTGTTGGGTAATCTCAGGTGTCTCCATTGACACACACAACGGGAACTGCGTTGAGCAGGGGAGGAACCCTCCAACACGGCCTCCTGGATCAGGGTCCTGGCACTTCCAGAGTCGAGCAAGGCTTCTACATCATACTGGTTCACAGTTACTGGACAAGTCGTTCAGCGGTCTCCACATTCCCCCAGGAGGGCAGCAAAGTGGGCATGGGGGCTGCTTGCAAACGTGGCTGTGGGCATGGGCTCATCAGGCTTTCACACTGCCAAGAGAAATGGCCTAACTCACCACAGCGGTAACACTGGCGAGACTCCAGGTTCAGGGAACCCCGATGCGGCCCAGGTTGATTAAAAACTTTTCTTGAGGGGCTGAAGCGGGGGCTTCAAGGTTTGGGATCTTTTTGGCGGAGCACATTTGAGCGAGCGGGGACCAAAGCGGCAGGCTCCTTACGGGTTGGACGGAGCATATCCGAGCCAAGAGTCCAACCCACTGCGCTTTCGGCCACCCCTCTCGAGTGGCTGTTGCTTCAAAGGCATAAAGGTAAGCTTCCACATCATCGGTCATTCCCAGCTTCGAGATGAGATCACCCACCTTGGGTTTCGACCTGATTAACTGTTGAAGCTCCTGTTCTTTCAATTGGTTAGCCTGTATTTGCAGCTGCAGCAAGGCTGCATTTATTTCTTGCTGCACCTTTTGGGTCTCCACCAGCACCCTCACCAGCTGCTCCATGTCTTTTTGGGGTTTGTCTGTGCGAAGTCCTACAAACAATTCAGTCAACTCTTCAATTTCCCCCGCTCACTCATCAGCACCTAAGCCCAGTGCCCACATTCTCCACCATCTGTAACATCATGAGAGGCCGTCTCAGCGGGCTAGTGTTGGTCGGTGCAGAGTTCCAGGCAAAACAGGTCAAAATTGTTAAGTTTAAATAAAAATAGGCTTTATTTCCTCACAAATGGCTTTTTCCCCAAGCAGAGTTCATCAAACAAAAAATTAACTTTCCTTCTCTTTTGAGGCTGTGTCTCCAGCTCCTTCCAGCCATGTGCTCCCCAGTTCTCTCTCTGCTCCTGAGGGTCTGGGCTTTTGTTTCCCCAGTGCAGCTTCAATTAGGTGGCTTAAGTAACTACATCTGTCCCAAGGCATGCTGGGAGATGTAGTTTGTGGACCGGCGGCCATTTTGGGATGTTGCAGCTGGTCCACCAGGGGAATATATATATATAACCCTCTATATAACCCTCTATAACCTGTCCCCTCATGATGCTACAATGTGCATGCAATTATAAACTATTTGAGAGCCACAGTGAAGTTGTAGATTTGAACATACACTTTAGAGTTGTTTTCCGAGCAGATGTAGGACATTGTCCGACCATGGACCATGGAATAGCACTCACCATGACTGTCATCGTCATTGAATGAGTGACAGGGAAGCCTCACCAAACGAGGAATGAGAATGAGATGATTAGGGAGCATGCAGAATACGCGACCACTTCCTTACACAGGAAACAACAGCTGAACACGTTGTCAAAGCCAGTGACCACCTCAAGAGTTTCTCGTAAGCAACATAAGATAGTACGTGTGCTTTTTCCGCTGATTTCTTAGATGGTGTTCATTGTTGCTAGCCAACACACCCTCCATCAGGGTATATGTACGGGTAAGTGATCGAGCGCTGATGTAAGCCAAAGCTAAATATAAAAAGACTTGACGTCGGTTCACCGTGTGGTGCTCTTGGGTTCTGAACTAGGGGCACCATGATAATTAGCATGTGGCTCTGTTGGCATGCAAAGCGTCAATATATTTTTGTTTCTTTAATCTGTTGTACAATCATTTGTGGTGGGCATTTTTATAACAAAAATATGAACATCTTCTAGGAATACAGTTGTATGCAAATCATGTGTTTTCCAAACTCAGCCAATCAGATTGTAACTCTTAATTAAACCCTTTCAAGATTGTCACATTGTGCTTTCATAAGATCAATTCTGAAGCTTGAATTGCATATCATGCGAGATGCCTCCACTCAATTAAAATTGGATTGAAATACATATATTAATTTTGTTCTGCACACACTTGGGCATCATCATAGCTAATTTGACATAATTATCAACAAGGCGAGCTCTGGCCGAGAGCAGCCCTCTTCCCATTGGTTGACAGGATTGAGCTTACGGAGGCCGGCCTAAGGAGTGGGTCCTCTGATGCTCTTTAGCTCTCCCTGGTAGCACTTGTACCGCGCTGTCCTAGATAACAAGAATTTGAGCCTTTTTTCAACTCCTCGTCTGAAGGGGCCCCCGAGCTGACAGATGCCCCATCTATATGGCAGCCGTTGTTTAGGGTTGACAGAGCAGATGGTGGGCATTATGAATGAGATCTCAGTCCAGATGTGACTCTTCTGCTCCGTTTTGAGAAGCCATGCCAAAGGATGCACCTCAGAGGACATTTTGCTGCGGGTTTCTATCGGTGTTGATAGAACAGACACTTAGTCCGGAGGGTCGTGGGTGCAAGTCCCCTCCTGGGGAGCAGTGTAGGGGTCTGGTGCCTTGCTCAAGGGCACCCCGGCCCCTTGAGCAAGGCACCAGACCCCTACACTGCTCCCCGGGCACTGTATATACAATAGCTGCCCACTGCTCCTAATACTAGGATGGGTTAAATGCAGAGAAACACATTTCACTGTGTGTATGTGAACAATAAAGACGATTCAAATCCTCCAGATTTAGATGTAATAATACATTGTTAATAGGTGTGACTCAAGTGTTCGACATGCAGGAAAGGTCAAACTGTCAGCAAACTGACTGTCATGGTTACGGTGGTTGGCAGGGGGCGTGGCCAAGCCACGTGCGCTGGCGGCGCACACACTCCTGTCAACAAGTGTTACGGTGGTTGACAGGGGGCGTGGCCAAGCCACGTGCTCTGGCGGCGCACACACACACCTGTCAGCTATTGCCGCATCTAATGGTTAATCACCTCACCTGGGGTATATATACTCTGGCTATCCTTTACCCCAGTGTTAGGTTGTACGTCCTACTGCATGTCACACGTTGTTCCTGTCACGTTGGACATTCTGGAGGATCCCGGAGATCCAGATTCTGTACCTATCCCACGTCACCCGCCTGTCTCGCGTTACTCTGGTCCATACGAGCTCCCCGGTAATTATAATTACATGTCTGGTACCTGTGGCTACTCCGACCTCCCGGTATCTAGACTTCTCACTCGTCCCTGACCATCCGTCTGTCTGGTACCTGTCGCTACTCGACCTCCCGGTACCCAGACTCCTCCCCCGTCCCGGACTACTTGCCGGTCTACTACCTGCCGGTACTCCGCGGATCGACCTCCCGGTACCCTGACCCCTGGACTGTCCCCGATTACCCTTGTGTGTTGTGTTTGCTTTGAATAAAGATTTACGTATCGCTCCACTGTGTCTTGGTCTGCGTTCTGGGTCCCCCTGAACAATCCCAGTTGTGACACTGACTTTGTAAAGAGACTAGGTAGTATTTTAAATGTGATAGTTGAATAGATTAACCCTAAAGCTGCAATGTAGACTGATGATAATATAACCCTTGCCCGATAATAGCAATCTTTTTGGATCTAGAAAATCAATATTTTGTCCTTGGCATTAAATCAATGCCAGTGGATGGTGTGAAACAAATCAATAAATGTGAACAAAAAATGGAACGTCAAAGAAATGTAATATGTTCTCCACGCTACCCACTGCTGCCACTCACCTTCCATTCTCAAACGTTCCTTGAACCATCGTCTGATTCCTGAACTACGAAGGCTGTGTTGTTTTCCGGCTGGTGAGGGACTGGGGTCTGTGAAACGCTTTAAGTTCGTTATTTTGATTCGTAAAAAATATTGTATTGCACAAATCCCATTAATTCACAACTAAAATAGCCGAGACGAAGGTGAGAGAGGAGTCAGGGACAACGTTTCTAAAGCTGAAGTCAAAAACTTTGAGATTTAATGAGGTTTTGAATACCTACCGTGCGATGGTCTGTTCAACACACACACGTGGAACAACAACCATGACTACGGAACAGTACTTTGTCCTAAATTTGATACTGAAACACAAGGGACCTATAGTGCTGATAGTGATATGTGGCCCCTGTGTTGTGGGGGTCGCAAGCTGCTTCCCAAGAAGAAGCGCTGGAAGATATTTCCCCCGATGGTATGTGCACGAGAAGATCTGAGATCTGTGCCGTTTATTGTTGTGTTTATTTGTAGACCCCGGGTATACGTGCGTTGAATCACTTATTCAGCTGAGAAGGTTTGTTCACTCTCGCATTTGAAATATGGCTCCTTTCCTTATGGTCTCTCAGATGACCTTCGATCACAACTGAACAGGCGAACTTTAAAATGTCACCAATGTCACACGAGTGCATTTGTGCTCTACATACACATACACATTGTGATACACAATATACATACACAACGTGTGTGTGTGAGTGTGTGTGTGTGTGTGTGTTTGCATGAGTGTGAGCATGTGTGTAAATCTAGAGGATTGAATCATCTTAATTGGTCACATACATGTAAACACACAGTTAAATGTGTTTCTCTGCATTTAACCCATCCTAGTATAAGGAGCAGTGGGCAGCTATTGTATATACAGCGCCCAGGGAGCAGTGTAGGGGGTCTGGTGCCTTGCTCAAGGGGCACCTCGGCAGTGCCCAGGAGGCGAACTGGCACCTTTTTCCAAATACCAGTTCTCACTCCGTATTCTTGGTCCGTTTCGGGGACTTAAACCCGCGACCCTCCTGTTCCCAAGTCCTAACAGACTGAACTACTGCCGCTGAGTCTAGTGTGCACACACCACACATGATGAGTGCACGTGTGTGTGTGTGTGTGTGTGTGTGTGTGTGTGTGTGTGTGTGTGTGTGTGTGTGTGTGTGTGTGTGTGTGGTGTGTGTGTGTGTGTGTGTGTGTGTGTGTGTGTGTGTGTTGTGTGTGTGTGTGTGTGTGTCGTGTGTGTGTGCGTGTGCGCACGCTTGAGTGTGTTCCAGGGGAAAAATGCGAGATTGCAAATTAGAAATTAGAAGGGGTAGGGTACATTAATAATGTTTGAGGACCCTGGGGTTCTGAATGAACCCTTCCTTCCTCCCATTCAACCTTGGCTCAATTATCTTCCTCCCACAAGTCCACTAGTCCCCCTTGCTTCCACGCCGCGTTCCGTTGCTCTGGGTAATTTAACGGCGTTTGAGAAGGACTTCCAGCTCCCAGCCACACACCATAAAGTACATTGCATACGCCCTATATTGCACACACACTACACACACACACACACACACACACACACACACACACACACACACACACCACACACACACACACACACACACACACACACACACACACACACACACACACACACACACACACACACACACACACACACACACACACACACACACACCCACACACACACGCACACACACATGCACACGCACACCCACACACGCACACCAACACACTCATGCATAAACATACACACACACACACACAAATAAACGTTCACCAGCACTCTCACTTTTTATCTTACCGTCTCTCTCTCACACCACACACACCACACACACACACCACACCACACCACACACCCCACACGTACATACACACACACACGCACACGTACACACACTTATGCATAAACATACACACATGCACTCACGGACACGCACACGCACACACAAATGAACGTTCACCATCTCTCTCACTATTTAACTTATTGTCTCTCACACACACACACACACACACATACACACACACACACACACACACTGGCGGGTTTCCTCAAATTAGAGGAGTTAGAAGAGTTGTGCTCAGCTTAACTCTTCAAAATCACTTAAACAAGTTTGTGTTTCCACGTCTCTTCCCAGCTATTCTGGGAGCAGTTTAGTATGCACACTAGGAGGGTTGGCAAGAAAGCTCAGACTTTTATTACAGCTATTTTTTTTGTATTCTCTCTCTGGAATATTTTGTCGAGATGCATTAATACTTTACGGCAATACAATACACGCTTATACGGGTGGAACACAAACACACACAGGCGTGAGAGCACACACACACACACACATACACAAATATGCACACATATGCTCACACACACACACACACACACACACACACGCACACACACACACACACACACACGCAAGCTTAAAGTTGCTAAACTAGTCAGTGACATGCATACACATGGATGCTCGCCAATCTGCACATAGTCACACAGCGTAATCGAAAACTCAGTGTGTTAACATGTTGTTATTGGAAGAATAAAGAGTATGTGTGTGTGTGTGTGTGTGTGTGTGTGTGTGTGTGTGTGTGTGTGAGAGGGGGGGGGCTTGAAGTCAGCGCTCTACCTGATGCGGTTACGACTCCAAGAACACAGAACTCAGATCATGAGCTAGACACAGATTATAGTCCACGTGTCTGGTTGGTTGGAAACACTGTAAGAGAAAGAAAGAACACATTGTACCGCTTTAAAAATGTTATATTTGGGCTTGGGAGTTTACAATGTAATTACTGGAGAAACTGTGTGTGTGTGTGTGTGTGTGTGTGTGTGTGTGTGTGTGTGTGTGTGTGTGTGTGTGTGTGTGTGTGTGTGTGTGTGTGCATGGTGAGGTATATATTTGGGGTATTTTCTTCTGTGTGTACTTAATGAGACCATGTGAGTGTGTCTTAAGACAGGAGAGGCATAGAGTGACTCAGCAACCGCACACACACACACACACACATACACACACACACACACACACACGCACACACACACACACACACACACACACACACACACACACCACACACACACACACACACACACACACACACACACACACACACACGCACACACACACACACACACACACACAAACACAACAGAGAGAGAGAGAGAGAGAGCTCCCCAATCTTGGTACACTCACTTTGATGTTCTTTATGTTTGATGTCTGCTATCGCGTTGAAGAGCTAACCCAAGCTCGAAATGTGCCCTGACATTAACGGCCACACACACACACACACACACACACACACACACACCACACCACACACACACACACACCACACACCACCACACCACACACCACCACACACACACACACACAAACACACAGAGACCTGGATGTGAAGCTACAATGGATGTGAGATGTCAAAAGCTGGGCCTATCAGTCACTTTTAATCTTCGCTTTTAAAGTCCTTACCCCCCTCTTGGTCTTTCTCAAGTTAGTGTCCAGTGCAAATACTTATTGGCAAATATAACAATCAAAAGCTATGTCTATCTTTGTAATATTCATTACATTCTTTTTATTTTTTGATTAATTTCTTCTTCCAGTTCCTTCTATTTCCCTCTTCTTTTCCATTCCCTGTTGTGGTTGTTTATCAGACGTACCCTGATTGGCTTGGTATTGTTATAGAGATGTCCAAAGAGTCCTCAGACTCTGAATGAAGGAGATTGCTGATTATGAATCAAAATGTGATTGATGGAAATTATACCTGCAATTGTTTTTAAGGATCTGGACTAATATAAGCAACATCATACACACTTTCACATTTCTACACACATTTATATATATATATATATAAAACGGTACCGAGTACCTATGAATGATTTGTTGGGGAAAATGATACGCAGACACACATATATAAACACAGAGCATGTTCTCGTACATACATTTCCATAAAAAATATCATTTTCCACACTTGCTGCTTAAACAGAAAGAGTGTAAGATGTTATGAGGATAGGACAAATATTACTTGGTCTCCGTGGCTTATTGCGTTGCAGAGTGCAAGTCGATCAGGTTCAGAAAACCTCATTCTCCAACATCAAGAGCATCAATGGCCATTTTTATTGTACAAATCGCACGTTACGCCCTTGAGTTTTTCATTCATCCAATACGACTTCTTCTCCAGATGGTTTAATCTTCTGCTTTCTCCACAGGTTTGGCCCCTTCTTCAGTGATACATATATATATTTATATTTATATTTGGCACTGAATGTTCTGGTATTTCTCTAGCTTTGGCATCTATGTTTGGTTCTTCCGGCTGTGATTGACTAAATTCTCTTATGTTCTGCTTTTGGCGAACACATGCACCGATTCAACAAGGTGTCATGTCTTGTGTGATTCATAGGCCGGCGATTTCTATTCAAACTTAATCACTTCCACGTTGGGTGCATGTAGGTGGGTAGTTATGTCATGAGATATGTCATGGTTTACTCATTCAAGATACAAGATACAAGATACAAGAATCAGGGTCAAGCATTTCAATGATTTCTATGGTTAATGTTTCAAGCTTCTTGAAAATACCAAGGCCTCTTTACAAAACCTTCTGTCCACCTACACTCGTCATACCTTGTATGTACACTACCGTTGTCCTTGGAGTTCTTATTGGTTCCTCTCTGGGCTGTGTTGGACCCTCATCGCATGCAACTTACCTTTAAAAGCATCCTTGGCCAAAGATGCCTTAGCCCTACCCGCTCCTTAATGATGATGATGTCTTCATCAGAAATTCACTGTGAGTGACACAACAACAATGGCCTATTGGTTGATCATTCAGGGGTTTATTCATGTCCTTAGAGGGAGGCTGGGGTTAATCATCATCATCATCATCATCATCATCATCATCATCATCGTCATCGTCATCGTCATCATCGTCATCATCAGCATCAGCATCAGCATCAGCACCATCGTCATCACCATCTCCATCACCCACCTCACCCACTTCTTGCTTCAATGCTTCAATCCCACACACTCCGATGCACGCCGCACGGTCATCACGTCATACCGTTGTTCACCCGATACACACCGTATACCTATTAATAACCATGTGTGGGTTTTTATTTATTCCATTATGGTCTGGAGTCATTTTATTATTTTTGTTGAAGTCACACTGCACTTTGGGAGTCTTTAGAGCGACTCACATTTTGAGTGAAAGATGTGAGGGAAAGAGAGAGAGAGAGAAAGAGAGAGAGAGAGAGAGACTAACGGCTACTGTAACCACAGTTACCATGCCGATTGGTATTAGGAATACCCTTCTCTCCTCCCCCCCACCTATCCACATCCTCCCCTCCACCAATCCACATCCTCCCCCTCACCTATCCATCCCCCCACACACACACACACACAAATACACACACAGCCAATATTATCTTTCTTCCTACTCCATGACACCATTGTCTGGTCAGCGTTCTATGAACATTCTAAGAATGTTTAATCGTTCAATTTTCGAGCGTTCTAGGGTGAGGTGGACACATCTGGCGTGTGACTAGCGTGTGACGAACGCATGAGGAGCGTGTACCAGCGACCAAGTAAGACACCCCTGAAAACGATTAGCGTGTGCTGACGTGTCACTGGCGCGCGACTTACGATTAGTCAACGTTAGACGAGCGCGTTGAGCGGGTGACTAACATGTGACTAACGACAGACTAGCGTGTTGCTGGCATGTGGTTTGCATGTTCAAACGGGTATAAAACGCGGGGAAATCACAGTGGATTCAGTTGTTCTTCTGGATATTGAACAGTGCACATCATGCCGCCAAGAGGAAAAAAGCGTGTGAGGGGGCTACTGCTAAACTCCATCTCCATCTCCATCTCCATGTCGTCTGTACTCCATCTCCAATCTGAAAATAGGCACACATTGTCGGATGAGTGTATGACTATGAGCACTAGTCCTGACCCACACACACACACACCAACTCCAATCTGAAAATAGGCACACAATGTCAGATGTGTGTATGACTAAAAGCACTGGTCCTGACCCACACACACACTCCATCTCTCATCCAAACAGAGGCACACAATGTGGGATGTGTACCAGTGAGTCGTTCACTGCAAAGCAAAGATTGTGAACGATTAATAACAACCAAGTAACGCTACGGTAACGACTGACTAACAATAGTTAGTAAACGTTAGTACAACGTTCCACGAACGTTCTCCAGCGTTCTCCAGCGTTTAACGTTCAACGTTGAAGAACGCTGGTCTCCATGAGAACTTTTGTGCATGTTCAAAACTTTATTTTCGGACCAGCGTTCTCTGCCGATCACCGACGATCACTGACGATTACCGACGATTACCAGCATTCACCAGCGTTCACCCAACGCTCTTCTGGCGCTATGCCAGCGACCACGGACGATTACCAACGTTTCCTCAAACGCTGACCAGAACGTTATGGTGTGACGGGGCCTTAATGAAATACTATACACAATCAAAATGACAATAAAAAAACATTCATCCATCAATCACTTTATTATTCTTTTAATTGTCATTAACCCCCCCACCTGCATGCACCCACATGAAGACGCTCTCCGACACATACTTTGCTTGCACAATCCTATAGAATTGATTTAAAACATTGTCTGTAATTAAGTACTGAACTGCAATGGCAAATTTAAACAGGAAAAAAAATCACCTTTACGATATTGCATCATTTATATTTATATTTGATATATTTATATTTCCCCTGTTAAAGCTCCGGGGGCCCCCTAAGGTGTCGCGCCCCCCAGTTTGGGAACCACTTGTCTAATGCTAATGCTATTTTGACGAATCGGACATGTAAGCAAACCACAGGATAGTCGTGAGAAACAGGCCACCCCTGCATGCAAATGATATTCCATAACACACACACGCACACACACACACACACACACACACACACACACCTACACACACACATACACACACACACACACACACACACACCAACGCATTCTCATGAACCGGTTGGTAGGATTTCCTATGAAAAAACAGTTTGTTTCGTAGGGATTGTAAGTACAGCAATCACTGCGCATGCGCGTCAAATTTGTTTAAGCCCCTTTCAGTCGGCAAACAGAGCAGCTGAAATCATGTCTAAAATAACACTTATACATGTATGTTTTTATGACTTTTTTCTCACGATACAAACACATGTTAAGGTTACTCTAAAATACGGTTTGATAACATTTCTAGTGAGAAATATGCACTTAAGTCTAAAAAAAATTGTTCAGTGAATGTATACAATCTTTAGTTTGTCAGTTATGTCGAAGATTCTGAAACATGTATATGCGTTGTTATGGTGACACACGGAAGTGTGTTTGTGTCGCGCACCCCCTCCCCCCGTTAACATTCATCACCCCCCACCTCAACTAAGATACTGTAGACCTGTTCTTTTACAAGTCAAGTCAAGTATTATTATTATTGTCATTTCACAGTTTACACAAGTATAAAGCAGTGAGTGAAAATCGTATGTGCAATACCCGACGACAGAAGAAAAAATAAGATAAAAATAGAATAAAACAGAATAGAATAAAATAATATAACGTTTTCACCACGTGTGTGGTGCAAAACTGCAACACCGTCGATGGAGATAGGGCTGTGCTCTCCTCTCTGCTTCCTGAAGTCCACGATCAGCTCCTTGGTCTTCTTGACGTTGAGGGCGAGGCTGTTCTCCTGGCACCACTGCTCCAGCGATCCGACCTCCTCCCTGTAGGCTGTCTCGTCATCGCCGGCGATCAGGCCCATCACTGTCATGTCGTCAGCAAACTTGATGATGACGTTGCAGCTGTGCATAGCCATGCAGTCGTGGGTGTAGAGGGAGTTGAGGAGAGGGCTCAGCACGCATCCCTGTGGGATCTCGTGTTGAGGGTCAGTGGCTCTGAGGTGGTGCTGCCCATCCTCACCACCTGGTGGCGGTCCGACAGGTGGTCCAGTATCCAGCTGTACATGGATGGGGGCACGCCTAGACCTCTAAGCTTGGTGTTGAGCTTGGCAGGAACTATCGTGTTGAACGCTGAGCTGTAGTCCACAAACAGCATTCGCACCGTTCTTTCCCTTCAGGTGGGAAAGTGCAGTGTGGAGGGCCATAGAGGGAAGTATAGGAGTAGGGAATAAGGAAGTAGAGGAGTTCCCTATACAACTGGTGCTCTCTCTGAAATTCATTATTGTAGCTTCTGCCACATACCCCTCGCGTCGTGGCTCTTGAATTCCTCCTCCACTCTGTCCTTATACTCCTGCTTGGCAGTGACGATGGTCTTACGGAGGTCGTAGCGAGCTCTCATATATTCCTTCATATTCGCCAAAGGCGGCGTTACGTGTGTGTAGGGCAGCGCGAACATCGCCGTTAATCTACGGTTTCTGGTTGGGGTATATCCAAACCGACTTGGTCGGAAAAGCGTCATCTATGCACTTCTTGATGAACCCGGTGACCGACGACGCGTACTCGTTGACGTAATTGTCCGAGGCAACGCGGGACATGTGCCACTCAGTGCGATCAAAACAATCCTCCAGCATAGAGTCTGATTGGTCCGACCAGCATTGAACCTCCCTCACAGCGATCGGTTGCTGCTTCAGTCTCTGCCTATAGGCGGGGAGTAGCTGGATAGAGCGGTGGTCTGATTTGCCGAACGGTGGGTGGAGGAAGGCCTTGTAGCCATCACGGAAGGGGGTGTAGCAGTGGTCGAGGATCCGCTCACCCCGTGTAATGCTCGTTATGTGTTGGTAGAACTTCGGGAGAACCTTCTTCAGGTTCGCCTTGTTGAAGTCCCCCGCCACGATGAGAGCAGCCTCAGGGTGTGCCGACTCCTGTTCGCTGACAGCCCCATACAGTTCCTTCAGCGCTGTGTCCGTGTTGGCTTGTGGGGGAATGTAAACAGCGGTCATGGTTACCGCTGTAAACTCCTGAGGTAGCCAGTATGGACGGCACATAAGCATCAGGTACTCCAGGTCCGGG
Organism: Muraenolepis orangiensis; assembly: GCA_027704905.1. Lineage (NCBI taxonomy): Eukaryota > Metazoa > Chordata > Actinopteri > Gadiformes > Muraenolepididae > Muraenolepis > Muraenolepis orangiensis. Next base: position 37,657,558 of record CM050999.1, on the reverse strand, counting down.
GAACAGAAATACTTGAGGGGATGTTCTCCACAGTACCATTTAATGACATGATCTGGCCCTCCTAAAACATTTTGGGGACCACTGGTTTAAGTCATCAGCTCTCCTTTTATTCTGTGAAATCGTTTTTGATCAATTATTTAATTCTTATTATTGACATGTTTAGGTTTAGATTTAATCTAGGTTTGGATTTTAGCGCCCTCTGCAGGCTGGTTGAGATGTGATAATATTAAGTTTAATTGGAAAATATGAATGTTAAACAATAAAATTGAGTCTAAACCGGTCCAAATTGAAAAGTATGACATAAGGCAAACATCAATATCTTGAACACAGTTGGCTACTTCATACCCCTTAAAACATGTTACCTACCTGCAAGTTGCCTTGGCTTGGAGCAAGATGAAAATTAAACTTAGTCGTAGGACAACGTGCTACAGACATGGGATCAACAGTTTTGGAAAGCTCTTCACCTCTACTACCATATGCAAGGGACAACCAATTGGGGGTGTCACTCAGCAGGGTCACAACCTGTACAAATTATGAATTCACCGTCTTACAAATAAGAAAGATCAAATCTGACTGCGCCAGTGTATTTCTCGGCCAGTAAACCATATATTGAGACGGCAAGATTCCTGGTCACAATTTCACATAATAGGGAAAAGACATTAAAACTACAAAACGTGTGACACATCACGCTGCAAATTGTACTTCTTTGCACACGTCCGGGTCTCGTCCCTAGATCTATTTGTGTTAATAATGTGGTTTATATATTTTTTTAAACATATAATGTGGTTTCCGAACGAGACGGTGCAGCTCAGTGCCGCTGCAATCCAATGGATTAGTAATACACGTAAAAATAAACTTAAATAATAAATCTAACAGAACAATACTTCTAGGCGCAAGCTACATAGACAGCAGTGATATCAGCGTCCATAGCAACGATAGAAACCTGAACAAATCTGCGTAATAACTCAAAAACTAAAGATCGTATAAATTTACTGAACAAAGCGTGTGAGAGTAAAACTCACATTTCTTGCGAGAATTTCTTACTGTTATCAAAACATATTATAATGCCGAAACTATCTCAATTATGTTTTTCACTACGAAAGTACACTGTTTTTTCGGAGGGAATCCTACGTATCATTTATAAGAACAGCCTGCACTCACACACACACACACACACAGACACACACTCACACACACTCACACACACACATGCCTTCCCCCTTCATCTTGATGATCGAAGGTCATTTTGAGTGTTTAGCTAAAAGCAGCAGTGCTTGGCAAGTACCAATTTTAACACAGGAACTACACTTCCCATGAGTGTTACAATGGTGTGCGTTTGTCTGTCTGTTCCCGTGGATCAAACAGGGGTGTTTTATAGTTTAATTGGGGAAGGATACAGACACACTTTTACAACAAAAGCTTTTCAGCAGTTAAGGTTGTTTATTTATTCATGAATAATTATTTTAAATTAATAATTTAAAATAATTAAAGAGTGTGATGTAGTAAAACCATTTGTATTTAAACAAATATATGCTACACTACGTATTTTTATGGAAGCATTTTTTATTTATAATGCATCTGATAATAACTATTAAGTAGCGGCTGTTGGCCCATGCCATATGCATATGAAAATAATGAATAAGTAAACAATATCTTCTGCACCCTATAATGGCTTTCTTGTCCAGTGCAGTGGTGTTGCCGTACCACACAGTGACGCCACTCATCAGGATGCTCTCTACAGTGCCACGGTAGAAGTTCACTAGCCACTGTTGGCCTATTACGCTTTTCCTTATTCACCGCAGAGCATGAAGGCGCTGGTGTGCCTTCTTCAGCATGACCTCTATGTTGCGTGTCCACGCCAGGTCGTCGGAAAGCTGTAGCCCTAGGAAACGGAAAAAGCTGATGACTTCCACCGGTGTCCCGTCCAGGCTGATGGTGGAGTGAGTGCCCCGGTGGCTCCTGAAGTCCATGATGAGCTCCTTAGTCTTGCTAAATTCAGTGCAAGGCTGTTGTCCTTGCACCATCGTGTCGGAGCCAGTCTACCTCATACTCTGTTTCATCGTCCTCACTAATCAGGCGAATGACTGTGGTGTCGTCGGCAAGCTTGATAATCCGATTGTTGCTGTGTGTGGCAGTACAGTACGTGTGTACAGCGAGTACAGCCGGGGACTGAGGCAGCAGCCTTGGGGTGCTCTGGTGTTGAGGACCAGAGTGGATGAGATGTTGTTCCCAATCTTCACCACTTGAGGCCTGCCCGTTAGGACGTTAAACCTACTGCTCAGATACATGTGCATGCACAGTATATTTATTGGTGTATAGTTCTAATGTGGTATATGACTGTTACCCATCTACCACTACCATTCATTAAATAAACACACTCACACACACACACCAAACAACAGCTGAGTGAATGCCCTGGAAGGCGGGGCTGGCTGTGGGTTGTGGTGAGCGCTCTGTGCAGCCCTAATCTGTCTAATTGCTCTGCGTTGAAAGGTTTAGTATAAATGGAGCCTGGGCCTGAGACAATAGCTAATGCGTTTGACACCACTGGTCAATAGCCAAACGTGATGTCAGGAGGAACTCTAATTAGGCTCCAGTGCTGGCCCGATAGGCCGTCTATGGCTATCTATCAGAGAGGGAGAGGAGGGGCAACAGGGAGGTCAGTTAGTGGCTGCGGGAACAAATAATGTGTGTGTGTGTGTGTGTGTGTGTGTGTGTGTCTGTATCTATGAATCTACCTACCAATCTATTAATCTATGTATCTATGTATCTATATATCAATCTATCTATCTATCTATGTATAAATAAATATATATATATACTATATATACATACATATATATGTATCTATGTATATAAATCCATCTATGTATCTGTGTGTTACGACCCTTCGGTCTAGAATAGGCCAAGGGCCTAACATAGGACAGAGAGACTGCTGAAGGTAGGTGCGCTACGACAAACGGGTACGAATCAGATCAAAAAGTGTAAGATTGTTTATTGAACTTACAGTCGTCATTAGGGAACAAAGGGGATTGTGAACGGTGCCAAAGAAAATAACTTAGTAAAAGAAAGTCTGAGCTACCAAACCACAAACGATTTACTAAGCAAAACACAGGGGGGGGGGGGGGCACCCGCTCCTAGCCTGATGTTTATAATAGAGTATAATATACGTATTGCAGAGTAGACCCATGGGCAGCTTACCTACCCCTTTGTTCCTGCGTGGCGAAAACAAACAACAATATCACTATACCAAGTATAGTTTGCAAGTTTAAACACGAACAGCATAACCTCTTTCAACACTAGTCACCAAAACAAAACACAACCGGTGGCGACTCCCGGACAGAAGACGGGAGGGGCGTTAACATTGACGGACGGCCAGTTGATTGGTCCAGAACGGGTGCGTGAGGCCAACCAATGGTGGGCGGACACCTGTAGTTTAAGAGGAGACACAGACAGCAGCACAACACAGCCCGACAGGAGAACCCACACGCCTCCAGGACCAGCGACATAACACTGTGTATGTACAGTATCTTTCTGTCCATATATGTATATATGTATCTATCTATCAAAATATGTATATATATACTGTACATATATGTATGTATACATATATACTGTATATGTATGTGTATGTATCTATCTGTCCATCTGTGTATGTATCTATCTATCTATCAATCTATGTATGCATGTATGTATGTATGTATGTATGTATGTATGTATGTATGTATGTATGTATGTATGTATGTATGTATGTATGTATGTATGTATGTATGTATGTATGTACAGTTTATCTATCCATCCATCGAAATGGATAGATGCATAATACCACAATGACATTAGCGCTACCTATCTATCCATCTGTGTTTGTGTGTGTGTGTGTGTGTGTGTGTGTGTGTATGTAGGGTATTGTGCAGGCCATTGTGTGTGTATGTGTGTATGGGTGTATGTGGTGATGTGTGGTGTGTGTGTGTGTGTGTGTGTGTGTGTGTGTGTGTGTGTGTGTGTGTGTGTGTGTGTGTGTGTGTGTGTGTGTGTGCAGGCCTCTATGTGAACACCCTTGCTGCGTTGCACAAACTTTGTCATTCCACACATTATTGATTGCATGTATGCTTGCGTTAGCGTTCTGCGTTTGTGTGTGTGTGTGTGTGTTTGTGTGTGTGTGTGTGTGTGTGAGAGTGTGTGTCTGCGAGGCACAGCGTCGTGTATGTGTGTGCGTTTATTAGGCAGCACAGGCACCCACTTTTCTTAAAATAGCGGAGGAGTGTCAGCGCAGCCACGAGAAAGCCAGGAGCTCTCGTCTGGGGAAGGCCGACAGCATCACACGCAGACACACACATGCACAGGTGTGTAGTAGAATGTGTGTATTAACACTGAATGTAATATAACCATCATAAGAAGAGGGAGGGAGAGAGGAGAGAGGGAGGGAGGGAGGGAGGGATGGATGGAGGGATGGAGGGAGGGGTGAGGGAGAGAGGAAGGGAGGAAGAAGAGGAAGAAGGAAGGAAGGAAGGAAGGAAGGAAGGAAGGAAGGAAGGAAGGAAGGAAGGAAGGAAGGAAGGAAGGAAGGAAGGAAGGAAGGAAGGAAGGAAGGAAGGAAGGAAGGAAGGAAGAAGGACTAATTAATAATAATAATAATTAATGAAATACAGAAAGAAAGAATATATGAATGAAAAAGAAAGAAAGAAAGAAAGAAAGAAAGAAAGAAAGAAAGATAGAAAGAAAGAAAGAAAGAAAGAAGAAAGAAAGAAAGAAAGAAAGAAGAAAGAAAGAAAGAAAGAAAGAAAGAAAGAAAGAAAGAAAGAAAGAAAGAAAGAAGAAAGAAAGAAAGAAAGAATGAATGAATGAATGAATAAAAAAATAAAGAAAGAATGAAAGAAAGTTAATGTATGGAACAAACAGACACCCATTGAAAGCGCCAGCGAAAGGAAAGCGAGGCCGCCGTCACCCGTCGACAGCGTGGCGAGGGTTAGCATTGTCTGTTGTCTGATGACACTTTTACCTGAATGATTGTACTTCTACCTGAGCACTGGTTCAGTTCTTGGAGACTTAGAAGACTTAGTTAGAAATTCAATTCACTTTTGACTTCTGGTGACGAGTTGTTCTCTTACCTTCCTTTTTTGAAACACACTGGCGTCTGCTAAATGACTTATATGAATTATCATGTGTAATGATACTTAGTTATTTAGCACCGCTGCTAATAAACTTAAGATCTCCTTCTCAAAAAAAACGAGAAGTGTATTTTCGCACAGCCATGGTTCTTGTTTGGATCAACGTTAGCGCAGTGTGTGCCTGCAGTAGCTATGCTAATATGGCATTAAAATACATTACATTATTTTTTAAATATATGGCATTTGTGTAATTGGCATTTCCAGCGGGGGTCCAAATGAGATGCAGGTCCTTCAAAAGCATATTTGCGAGAGCACAGTTTATTCATCTATCGCCAAAATGAACGTGAGCCAGCGAAGAGCACATGTGACAATGTGTGTGTGTGTGTGTGTATCCATAGCTGGGAGAACATTTCGTTTTTTTTGTTACCCTACTCTACGTGCAACCGCTGAATAGGAATTTAGAGGTAAGGAATAGTGAACAAATTTGGACACGATTGACACATGAGTCATGAGTTTGGCCGGTTTAATCCAATATCTAATTTTGACAAACACAGCAGGTGAACAAGAGAGACAGAGAGAGATAAAGAGAGAGAGAGAGCGAAAGAGAGGTAAAGAGGAGACCAGAAGTATATAACTTCGTGTTAAAAGCACATTTTGAGCCGTTGTTGAAATTCGAAACGTGTGTGTGTGTGTAGTATGTATTAATTTGCGTGTGTGTGTGTGTGTGTGTGTGTGTGTGTATGTATGTACTGTATGTGTGTGTGTGGTGTTTGTGTGCCGGAGAAACCAAGCAAAAAAACGTTTCGATATAAGAACAAATATGAGGTAACAACCTCGGTTGAATTTAAAGTTAAATAAGGTGAAGTGTAAACAAAATACATCGAGAACAACATATATGCTAATGAGTCACCTCATTGATGCCTCAGCGTATGCGTGCCCGGAGGCTGAGCTAATGTGTTTGAATACTGACCCTCTCTTACCCCAATTAAGGAGGAAATACTCTCACTTTGCGCTATTACCGGCATGTTCTTTAAACCAGACACGGAAGTGGAGGCTACTTTCTGTTTTCATTTCCAATATCCACGTTTAATAGATGTTAGCCTGCAGCTTGAAAAGATGGGCCCCTCTGTTTATAAGGACACGCCACCTCTTGTGTAGTACCACTTCTATCCATAACCATGAGTAAACACTCGGTGGAGGTGGGCTTTTTTATTGGCTATTATCGCACTCCGCGTTTGTTTGTTTTTGTTGTTCTCTTTCTAACACCTCCATCTTGGATCAACTCCCTTTCTCTCGCAAAGCATCCATCCCTCTTTCACCTCTTGCTCTCTCTCTCTCTCTCTCTCTCTCTCTCTCTCTCTCTCTCTCTCTCTCTCTCTCTCTCTCTCTCTCTCACTCTCTCTCTCTCTCTCTCTCTCTCTCTCTCTCTCTCTCTCTCTCTCTCTCTCTCTCTCTCTCTCTCTCTCTCTCTCTCTCTCTCTCTCTCTCTCTCTCTCTTCTCTTCCTCTTCACCTCTCTCTCTCTCTCTCTCTCTCTCTCTCTCTCTCTCTCTCTCTCTCTCTCTCTCTCTCTCTCTCTCTCTCTCTCTCTCTCTCTCTCTCTCTCTCTCTCTCTCTCTCTCTCTCTCTCTCTCTCTCTCTCTCTCTCTCTCAGCAGCCTCTTTCGCCTGCGATGGCCGGTGCATGCTCTCTTGCCATCCCCTGTCTCTCTCTCATCTCTCTCTCTCTCTCTCTCTCTCTCTCTCTCTCTCTCTCTCTGTCTCTCTCTCTCTCTCTCTCTCTCTCTCTCTCTCTTGTGTGCGTGCCTGCGTGTGTGTGTGTGTGTGTGTACATCCCCCCCGCTAGGCTCCCCTATAAATAGCGGGTGTCGAGCAGATGTGTGACATAAACAGATGACAGCGGGATGATTGGTGGCGATGAATCTTTGAGGAACATAATCCTACTGACATGTCCAATGGGCTATGGCGTCTCCCTCGCTTAGCACGCCCCCTGCGTGGGGGGCTGGACGCCCTGGGGGGGCTACAGAGGGCAAGGTTAACACAGGGGGGTGGGGCCTGTGTATGTGTGGGTTTAGTGTGTGTGTGTGTGTGTGTGTGTGTGTGTGTGTGTGTGTGTGTGTGTGTGTGTGTGTGTGTGTGTGTGTGTGTGTGTGTGTGTGTGTGTGTGTGTGTGTGTGTTGGCGTGCGTATGTGTTAGTCTTTGTCAAGGCAAGTCAAGTCCATTGTATTTGCATAGCCCTTAATCCCAGTTACAGTCTCAAAGGTCTTCACAGGCCAACACCCCCCACACCCTAGCCCCTCTCCCTCCCATGAAAGGTTCAGGAGGGCAATAGGTGCCATAAGTGACATACATAGTAATGTATATATTAAAAAATGAATTATATTATAGTAGCTGGTTAAGCAAGGTAACCAACAGGGGGGAGGGGGGGGGAAAAAGTTTGTCTTAGGTTAGTGATCTGCGACGCTCATACGATGACGCAGCTTGTTGCATGTTCCTTACCCGAGAGACTAAGGGTCTCTGTGTGATACAAGCGTTCTGTACGTGTGTACACACACATCGTTGGATGCATCCCATATTTGTGTAGTCATGCCCGTGTCGGTGTATGCATGTTCATCTCTGAGCTGCTGTTAAATGATGAATCCAGGCCAAAAGGTTGTGTGTGTGTTTTTTTTATATCCTGCGATAGGATTCCAACATTATTTGTTCTATTTTTCCCGCTAAATTTAGAGAACAAAGAAATGGTGAGTGAGGATAGGAAATTGATGACATGACATATGAGAGAGAGAGAGATAGTGAGAGAGGGAGAGAGAAGTGAGAGAGAGGGGGGAGAGAGGGTAAGAGGGAGATGGAGAGAGAAGGTAAGAGAGAGAGAGAGAGAGAGAGAGAGAGAGAGAGAGAGAGAGAGAGAGGGAGAGGGAGATGAATAGGGGTCAGAAAGTAGTTCAGCAGTGGGATCAAACACTATGTGGGAACCTGAAAGAGAAGATTTGATTTGAAAATTAAAGTGAGATTCATTGTAGTCAAGTGGGGCGCTGTCATGAAGCTAAATCGCCCCTTCCAGACCCGTCCACTTCCTGCTGCCTACTTCCTATTCCTCTCCAAAGGCACTCCGCTGTATTTAGCTGTGGGAGCTAACAGTGTATGTTGGGGAACAATTGCTAAACGAACAATAGAATGAAATGCATTAGCCACAATCACACATTGCCAAGGGAATCAGCAATCGAGTCAATACTTATTTCACTTATCAATAGTATTTTGTGAGTTTAGTGTAAAAGTGTAAACAGTATTTGGAATGGCATTCTCTGGTAAGGAAAGGATGGTCGAACGAGCAGCTTAGACATACACACTCAAAAACATACACTAGCACACACTCACACATATACACGCACACACACATACACACGCACACACTAACACCCACACACACATAAACACACACACACACACACACACACACACACACACACACACACACACACACACACACACACACACACACACACACACACACACACACACACACACACACACACACACACACACACACACACACACACACACACACACACACACACACACACACACACACACACACTGAACACCTCGTCAACCGCAGTCCAGTCAATAAGCAATGCCATCCCTGACCTTTATTCCCTCCTATTTTTACACCTCCTCTCCCTTGCATCCCCCCCCCCCCCCCCTGCCAATCAAGACTTGTCGAGGGGTTGACATTTGCCTGGCTCTGTTCCCTCCCTTTCTCCCTCGCTCCCTCGCTCCCTCCCTCCCTGCCTCATGAAAGCAGGACAGGATGAAGACAGAAAATGGCAACTCACCGCTGATGAAAACAAAAACAACCATGACAGATGACTGATGTAGCCCAAAAAACCTTTTGATGTAGTGTGTGTGTGTGTGTGTGTGTGTGTGTGTGTGTGTGTGTGTGTGTGTGTGTGTGTGTGTGTGTGTGTGTGTGTGTGTGTGTGTGTGTGTGTGTGTGTGTGTGTGTGTGTGTGTGTGTGTGTATGTCTGTGTGCGTGTCTTATATTTCGATATCATTTTTTTGGGCAGGCTCAAAAAAGTGTTATTTCTTGAGAGGGTGAAGCAGTACAATGTGGAACATGCTTTGTCTCACACACACAAACCCGCATGCACGCATACACACACACACACACACACACACACACACAAACACGTACTTAAATGTACATTTACATTTATATAAATTTACGAAAATATTCATAAGCCAAGGAAGCCCAAATAGAAATTAACGATATAAACCTACAGGCAAACAATGTGATTAATCTTCGTTATTCATGTTTGAATGATAATCTGGCACACGGAATCGTAATGAACTGACCCATATATGCACTGTAAAATACTTTACCCAAAGTGTTGCATGCATTAAAATGGACTATAAGAGTAGCCTGTAGCTGTCATACTCGATTAAAAACTCCATTAACTAAACATATGCTACTTACTCAAGTGTCCCAGTGAAAAGTGTGGACAGTACGTGTGTACTTTCCCGACACTCACCCTCACCATACAGTAACCGGTGAACTGTGTTGTAACGGCATTATAACCACACGATTAGCTACTACCACAGAGCCGGTACTTCGGATGCGGGCTGACAGACATGAATAATGGAGCTCCGAATCGCAGCCGATCACTCGACTGTAGACCCATTTGGAATACTGGGAATCTGTTAACAATGCCTTTTGATGCTATCTGCTGGATATGGACAGGTATGTTTTTGTGTGTGCGTGGGTGTGTGTGAGTGTGTGTGTGTGTGTGTGTGTGTGTGTGTTTGGGAGTGTGTGTGTGTGTGTGTTTGTATGTGTGTGTGTGTCTATTTAATATATACAGTAGTCGTATACATTAACAATGCTTGGTAGGGTACCTAACTCTGCATCATCCATCATATTGCATAATGAGGATGAAGACAGTTATCATTAATGACATTTGCATGCACACACTCACGCACACACACACACACATGCACACAGACATTCACACACACACACACACACACACACACACACACACACACACACACACACACACACACACACACACACATACACACACACAAACATTCACACACACAAACTCCCACACACACAAGCAAACACACACCAGACAAACACACACACACACAAATATTCTATTTAGATCACCAGTTTTAACATAAACCCAAAGCACTTAATGTTCTTGTTCATGCATAAACGAGTAAGGATGTCAGGAGTACAACAGTAGGTGCACTGTGTTCCAACAGCTTCCAATTATATGGAGAATATTGAGACATATTTGGGCATGCAGCGTAGATTTATACAGTAGTTTCAACATTTCAGACCAGTTTATGTACACAGCCCTGACCCAATGTAAAAAACATGGACCCTCGCACGTGTGGCCTTAGAGGGCCACACAATATGTTTCTTCTGTCTCTCGTATAAGTAATATGGCACTGTACGTGATTGCCGCACGACAGTTTTTAGTTATTTATTATTTTTATCGCGACAATCCTTGTACAGAAAGTTAGCAGCACGTTCACTTATGACTTTTGCACACTTCTGGAGATTAGATCGACAGTCGCTCGCCGCCTATCAGAGTTTTTTCATTCTTTCAACTCGGACGTCCCGCCCAAAGTCACAGCTGGATTATCTCCGACCATCTTGGGCAGGATTACACGCAAGCGTCACCGGAAGAAGAGAGGGAAGCGAGCCGACGCCGCAATCGTGCCGACGGGATTTTCAGTCCACCGGACAGAACAAAGGCTCTCTCCGGTAAAGATCCGGTAAAGATCGCGGAGGGGGGGTATGTCTCATGATAAACAGATCTTGGTGCAACCAAAGTCATGTGCATCGCCTCAAGTTTGTCTGTTCCCCGGCTACCTCGGGAGTTTACAGCGGTAACCGTGACCGCTATTTACATTCCCCCACAAGCCAACATGGACACAGCGCTGAAGGAACTGTATAGGCCTATCAGCGAACAGGAGTCGGCACACAATGAGGCTGTTGTCATCGTGGCGGGGGAATTGGCGGCGAACCTGAAGAAGGTTCTCCCGAAGTTCTACCAACACATAACGGTGGGCGGAGAAGGGCCTTGTAGCCATCACGGTAGGGTGAGTAGCAGTAGTCGAGGATCCGCACTGGGGTGAGCGGATCCTCGACTACTGCTACTCACCCTACCGTGATGGCTACAAGGCCCTTCTCCGCCCACCGTTCGGCAAATCAGACCACCGCTCTATCCAGCTACTCCCCGCCTATAGGCAGAGACTGAAGCAGCAACCAATCGCTGTGAGGGAGGTTCAATGCTGGTTGGATCAATCGGACTCACTACAGGACTGCTCGCTACAGGATTGTTTTGATCGCACTGACATGACATGTTCCGGGTTGCCTCGGACAATAACATCAAGGTTTATGCGTACTCGGTCACCGGGTTCATCAAGAAGTGCATAGATGACGTTGTTTTTACCAAGTCGGTTTGGATATATCCCAACCAGAAACCGTGGATTACCGGCGATGTTCGCACTGCCCTCCATGCACATAACGCCGCCTTTGGCTCAGGGAATATGGAGGTATATACGAGAGCCCGCTACGACCTCCGTAAGACTATCGTCACTGCCATGCGGGAGTACAAGGAGTGGAGGAGAAATTCAAGAGCCACACGCGCGAGGGGTATGTAGCAGGGGTTTCAGACGATAACGAACTTCAGAGGGAGAACCAGATGTGTAGAGAAATCCTCTACCTCCCTCCCAGGAGAGTTAAATCCTTTTTTTGCTCGGTTCGACGTGAACGGCAGCCCGCCGAAGCCAGCGCCGCCTGAGGAGACCAGCCTGCAGAACATCTCGCAGGCGGATGTGCGCCGCACCTTCAAGCGGTTGAACATCCGTAAGGCGGCAGGCCCCGACGACATCCCGGGCCGCGTACTCGAGCATGAGAGCATGTGCAGACCAGTTGGCAGGAGTCTTTGCAGACATCTTCAACTTCTCCCTATCCCAGGCTGTTGTTCCCATGGTCCTTAAGATTTCCACCATCGTGCCTGTCCCAAATCAACCCAAGGTAACCTGCATGAACAACTATAGACCTGTAGCCCTCACCTTGATCGTCAGCAAATGCTTCGAGAGGTTGGTCAAGGACTTTTGCTCCGTGTTACCTGCCACGCTGGACCCATGGCAATTTGCATATTGTCAAAACAGATCCACAGACGACGCAATTGCCATGACCCTCCACACTGCCCTTTCCCACCTGGAGGGAAATAACTGTTATGTGCAAATGTTGTTTGTGGACTACAGCTCAGCGTTCAACACGAAAGTTCCTGCCAAGCTCGACACCAAGCTTAGAGGTCTAGGCGTGCCCCCATCCACGTGCAGCTGGATACTGGACCTCCTGTCGGACCGCCGCCAGGTGGTGAGGATGGGCAGCACCACCTCAGAGCCACTGACCCTCAACACGGGAGACCCCCAGGGATGCGTGCTGAGCCCTCTCCTCTACTCCCTCTACACCCACGACTGCAAGGCTATGCACAGCTCCAACGTCATCATCAAGTTTGCTGACGACACGACAGTGATGGGCCTGATCGCCGGTGACGATGAGACAGCCTACAGGGAGGAGGTTGGATCACTGGAGCAGTGGTGCCAGGCGAACAGCCTCGCCCTCAACGTCAAGAAGAGCAAGGAGCTGATCGTGGACTACAGGAAGCAGAGAGGAGAGCACGCCCCTATCTCCATCGACGGAGCTGTGTTGCAGTAGAGAGGGTCAGCAGCTTCAAGTTCCTCGGTGTGCACATCTCCGAGGACCTCTGCAAAATATTTTCACTCATTATTTATACTTAATGAAAAATATAACTTAATAACTTAATTATGTAAACTGTGAAGTGACAATAAACTTGACTTGACTTGATTTGACTTGACTCGTGGTCAGAAACATCGGTAATTGTTTGGTCAGACGTGCATCTTCCACGATGGAATCAAAAGCACAAGGTCACTATGATTAAATACATACTGTAAAAGCAGTTAAACTGCAACTGCCTGGTAGGGTGAATAGCACGCTATCATCAGAAGGACACAGACAAAAGGCCCATATGTGCGCATATAGCATTGTGAATAATTGACCAATTATCCTGCATATACAAGTATACTGCCGGAGGTCGAACGGATGTTTGAATAAACATGAGTCATGCCTATAAATGTCCATTCACCTTCATAGGAATGGACATTTGGTGATTAGGAAACATACACATTCATATACTCACGCTGACAGTTAGGCTCAACACATTAAAATTAAACAGCAGTTGCAGGAACCACAAAAGTATATTTATTTTATGCTACCGCCGGCCAAAACAAACAAACAAAATCAAAAGGAGGGATAACTACTGGGACCGACCGTGCTTTCAGCCATCAGACGCGGCGGTTTCCCAGAAGCTCACAAAAACAACAAGTTGTCAGACTATGAAACACAGCCAAACCACCAAGTGGCCTCGGTAGGAACCACGGTCAGAACAACAAGCGCTGTTGCAACCAGCAGCAGCTAGGAGAGATGAACCACCACTAGTGATAACTTTAGAACCTCATCACTAGGTTGATTAGACGTAACAAGTGGTTATCGGCCACATAGCTATAGGTCAGTGCCTTCTTTAACTACCAGTAGGTTCAGAGAGCTGCTGTCATCGGTACTGATACCAAGAGACCAGTCCAGATCCAGTACATACGAGAAATCTCCCCAAGGGGAGAAGCCCAGGCGTCATGCTCAAGACGCAAGAGGTGACAAGAAAATGACTAAAATTCCTTTGATTCTCAATGGGAAATGCTATATTTTAACATAGTTTGGGCATTACATGGGCGGCAGGAAATCTCAATCTGACTTGGCTTGGGAACCGGAAGGTCGCCGGTTTTAGTCTCTGAAACACCTTGGTGCTGTCGAGTTTCCCTAGAGCATGGCACCAGACCCCTACACTGCTCCCCAGGCACTGTATATACAATAGCTGCTCCACTGCTCCTAAAACTAGGATGGGTTAAATGCAGAGAAACAAATTGCACTGTGTGTGTACATGTCACCAATAAAGAGGATTTAATCATTTCGATTTAGATTAAAATGCATTTTGATCCAAATTGCGGGGGTGAGGGAGGGAATAGGTATCTTCACCCATGACTGCACTCCTGTACATGGTACAAAGACCATCATCAAGTTTGCTGACGACACAACGGTGGTGGGCCTCATCAAAAACAACGATGAGGCAGCCTACAGGGAGGAGGTCCAGCACCTGGTGACGTGGTGCGCTGACAACAACCTGGCCCTCAACACCAAGAAGACCAAGGAGCTCATCGTCGACTTCAGGAAGACCAGAGCTGGCGCACACGCCCCCATCCTCATCAACGGAGCGGAGGTCGAGCGTGTCTCCAGCTTCAAATTCCTGGGGGTCCACATCTCCGAGGACCTCTCCTGGTCCCTCAATACTGCCTCACTGGTAAAGAAGGCTCACCAGCGTCTCTTCTTCCTGAGGAGACTGAGGAAAGCCCACCTGTCACCTCAGATTCTGGTGAACTTTTACCGGTGTGCTATTGAAAGCATCCTCACCAACTGCATCACAGTGTGATACGGCAACAGCACTGTTTCCGACCAGAAAGCACTGCAGAGGGTGGTGAAAACCGCCCAACGCATCGTTGGACGACCCCTCCCTGCAATAAACACTACCCACCACAAACGGTGTCTGAGGAAGGCACAAAAAATAGTGGATGACCCCTCTCACCCCAACCATGGACTGTTTGCCCTCCTCCCCTCCGGGAGGCGCTATAGGAACCTCTGTTCTAAGTCAAGCAGGCTTAGGAACAGCTTCTTTCCCTCAGCTGTCATCTCCCTGAACTCTGCACCACGAAGACAGCCCCCACCCCCCCCCCCTGCTGCACCCTCCCTGCTGCCCAATCACCACCTCTGACTAACTGTAAACAAATTAAAAACAAACTGTAAAAACAACTGTATCACAACTACCTACCTCTCTATAGTTTACATATTTATTACTAAGATACCTGTTTACTGTACCTGCAATATATATTTAAATCTGTTGATAGAACTGCTCCTACTCCTGTATATACATATACATTTATACTTGCCATACCTTTATATATGCTCACTTGTATATACATTTACATCTATATATTTGTATCCTCCTTTCAATAATAGCATACCCCTGATCACTACGTGAAATGATCACTTACCTGTATATACATATACCTATTATTATGCTCATATCACATTTATAGCTAGACTGTCTTCTAACCTGTAAATTTAAACTGTAAATTATATTATATTACCATACACTTTACTGCAACATTTGCACTCTGGTTAGATGCTAAATTATTTTCACTGTACTGTACTTGTGCTGTGCAATGACAATACATTTGAATCTAATCTAATCTAATAGGATAGCATAGGATTTTGTGACAGGGATTATTTTCCTGGGTTTAATTGAGTGCGACAATAAAATGTGGCTGATGGACTCTGTGACACGCTCGTGTTCTGTCGGAGTTCTCCGGGCAATTCTCACAGGCCGACTGAACTCCACACCATCACACTGGTTAAATTCTGTTCCATCCTTCCTCCTCCTCTTCCTCGCCGTGCGCTCTCTACACTCTCTCTATTGTGACTCTGTTGTGTGCTATCTCACTCTTAAGTACTTCCCCTGTGTTGAAATAAATCTAAATCAATGAATATCATTACAGCTTCTAAAATAATAGGGCCCCACCACTAACCCTTGTAATCTTTATCTCTCCCTACACATGGAGGAACAGAAAATGTTCTTTCTAGATGGGGGTGGGGGTAAAGATATATGTGCCGGTTTACTTCTCTGTACTCTTCCTGATGGAACTAAACGGTTCTCCTTACCTACCGCAAAGTGCACCGTGTTGTGTGAGTTACGTGCCTAAATGAGAGTGTCATAAGGTCTGTTTCTATATATCCATCCATACATCTTCTGCACCATACCAACTTTGTGCCAAAAAAATACACCCTCTGTACAAGCTCTGGCTGTGGAAAAGTATGAGTAGTCTTTTACTAATTCACGATTTAGATCAGGTTGTGTTACGTCCCTGGTCCTGGAGGCGTGTGGGTTTTCCTGTTGGGCTGTGTGTGTTGCTGTCTATGTCTCCTCTTAAACTACAGGTGTCCGCCCATGATTGGTTGGCCTGCAGTCCTGTCCGTCATCGTTCACACACCCGTTCTGGACCAATCAACTGGCCGTCCGTCTATTTAACGCCCCTCCCATCTTCTGTCTGGGAGTCGCCACCGGTTGTGTTTTTGTTTTGGTGACTAGCGTTGAAAGAGGTTATGCTATTGTGCGGTTTGTGTTTAAACTTGCAAACTATACTCGGTATAGGGATATTGTTTTTGTTTTCGCCACGCAGTGACAAAGGGGTAGGTAAGCTGCCCATGGGTCTACTCTGCATCACGTAGCCGCTCCTCTGTTATAAACATCGATAACGCTGTAAGTACAATAAACAATCTTGCACTACAGTTCTGATTCGTACCCTTTTGTCGTAGCGCACCTACCTTCAGCAGTCTCTCTGTCTCATGTTAGGCCCTTGGCCCATTCTAGACCGAAGGGTGGTAACAGGTGGCTTGCAGGATTTTCTTATTATATATATATAGATATATTTTTGTATTAATATATATTTATATATAGATATATTTTTTAATTATTATTATTTTATATATATATATATATATTTTTATTTTTATTCCTTTATACAAGATACAAGATACAAGATATTTGATTGGCCATTTGTCCCAAGTACATAGGAATGCTTATGTCCATGTTAGCTCCATTAAAACAACACCATAAAAATAAAATAATATATACAATGTACATATATGTATATATATATATATATATATTATGGACAGGATAGTGGGTTGAAAGTCAATTCAAATGACATATAGCTCAGGACGACCGGAGGAAATTGAACCTGGATCTCCTATGTGGTTCCGCATGGGTAACCCAGCCAGGAGGCGCTCCAAAGACGTTTGTAATTCATAATTCATCATTCATTATCTGTCCATGTTCGTTATTTAATCATTAGCAGGTCAAGCTCCGTATGCACGTGTTGCATCGACGTTGATGTTGTTGTGGTGATTATAGGCTTTTTGGGTTAAACATTTGAGGGAAATGGCGTGAATTGAATATGCCCTCTCTCTCTCTCTCTCTCTCTCTCTCTCTCTCTCTATCTCTCTCGCTTAGAATTTCCCTCTCAGATTGTGTACACAGGGCTTTGTATGAGCCCTGAGATTCACAGGGCTGAGTGCGATAGGAAGGAAGACAGAGGACCTGGCAGCATGGAGTCAGGAGTGATAATTACTTTTTGATCCAAATTGGCAGATGACTCCCTAAAAAGTGGAGGGCAGCAATGTGTGCCATTCAAACACAAAATGAGAGAGAGAGATATAAACAAAGAGAGAGAGAGAGAGAGAGAGAGAGAGAGAGAGAGAGAGAGAGAGAGAGAGAGAGAGAGAGAGAGAGAGAGAGAGAGAGAGAGAGAGAGAGAGAGAGAGAGAGAGAGAGAGAGAGAGAGAAAGAGAGAGAGAGAAGGGAGCAGTCTGTATTGGACGAGCTGGAAATATATAGACTCAAAAGAATGGTGACCAAAATAAGGAAGCAAATGGGTAGCGGTGAGTTCAGAAAACTCAATGTGTGTGTTTCATTTATTTGTTTTTATTTTATTTTATTTTATTTTTAATATCTCACTCTTAATGGACACTTTTAGAGTGGGAAGTTTGAATGTAAACGGAGCCAGAGAGGAAAGGAAGAGGGCTCTAATTTTTCAAACTGCAAAAATAAAACATGTCGATGTCCTCTTTTTGCAAGAGACTCACAGCGATGTTTTTAATGAGACGGACTGGAAGAAGGAGTGGGAGGGGGAAGTCATTTGAAGCCTCTCTCAGTGGGGGGGTGGGCTTCCTCCTCTCCAAGTCTTTTAAGCCTGTCTTTTTACAGTGTTTTTTTAAAATGTGTATGCTCCAACAAACTGTACAGAGAGGAAGGTGTTTTTACTCAAAGTTAATGATGTTTTAAACGGTTGTGCCACGGAGGATTTTTTATTCTTGGGTGGGGATTTTAATTGTACAGAAAATGCATTTTTAGATCGCAACCATGCAGAGCCGCATCCAGCATCCCAGCATGCTCTGAGGCAGCTGGTCCACTCCCACGGCCTGGTGGATGTATGGAGAAGGATGCACGCAGACAACAGGCAGTACACCTGGTCCCACATCAGGGAGAATAGAATTTCATCAGCTAGGTTAGATCGTTTTTATTGTTTTAAGCATCATTTTAACACTTTTCAATTGTGCAGTATATCACCTGCTGGTTTTACGGATCATTCTTTGCTTTTATGTGATGTTTTTATTAGAAATGTTTTCCCCGGAATTTGATAAACATTTTAAAGAGGCCCTATTTTATTTCTGGAGTGTTTTTAGGCAGAGGAAGGGAGAGTTTAGCAGTCTTAGGCAGTGGTGGGACCACGGTAAGACCGAGATAAGATTACTCTGCCAACAGCACACCCTCAATGTCACACAAGACATCATTAGATCTATGAAAGACCTGGAGAGTGATATAGTGGAACTTGAAACAATAAGTGAGACCACAGGAGATCGAGGATATATTGAAATCCTCAAAGAGAAAAAGATGGCTTTAGCCAACCTGCTGGATGTAAAAGTTCAGGGTGCACTAGTGAGGTCCCGGTTTTTAAACACAAATGAGATGGATGCTCCCACTAGCTTCTTCTTCGGCCTGGAAAAAAAGAATGGGCAGAGGCGAGTGATCCACTCGCTGCTGTCAGGCACGGGGCAGGAAATAACAGAGCCAAGCCAGATCAGGAGGCGAGATGTGAGTTTTTATTCCACCCTCTATACAAGTGAGTATGAGGAGGGGGAAACTCTGTCCGAGGGGTTCTGCAATGGGCTACCTCAGGTCTCCGAGGAGGCCAACTCACAGCTCGAGGGGCCGTAAACGATCCAGGAGTTACAGACTGCCCTGCAAGGCATGCAGGGACGGCGGGCTCCTGGTATCGATGGCCTCTCCGTGGAGTTTTACAAAGCCTACTGGGACGTCTTGTCACATGATCTTTTAGACGTTTTTAATGAGAGTCTGTCTCTGGCTCTATGCCAGTGTCCTGCAGGAGAGCGGTGATCACACTGCTCCCAAAAAAAGGAAACCTGCAGGACATCAAGAACTGGCGTCCTGTGTCTCTGCTGTGTGTGGATTACAAAATTCTGTCCAAGGCTTTGGCCACCAGGCTGGGGAAGGCTGTGGAGCAGGTCATCCACCGGGACCAGACCTACTGTGTGCCCGGCAGGTCCATGGTGGACAATGTCCACCTAATTCGAGATGTTTTGGAGGTCTCCAGCTCATTGGGCATTAATACTGGTCTGATTTCTCTAGATCAGGAAAAGGCTTTTGACCGCGTTGAGCACAGCTTCCTCTGGAAAGTAATGGAGAAGTTTGGGTTCAGCGCTGGTTTCATAGCCAAGATCAAGGTGTTGTACAATAAGAGTGAGAGTGTGCTTAAGTTCAACGGTGGGTTGTGTGCTCCTTTTAGAGTGCGTAGAGGGGTCCGGCAGGGCTGTGCTCTGTCTGGCATGCTCTATGCACTCTCCCTAGAACCCCTCCTCAACAAATTACGCTCGAAACTGCAAGGGCTGTTTTTACCTGGTCTTAATGGAAACATGGTTTTATCAGTGTATGCAGATGATGTCGTTGTTTTCGTTAGGGACCAGAAGGATACAGACATTTTAGTTGACATCGTGAGGGATTTTAGTTCAGCATCGGCAGCGAGGGTGAATTGGAAGAAAAGTGAGGCCCTCGCTGTCGGTGAGTGGAGTGGCGGTCTCCCAGTTCTTCCCCAGAACATGGTCTGGAAAAAAGATGGTTTTAAGTACCTGGGTGTGTTCTTGGGGAAGGAAATTGTAGTCCTGAAGAACTGGGAGGACGTCATAGAAAAGATAGAGGGAAAGCTTTCCAAGTGGAAATGGCTGCTCCCTCAGATGTCTTTTAAAGGTAGAGTGTTGGTTTTAAATAACCTTGTGGCATCCCAACTGTGGCACCGTCTTACCTGTGTGGACCCCCCCTCAGGGTTACTAGCCCAAATACAAAAAAAATTGGTGGATTTTTTTTGGGAGGGTCTACACTGGGTGCCACAGGGGGTGCTGTTTTTATCTAGAGAGGAGGGGGGACAGGGTCTTATCCACCTGGCCAGCCGAATGGCCACTTTTAGGATGCAATTTTTACAGAGATATCTGACCGGCCCGGCTGATTTGGTGTGGAGAGAGGTGAGCAGCTGCATTCTCAGACGCGTGAGTAACCTGGGGCTGGATGCTGCTCTGTTTTTAACAGATTTAAACATCTTAAAGTTAAGTGGGCTACCTCCTTTTTATCAGGGCGTTTTTAAGTCTTGGGCCCTTTTTAACCATAAAAGGTGTCCAAAGACTGACTCTCTGTACTGGTTGTTGAGAGAGCCTCTGATCCACAAAGCCAGGTTGGACGTCAGCAGCAGCGAAACGCCCGGCCTGACGGTGGCGCTGTGCCGATCCAAAACCCTGTGCCTTCAGCAGCTGGTGGATGCAGTGGGGCCGGAGCTGAGCGATGCCCAGGCCCTGGGCTCTCTGCTGGGTCTGCACTCGGTCCGGGTGGCCCAGAGGATTCTCAGCTCTGGAGCCAGATCCTCTGCCCTGAGGAAAAAAGACTGCTAAGGAGCTACGGACAGGGAAGAGCCAGGCCGGACCCAGCAGACCCTTTCCCGGAGATCTACCTGAGCCCAGGGCTCGGAGAACTGACCGGCCCCCTGCTCCAGGTCGCAAACTCTGTAAAGATGACAATACACAGAGCTGACAAGAGAACACTCTACATGAACATTGTAAAGACGACCAATAAGAATGTGCTGAAGGACAGGGCCTCCACTGTGTGGCGCACTAGACTGGGCGCAGGAAGTGGACCAGGCCCACAGTGGAGGATTTTATACAAACCTCCCATAAAAAAACGTACTGCCGACCTTCAGTGGAGAATTTTGCACGGTGCCATTGCCTGCAATTCCTTTATCTCCAATATTAATCCTGCTGTTTTTAACAAGTGTCCATTTTGTGGTTTTAGAGAGACTGTGTTCCATGTCTTTACAGAGTGCAAGAGACTCACGGGTTTCTTCTCTCTTTTAACATGGGTCTTTAGTCTTTTTGGTATAGTTTTTACCGAGAGTGTTTTTATCATGGGAGCTCCATGTAAAAAAACAAATAAAGAAAAGTGGCAGCTCCTGAACTACCTCTCTGGTGAAGCAAAAATGGCCATTTATTTAAGTAGGAAAAACAGAGTAGAAAATAGGAAAGGGGAAGAGGCAAAAGCGATCTGGCTGTGCAACATCAGAGCCAGACTCTGGTTGGAGCATCGTTTTTATAAACACGTTGGGGATCTGGATGCTTTTAAACAGCGATGGTGTCACGGAGACATTGTGTGTTCTGTTGTGGATGAGGATTTGCACTTTGCACAAGTTTTTAAAACCTAGTTTTTAATGTACTATTTTGAGTGATTTGTTTTTTTTTTTTCTTTGTTTCTGTTTTTTTGTTTTTTTTGTTTTGTGTTTTTGCACAATGAAGCACTTTATTTGATCACAATTGATCTAGTGTAAATAAAGTGTTTTTGCAAAAGTCAAAAGTCTTCTTCTTCTTCTTCTTCTTCTTCTTCTTCTTCTTCTTCTTCTTCTTCTTCTTCTTCCTCTTCTTCCTCTTCCTTTTCCTTTTCCTCTTCGCTTCCTCTTCTTCTTCTTACACATGTTGCCTTCAAACGACTTCACCTCCTTCCTTCCTTCTTCTTCTTCTTCTTCCTCTTGTTGTTGTTGTTGTTGTTTTTGTTGTTGTTCTTGTTGTTGTTGTTTTTTTGTTGCAGAGACAAGACACAGGCAAAAGTGGAATATGCAAAGTCCTATGTTTTTTGGAGGCTGTGAGGGTATAGACATGTTCCTCAGGCCCCTTTCTTATTTGATCAGCTTTCTCCTGCTTTGTAAAGTGTGAAGTCGTATGCAGCAGTCCTCTGTCCTCATTGTCCTTGACATTAGAGAGAAAACAGAGAGAGACTGTAGGTCCTGTGTTATCATAGGTGACAGTGTGTCTAAGCAGCTACGCTACCTGTACAGCCGCACACAACTTCATGCGCCATACATGTAAGGACACGCACATTCAGACCTGGAAGTAAGTGTACTCTCTCTCTCTCTCTCTCTCTCTCTCTCTCTCAATCTCTCTCTCTCTTTCCCTATCTCTCTCTCTCTCTCTCTCTCTCTCTCTCTCTCTCTCTCTCTCTCTCTCTCTCTCTCTCTCTCTCTCTCTCTCTCTCTCTCTCTCTCTCTCTCTCTTTCTCTCCCCATCCCCACCACTACCACCACCACCTCCACTGCCACCTCCCTGCCTGATTTACTTCTGCATTTGTTTGCCTCTATATCCTCCACCTTCTCCTCCCACGCAATCGCCTGTCAAGCTGTGAAGTACATGTCATTTGGACTCTGTTTTTTAGAAGGAAAAAGGGGGAAAGTAAATAATAAATCATAAAAAAATAATAAGAAGGGGAAGAGAACATTGTCTGTCCTGAAAAGTGAACTGGAAGTAGTGGGCTCTCACAGGACAGTCTGACTCGTTGGCATGCCGCGTGCTTAGCTCTGTGTCAAAAGCAGGCAGCTTTTTTTAAATAGATCTGATGTGAGGGCGATGGCAGATCTGCGTTCCCAGGGTGATGCTATAGGTGTACATGTCAACACAGTACACAACAGTACACAGCATTGTATGTTTATTGTGGAACTTTGTTTTCACTTTACCGCCATCACTTTTAGTTAAAACGTCAATCATCAAGGACCAAATAGTTCTGAAGATAAAAAGAAAAGATGAGAGATAATAAAAGTCAGAAGTGAGAACAGTTAGACAGTTTGGTGTAGGTTTAAATCGCTAAAATGCATCAAATGCAACTGAAAGGAGCTCCTGTAAGTTGCAGTATGTTGAGGAAACCAGAGCTGGTAAATGTATACCAGGAATGAATGTAATGCACCTTGCAGCACACGGGCAGTGGGCACGCCTCAAAGCGTATAGTCGTGTGAATTCAGGGATTACAAATGAGTTGAAACATTATCGTCCATTGGTGCCTTTTGGATTCACAGACAATGATTTCTTAACAAAGGCCTGCTCATAGCATCCCATGCTAATCCGACGCAAGTCAAGCCTCACATTCACTCATTCATACACACATTCATCCAGCAACAGCGGGGTCAGCCATGCAAGGTGACAGCCAGCAGGTCAGGAGCAGGTAGGGTTAGGGGGTCTCGCTCAGAGGCACTACCACACCATCAAACCAGCATATTTACGGTTGTCAGACGACCGCTGAGCTTCTGCCGACCTGATAATAGTTAAATGTTATATGTGGTATATTACGTACTGCACTGCACAACCTTACTGCAATATAAGACTCTAAAATAAGATATATCATACAGGAAATGCCTGTGGGCCACTTGAAAGCTTGTGTAGCACGAAAGGGTCGTGAAATCAAACCAGCTTTGTGTCCGACGTACTGTATATATGAACCCTATGGGAGAGAATGTGCATTAAATCCTATGCCCATTGCTGGACACTCCCATTTTGCCTCCACACTTTACACACCGAGTTTATGAGAATTTACAATCATTCACAGGGTTTTCATTAAGCAGAACAAGACATCGTGAAACAGCAAACGTTCAGACAAAGCCAACAAGGCGATCTGAGCTCAGAAGAAATGAACAAAAAAAAGTATCCGGTGGTTTAATAATGAACTGCCAGTGATTTATTTGATTAGAGGCGAGCCGTAAACAACTGTGAGGAAGGATCAGGTGGTGAAATGCGGAGGCATCTGCAGCGGTCACAGTTTATGGTCTCGTTTCAGACCACTGAGTCTGATTAGTGTCAAGGACGTGCTGTTGTGTGAGTATACAGGTGACAAGTATCACTGATGCAAATGATGAACCCTGTTTGTTATTTAATGTCGTCCCTCTGTTTCACTCTCCACATGTTTCCCCCTCTCTCTCTCTCTCTCTCTCACCCCGCCCACCATTGTTCTCTTTCATTCTTTTTTTTTACTGTGGTTTTCATTGTGGAAGCGACTGATGGCTATCCATGTCGTGGGCCCCTGACAGATGTTGGCTCCACACCCTCTGTGGGGCCCCAGCACTTTTCCTCGTCTACTTGTCTGGATTTTTAAAAGGCGTGTTAAGAGAAGTTAACGGTAAGCCAGGTGAAGTGGTGGCCCCGCATAGCGGTGGTTTATATCACGTTCGCACTCGAAATACCTCAGACGTCGGCCCAGCAACAGGTGACGGAAAACCCCTAAAGCGTATATCAACCCATTACATTACTAACTAACTCTTTAGCGGATTGAACGCTTCATCCGCTGTGTTGACAATAGACATGTTCAACTTCGTACCAGAAGGCGAACCGTATAGCGCTGACAAATCAAATGTAAACCACCACCGGCAACGGGGTGAGCCATGCAAGGTGCCCGCTAGCACGTGGGGAGGAGTTAGGGTGTCTTACATCGACACTTGGCTAAGGAGGAGGAGGAGGAGCCGGGGAATCGAACCAGCAATCTTCCGGTTGTCAAACGGCCGCTCTACCTCCTGAGCGACCGTCGCCCCAAGTAGAAGCCGAGCGCATATCGGATATACCGGGAAAATCCTGTTATTTGCTCCTACGTTGTGTAAAATGAAATGAAAACCAGTCGATATAAGGGTGGCGGCGGGACACAACTCAACTCAATGAGGATTATGTTCATAACAAAGAGGCCAGCTGACGAAGAAGAAGCTTTTCTTTTTTTTTACAAGACTTGAGATTTTTTGTTTTGGTTTAATGAAACATCTTGAAGTTCACTTCCTATTCTTTCCGTAAACCACCGGCTATTCTTTATTACAGTACTTACACCTCCTCTTGTCTGCAGAGGAACAGAACTCTAGTGGCACTGTGTGTCGTCAGACGGCATCCTTAAAATGATCACTAGATCAAATAAACTTTTTTATACTTTATATTGTTATTTTTTCCAGTGACATTAGGTGAGCATTCTCAAAAGGGACCCCTGGAATATATCAGGCTAAAGGTATCAAAGGATCCATATCCTGCTACGTTAAGGTTTTAAAAAAAAAAGACAGAGATCGCCTTGCCCTTTCTCGGCATGGTTCCATCTGGATGTATCACATATCAATATATGAAATATGTGTCTTCTTTCTTTCTTATTCTTTCCTGTCTCTTTGTCTCTCTTTCATAGCCGTTGACACGGGCGGGGGCAGCTCTGTTGTCTTATGATATCAATAAAGCCAGGCACTGAGAGGGTCACACCTATAACACGCCAAATAACACACACAAACACACACACACGCACACACGCACACACACACACATACACACACACACGCACGTGCGCACATGCACATGCACGCGCGCGCGCACATGCACATGCACATGCACATGCACATGCACGCACACACACACACACACACACACACACAAGCACGCACACAAAAACATACATAAACACACGCACACACACACGGACGCAATCATGCTCGCACGCACACACGCTCATACACACACCCACGCACACACACAGACGAACACACACACACATGGACACACAGACAGACACACACAAGCACACACGCACGCAACAAGCACACACGCACGGACAAACAGGCACACACAGTAGGTCCAATTGACTTTAGGTCATTTTCACTTTTATTTGCAAGGGCGCGCCATGAAAGGTCTGTATGTGCTATTGATCCGTTCACACAGAGGGAGACCCACAGGAAGAATAGGATGAAGGAAAGGAAAAGTAAGGAGGTGGCTGTGACCAAAAATATAAAAACCTGCCTAAACCGGCCGCCGCCGCCGCCACCGCTGCTGCTGCTCTATTGACGGACCAAAACTTGACTTAAAAAGTGAAACCCAGCAAGCAGTATCGAATGACGGAGATCACAACAAAAGCTGAGCGTGGGAGATGAGAACTGTCGAAGTCTGTTAGACGAAGAGGTGGAACAAGGGGTGGAACAACGAAAGACCATAGGAGAGGAGAGATCGATTGTTGACGAGACATGTCAGTGCGTTCGCCGCCGTAATTATCACCTGCGGCTGGACATAAAAATAACTTGTATGATCTGTTCTGAACAGAACTTATTTTCTCTCCGTCCCAACAAGCAGGTATACTGCCGACACCCCGGGTATTGGAGGCGGGGCTTCGGCGGTGCCACGGGGCCGTTTCAAGCAGAGTTCGGTGGTCGCGGTACTAAAACTCCTCGTGGTCTCCCGTCCTGTCAGACCAGAGCATGATCCATAACTCGTTTTAGAAGGGATGTAACTTGTTATTATGTATCCACTCTGGATACATAATAACAAGTTATATCCCTTCTAAAATCCAATTCTGCATGAGTTTCCATGTTTTACTCTTCTCTCTCCCTCTCACTCACTGACTCACTCTCTCTTTGAACCTAGTGGTATTATTTATGCGTTAAAGTGAGTTTGCTAGGTTCCTAAAACAGAGTATGGCAGGTTGTTGGCTCGTTGCTTTTGACCACCTGTATATCAAAACATTTGAGCAGCAGCAGCCCACACCTTCAGTTGGCAGCTACTGTATAAACAGCCTGTAGGGTTCTGATGCCTTGCTCAAGGTGCACCTCTGCAGTGGCCAGGTGTTTTGGACTTCTTGAACCGGCGACCTTTCCAGTTCTCAAGCCAAGTCCTAACAGACCGAGCTATCACTGCTGCCTTGCATTGCCGAGGGATATGGGATTTTTACAAAGTATAATAAGTTTGGCCTACAGGTTGATGTGTATCATTGGTGAACCATCAGGGCCTTCAAGGTATTCAGAGAAGACCCTGGAACCCAATATCAAATTAATAAAATGTAACACAATTTAAATTAAATGAATAAATGACAATCGTATCTGTGTTGTTATCTGTTATATTACAGTGTTACGTTGATTTGTTTGTCTTTCTTGGTCCATGCACTACGCATTTGAGTGGTTTTGTGTTAGAAAAAAAATGCAACCAATCAGATATTTTTCTGGGTTGCTGTGAAGAATATCCTTCAACCAAGGTACTCTCTGTTCTTGAGCGAATGCCTTGGCCCTTAAACTGAACGAGAGCGTACGTTTGGATTGACAATTTGATCAACGAATCATATATCGTTTTGTAGCCAATGGGCGTATTCTTTCAGATTTCCCCACGGTTCCATGGTACGTTAGAAGGTCCCGTTAGTTCACTGGCTCAAGACAGAGGATCTAGCTTAGTGCTACGCAGCAATTAATTTGAAGTTTTATTGGTTTATTACAATTATATTGTGTATTGATCTAAGTATAGTAGAGAGTCAGCGTATGGTAGTCGGGCAAATCAGCGGCACATCGCTCAAGCTAGTCCGACCCGTGTCGGACACATTCAGGGCAAAGTCCCGGTCAATCTGGAGCTCTGGAGCTCGCGCAAATCAGCGGTACATCGCTCTAGCTCAGTCCAACGAGGGGGCCCCGTGTCAGACTCGACTCAGTAAAGTCCCGGTCCCTCTCTGCAGCCCTGGAAGTCCCACAAATCAGCGGTACATCGCTCTAGCTCAGTCCGACGAGGGGGCCCTGTGTCGGCCTCGACCCAGCAAAGTCCCGGTCCCTCTCTGGAGCTCTGGAGCTTGGGCAAATCAGTGGTACATCGCTCTAGCTCAGTTCGACGAGGGGGCCCCTTGTCAGACTTGACTCAGACAAATCCCGGTCCCGCTCTTGATCCCTGGAAGTCCCGAGAATCGGCGGGTGATGGTGCCAACAAGTCCGACGAGGGGGCCTTGTATCAGACTCGACTCAGACAAGTCCCGGTCCCTCTCTGGAGTCCTGGATGTCCCGAGAATCGGCGGGTGATGGTGCCAAAGATAGGGCGAGTCCGACGCCAGGGCCCCGTGTTGGACTCGACTCAGACCAGTCCCAGTCCCTCTCTGGAGCCATGGAGGTCCCACAACAATAAACCTGATTGGTTTATTGTTTTATTGGTCTCTTTAAGTGAACATCATTGGTTAGTGAGACTAATTTGTCTTCGCTGGTTTTGCCACAGTGTTGCTTCTCATTGAGCTGGTTGCATTTTGTTTCCACACACTTGTTGAATGATTAGTTAATGGCTGTATTGAGTTTGTAAAGCATTGTTGTGCATTTATATTGAGTTTTGACCTGATCTTTCTTTGCATTGGTAATTGTTAAGTGTGGTTGAGTGGCAGCCATTTGTCTATGAAACCTAAAAGTCCTAGGTTAGCGAAGTAGGCCCTAATGGTGTGTGACGTGTATGGTGTGTATCCCTACAAAGGATGTATGATCAATTGAGTTCCATGTGGATCACACAATAAAAGGGAAATAACAACGCAATGAACAGACCACTAAAAAAAGACTTTAAAGGCATGGAGGCGCAAGCGGGGCCTCCGCTCCGGTGGGACCGCCGCAACAGGTAGACTTTGCAAAGTAAGTATTGACCGAGCATCGGTTCACGGATACAAACGTGCATATGAAGGTGCCACTCTCATCCTGCATGCGTTCACAACATATTGATTATGTGTTCATTACGGGGACAGAGGGGCCCAGGAGGGAACCCACCCCCCCCGCTATATGTCACAATGTGGCATGCATTATCTCTCATGACATGTAATTAGCACAAACGACTGGACAGAAAGCACACATTAATATCTCATTAACGGGATGATGCTAATCAACCCTTTCCCCGCCCATATTTCAGTGTGTGTGCTGGCGAAAAAAAGGGCGAGCCACATAGAGACAGGAGGAGGGAGAGCGAGAGCGATAAAGGGAAGCCACCAAGGGCATCTGTTCTTATTAAAATGATTTCAGAGCAGCAATTAACCAGGCTGGCGACATCGTCAACGTGCCCAACCAATCAAACAGCCTCTATTCGGGGCCAGTAAAAATCATCTGTACTTGCAGTTACACAGGAGGGAGTTATTAAGCACGTCAGAAGATAATTACTGGGTATTCTGGGTAATTAGGAACATAATACAGTCCAAGGCTCCAGTTTTCTTTGTGGCAAATGGCCATAAACCAGAATCCAAATCCCAAGCTCTGTGTTATGTTGGTTGTACAAAATACTGCAGCTGCTCCCTGCATCTTTTTATAAAGAATATTCAACAGCTAATGAATCACTGGCTGTCATGCTCTGGTAAGACAAAAAACTCCCCATCCTAGTTGTAGCACACTGTATTGAACTTATTAAAGCTATTCCAATCCAATGGTGTTTTGAACCTGCCACTGGCTGCACTGGTCCCAGGGTGCCCTTAAGCAAGGCAACAGATCCCAACACTGCTCCCAGGGCAGCTGTATATACAGAAGCTGCCCACTGCTCCAAATACTAGGATGGGTTGAATGCAGAGCAACAAATTGCACTGTGTGTATGTATGCGACCAATAAAGAGCACTCAATCCTCCAGATTTAGAATTTTAGAATTTAGAACACTAAATTACAATGGAAGTAAAGTTTGTAGCTTTAGGGTTGTGTTGTGCCCACTTATGATACCATGGAAAGGGTCTGACATATTGGACTGATAGTGACAGTGTGACATAGTGTCCCATTGTTAACCGTTTGTTTACATTGGAAACTACGTTAACTTACTCTCTTCCTCTTCCACTTTGTGTGGACATCGATTCTCACAGCGAGGCAAAATACTCATTACTCCCCAAACGAGTAAACCATAAACCACGTCATCCATCACTGTGTGCTCAATTCACCAAAATGTGACATTAATATGAGCTGAGATTACCATGCTTGAATGGTTTCCCTCCACTTGTTTCAACAGCCACACACACACGCACGCACATAGCACACAACCACACACACACAGACGTGCAGGCAGCACTCACACAGACACACACACACGCACGCACGCAAACACACAACCACACAACCACACATACAACACAAACACAACCACACACACACAACCACACACTCACAACCACACACACACACACACACACACACACACACCCCACACACACACACACACACACATACGCAGACACACACACAACCACACAACCACATACAGACATGCAAGAACACACTCACACACACGCCCACATGCACACACACAACCACACACACCCGCATGCATACACACAACCATGCACACACACACACACACACAAACAACACGCACACACACACATACTCACGTACGCACACACTCACATGCACGCGCACACACCCACACACACACACACACACACACACAGCCTCATGAGCACCTTCCGGGGGGGTTGTTTATTTGGTGGACAGACTGTCCTCGGACAGACACTACACACTTGATGTATAGCCCAGACAGTGTTTGTCAACCTGTCATTTTCAAGTACGCTCTAAGGTTAGCAAAGCGTTGGAATATTGTGTCAGATTGATTTATTTATATATATTTTTTGTTGTTGGCACGGAGCCCCCAGGAACGAAAAACATGAATGACTCAGTGATCAATCAAATGAGGAGAGAATCAGCCGTACATCAGTAACACATCCACACCTCGCCTGGAGCTCAGGAATACTTAAAGGGGCTTTAGTTAGAGAGCCGAAAAGACACGTAGAACGTAGAACGTAGAACACAGAAGAATCAAGATTTAAGATTCAAGATGTTTTTTGGAAGTACAACGGAACGCTTACTCCTCATTGATTCCCTCCCACAGTAGGAATGTCCTTCAATTTAACACTATATGCTATAATATGTACTATACTTATACTATACAACAATTTACTATAACAATACTGTACAGAATAAAAATAACAATACTAATAACAATAAAGTGACTGATAGATCATATGTACTAAATTGTGTTAAATTGTGCAAAAAGCAATAAAAAAGCATTTGAATGTGCCAGCAGTGCAGCAGCATCATGAATACAGTGCAGAACAGTGCAGTAATAGTGCAGTGGCTGTAATGAGTCCAGAAAGTCCAGTGATGGTGTATAAAGACACACACACACACACACACAAACATTTTCTTCCCCCAGATTCGGATTTTAACTGAACAATTCTCTTTAATGAATTTGCTTACTTTCTTACTTTCTAAATGAATATGAACTGGTGAAGTGGAAGAAAAAGGAAGTTGAGTTATTTGAGTGCTTGCTGAGCTACATTTTGAAGTCCAGTGGCCCTCGGGTGGTTCTCAACACAATGCACATCACGGCGATGTCACTGCTAATGACACGCATTCAGGGGTTCTTGGTATATTAGTTCTTGGTATATTGGTATATTTATTTTTTTATTATATATTATTAGTTTGTTGTTCTGTTCAAATTAATGTTTTTGTCCCACCCCCAACCCCCCTCGAGTGTCAGTGCCATATCATTTTGTTGTTCATATTTATATTAGTGGTGTATTGAACTACAATATATCTATAAACTGATATACAGTATATATATGTATATCATTTTTATTTTATTTATTATTTTTCATTTTTTTGGGGTTATTGGTAACCTCATTTGCGTTTACCATCGCTTAATACGATCTCCAGCTTCCCTCCGGTCTGTCTGTCTGTCTGTATGTGTGCCTGTCTGTCTGTTTGTCTGCATGTGTGTCTGTCTGTCTTTCTACCATTCTCGCTTTTTTTTTTGTCTAGCACAAAACCGTTACTTTTGAAATTGATGTGACATACTCCAATTTTCAATTATTCTCCACTTATTTGAACCAAATTTACCCTCCCAGCCCTACCCCTCGGTCCTTCCAATTTCCCTCTCATTCTCTTCAATATCCTCTCTCTCTCTCTCTCTCTCTCTCTCTCTCTCTCTCTCTCTCTCTCTCTCTCTCTCTCTCTCTCTCTCTCTCTCTCTCGCTCTCTCTCGCTCTCTCTCGCTCTCTATTTCTCTTGCTCTCTCTCTCTATGTCTCTTTCCTCTCTGTCGCTCTCTCTCGCCGCTTGCCGGGTGATGCTAAAGCTACCAACGTGATTCCATTCTGCAGGCTAGTTATTCAATTAGTTTGCAAGTATCTGACCCTTCTCAGGCACCGCCCTCCTTTCCTCTCCTCTACCTCTCCTCTACCCTTCCTCTACCCCTCCTCTACCCCTCCTCTACCCCTCCTCTACCCCTCCTCTACCCCTCCTCTACCCCTCCTCTACCCCTCCTCTATCCTTCCTCTACCCCTCCTCTACCCCTCCTCCCCCCCCCTGTCTCCTTGTGTCTCCTTGCTCACTGGCCCTTCACAGCTTATAGACCCCTGTGTCATCAACAACCCTGAAAGAGAGAGAGAGAGAGAGAGAGAGAGAGAGAGAGAGAGAGAGAGAGAGAGAGAGAGAGAGAGAGAGAGAGAGAGAGAGAGAGAGAGAGAGAGAGAGAGAGAGAGAGAGAGAGAGAGAGAGAGAGAGAGAGAGAGAGAGAGAGAGAAATAAGATGAAATAAGTGAGAGAATAACCGATTATTTCCAAGAAACATAGCCCACTGAATATATATATACTATATATCAATTTTGCAGTTTTCTATAATCTCTTTTATTGCATCAATTTGTGGTTGCCAGAACCAAAAACTGTTAAAACTGTAACACTTTATTTTAACAATTTAAACTGGTAAATCCAACAGCTCTTTTCTGCTAAATAAGCATGCCCACGCTGCTGATAAACCAATTATTTCAGCAAGATTGAAATGTAGTTGTCGCTTATTGTACATTGAATCCAATTCAATTTCACTGAAACTTTCCAAACAAACAACATTGTTTATGTTTAAAAACCTCATTAAAAGACTGCAATTGAACACAATTATTTTTGCATATTTTACTTAAAAGTTGTTCATAATGTAGTGTATTTTACAGTATTAATGACAAGATTTTACAAAGTTTTACAGTGGAAGCTATATCTAAATACTGTAATTGAATGGGTCTGTAAAATTTCTTCAGTACAATTTACAGGCATATAATCCTGTTATATGACTCATAGTTACATCACTAGGATTTTTTTTCAGTGAAAAATAGAAACCGTTTTACATTACAGGCAGCATGAACACAACTGCACTGCCTTCTTAAAGATGTTTGACTTTTACGAGGAATGGGAAAAATGTAACCCAGTGTACACAGATAATGAATTTAAATATAGAAAAGCAAGAGATACGTTACTGTACTGAAAGATTAAAATAAATCCAGCAATTACTTTCAAAGAATTTATTTATTTAAACTTAAAGCACCTACCATTTCTCAACATACATATTTGTAATAGGAACTTAACAAATGTTTTTACAGTGAAAGCAACTAACAATCTAAATACTGCTATAGGCCTATATCACACTTCCTGCTTCCGGAGCCTAAAAAATCGCAGAGCAGTGTACTCTTACTTCCGGTAGTTACCCCAGATACGTGACAAACTGTGGCCGCCTCCTCTCCTCTCTGTTATTGTAGTGTACCGGCTGCTCAACGTCGAAACAGAGACAGCCCTACCTACACCATTTCCCCAAAGACAAACTCCTCCGCAAGTCTTGTGTGAGGCTGATAAGGAGGATGAAGGTCCCTGGTTCCATGTTCTCAGGGGTAGCACGTATGTCTGCAGTTTGCACTTTGACAAGGAGAGCATATATTCTCGAAAAGTGGGCGGAATAGGCTAATAATGTCGGGTATGTGTGTGATTAAAAGCACTGGTCCTGACCCCCACACACACTCCATCTCTCATCCGAATAGAGCCACACAATGACGGGTAAGTATATGATTAAAAACACTGGTCCCAAGCCGCAATACGGCGATACGGCGATACGGACCAAAACCCGTTATTTTTAGGCTGCATCGCGATATACAATATATATCGGTATTTTATACAAATTCGGTTTTAACTCAATGCCACAAGTATGCCACAAGCACTTTTATTTTAAGACAACTCATATTCACAAGAATAACAGGCATTCCCTTTTAGAAAATATACAGCTGCACACTACATATTAACACGTAACTGAAAAGGTACATTGAAATAATCCAAATCCATCAAATAAATCGCCTATATTAAATACATAGGCATACCTCTGCTCCTACACAAAATCACCTTTGTTATATGGTGATATATCCAGATAGAGCCACAAGACACAATGTCGGGGAATTATATGATTCGGATTTAGACTTCTTCACTGTAGACTCTAGAGTGTTCATTCACTAGTTGAACCACATCGTCTTGACCGACTTTTGGAAGGTTATGCAGCGATGTTGTCCAGCGATAACTGTCCACCATGGTGAATGCCAAGGTGAATACATTAACCGGAACTTGCGACATGCTGCTTCAGCCATTTTTAACGGGAACTTCCGGCTTTCAAATCTAACGTGATATAGGCCTATTGAATTTGCTGTGAAATGTATTCCTTACAATTTAAAAGGCATAAAATCCTGTCCGTAAAAGTAGTATTAGGGCCAGGCATAAACAAAAAAAATGAGAGGAAGATTTTTTATTTATTTTGCATGTCGAGAATATAGTCGAAATACAATTTCGTGAATAAAGTCAAAATGTCGAGATTGTATCAAATCTCAATATCAAAACAGTCAAATATTTGAATCTCCTCGGATTATTGCAAAAAATAGAAATTACTATACATTACAGGCAGATTTAACAATTATATGCTAGGCAATTTCAGACTGCCGTCATATAGCAGTACAGTAGTATAACAAATATATATTTGTACACATTTTTAACAACAAACAAATACAAGCTTTTTAAAATGAGGTACAGGGATTCAAATACAAGGTAAGGAAATGCAAGAGCATAACAACAGTAATAAGATGAATGAAACTGAGTGGGGCATAAAACATGCCAAAAATCTTACGTAGTTTAGTCTACATTCAGACATTGCACCGTGCATATATATTGCATTTGTGTATATACATGACTGTTTGAAGAAAACAAATTGTTATCTTACCAGCGCTTACAGACTGGTGATTCTCCATGTCCTCTTGTAGAACAGCTCCATGCGCTGGCGCATTCACACAAACAGAGCCATGAGCCGTGAGCTTCACCAAGCTGGCTGCTCCTGCCATCATTTAGTCAGTTAGTTTGAAATTCACAGGTGTTTATTTTTGCGGGAATTTATCATTAACATTGCAATTCATTACATTTAAAATGGCCTTAAGGCACTATATGACCAAATTACATTATTCTGTAACAATAAAGAACAGATAATCAGCTGAGCAGCTGACTGTCCAATTTCTGCAATTTTATTACTATTATTTCACCAGTCACCTCAAATAAAGTTGAAACTTGAAAGTCTATAAGCAATCATAATAATCTCTGGGAAGAGATGGTTAGAGATGGGCCTGTAGTTATTCAGCTCATTTCGGTCAGCACCAGGTGTTTTGAGGGTTGGTGTTATTGCAGCAGTTTTGAGGTTTGGCGGTACAGTTGTAGTTTTGAGGGATGAGTTAAATG
Source organism: Muraenolepis orangiensis (assembly GCA_027704905.1). Taxonomy (NCBI): domain Eukaryota; kingdom Metazoa; phylum Chordata; class Actinopteri; order Gadiformes; family Muraenolepididae; genus Muraenolepis; species Muraenolepis orangiensis. Next base: position 37,622,037 of record CM050999.1, on the reverse strand, counting down.
TTCTTGTGATCAAAGGGGGAAGTAGAGGGCACACAGGCTTTAATGAGGGCAGTGGGGAGGGGTGAGAGGTAGTAGGTTTGGATTTACGGATGAGCTCGGTGATGGAGAACTCAGTAGCTGGTGTAAAACTTGACAGGGTTGGGATTGGTTGGTGACTGGTGGTGCTCAGCAACTGTGGGTTGTCCTTGGAGGTGCTGGATGCAGCCAGTTGCAAGTGGATAGTGTTGATTTAGCTATTGAAGAAATTTAGAAAGTTATTGCAGTCCTCAGATGAGATGTCTGTGGGATGGGTGGTGGGAGGTGGAAGTAGGTGGCTGACGGTTGAGAAGAAGTTTCTTGTGTTACCTTTTCCAGAACTGATGAGATTGGAGTAGTAGGAGGACATAGCAGTGGTGAGGGTGTTCTTGTAAAGGCAGAGATGTTCTTTGTAGAGCTGCATGTGGATTGAGAGTCCAGTCTTTTTGCACAGACTTTCAAGATGCCGGCCAGTGGTACAACAGTTGTTGTAGTGACTCACCAGTTCAGCAGGGGTGGAGGATGGGGCTGGATTGGGCACAGAGGTAATAAGGGAGTTAAGGTCTCTGGGTCAATGTGTTTGATAATTCTGAAGATGATTGTCCGCTCTTATTTTAGATAGGGGGACAATTACCTCAAAGAGCACAGATTTATGGTCAGAGATGGGAAACTCAGCATCAGTGAGGTTAAAAGGAGTGAGGTGAAGTCCTTTGCAAAACCATTGGAGGGGTTATCAATACACATATTAAAATCACCCAAAATTATGTCAGTGGGGGACATAGCAAATATTGTTGTTAATAAGGCTGATAATTCAGTGAGGAAAACAGGTGAGGGCTTCGGTGGTCTGTAGATAGTCACAATAATGGTAGGTTTAGAGCCTGTGACTTTTACTGCCAGGCACTCAAAAGAGGAGTTATGAGGGACGGTGACAGCAGTGAGTTTCATGTCTTTGCGGTAAAGGACAGCAAGACCACCACCCCTTCCAGTAGCACGGGGTTCACATAAATAAGCAATGCCAGGAGGGAGTGCTTCATTTAGCTGTGAGAAATCGTTTTGCTGTTGCCAGGTCTACGTGAGGCATAGCAAGTCAAGTTTGTTGTCAAGAATAAACTCACAGGGCCTTGCTAGTAAGGGATCTGATATTGTGAAGAGACAGTTTTAAACAGTCAAGAGGTGCATAGCTGCCTGCTTTGTGCAGGGGGAGTAGCACAGTGTGATTGACAGGTCGAGTGGCGGAGCGAGGGAGGTGGGGCTCGGTGGACCAAAAACAGCGGATGTTTGCGTTTTGGTTTGTGTACTGAATGTTCCAACGTGATTCACGGTGTACATATCTGGGACATTTGAGGATGTCCGTTTGAGGGGCAAGCAGAGCTGGAGGGATCATGAAGTGGGACCAGAGACACAGCAGCTCCATGGCGGAGTATTTCAGCTACGGGTTGGCGTTAGTGAATGTGAAACATAGTGCAGCCCAAATGATGAGCCTGCTGAACATCATGGTAAAGAGAAGTCAGTCAGGGTGCAGTTCAGCGTTATTGTTGTCCGGGTGATGGTTAGGAGGCAGCAGAACCAGGATAGAGCAGCGGTAGACAGTGTGTCGAGTCCCGGGCAGGCAGACCAAACACACGCCAGTGGCTGAGTAGCAGGTTAGCCGGCTAGCATGTGGCTACTGTGACGAGGCAGAAGTTCGTAGTATGGATGGACCACAGTCAAATGGACGACTTGGCAGGTAGGAACAGACAGCTCCGGTCAGGCATGTGTTACTAGGCACGCCAGATCCGATATATCCAGTCACAGAGAGCACAGAGGAGTCCCAAAAGTCCAAGGTTAGCTTGTTAAGCAGCTAGGATAGCTTCGGGCTATCGGGCTGAACTCCTTTTGCCTCCGGCTCTGTCAGTACTACCCCGGGGTTCCGCAAGCAACCATCCGTGTGCGGTATAACAGTTTGTGCCTGTGCGCCAAACAACAGTTTGGAGTATTCAGCCTTCTTGGACACCCTGGATGGAGTCCTGCATGGGGCTCCTATAGGGGACTCCATAGTCCTTCTGGGAGACTTCAACGCACACTGTGGGGAAACTTGGAGGGGCGTGATGGGGATGAATGGCCAACCTGATCTGAACCAGAGTGGGGTTTTAACAAATTAATATTGGCCATAACAAATACTATGTTCAAACATAAGGATGCTCATAAGTGAACCAAAAGTACCAAAGTACCTTAGGCTGAAGTTCAATGATGTATTAGTTATTGGAGGAATATTAAACACTCAAATATTTTAAAATCCATTGGCTGTTTGCTACTGAGTTATTTTATCAGGGAGGCTATTAAAATAGTTCATATGTAATGCAATCTATTTTCAATTGTGACCCACTATAGTTTTTCTTGCCTACTGATATAGTATATCATAGGCCTAGGCCTGCTCAGTTCGAAACAGATGATATGTTTCATATTAACATGCTATACTGTATTTACATTTACATTTACATTTAGGGCATTTCTATCGCTTTCATCCAAAGCGATTTACAAGGTGTACATTTGTTGAAGTAGACAATAGCATAACGCTGAGGTACGCAAACATAAAAATAGAGCAGTTCACAAGCATTCATATTAACAAGATGAATAACACAATTTCGTACTGCCAGGTCACCTGCTTAAGAAGCTGTGATAAGAGCGTGTTATCAACATTAAGGATCTTGACTATACAACATGCTAAGAGCTATTAATGTCAGGACATAAGCAAGTTAGGGGTTCACAAAGGAGAAGGAGGGTTCATGGAGAGTCCAGGTGGACTCTGAACAGGTGGGTCTTGAGTCTCTTGCAGAAGCTGGCGAGGGACTCTGCCGTCCTGACATGAGACGGGAGTTCATTCCACCTGTGGAGCCAGAGCCGTGAAGAGCTGGGTCTTGGAAGAGTGATGCTTGGCTGTTATCAGTGAAATTTATTACTTTCGGTAAAGTTGACCATATGTATATAACAAAATATCTACCTGACAAAAACAATGATTTTAACACTGTTATGTTGTCATTTTAACTGCATTGTATTCCCTTTTGGATTACACTGTGTCTGTGTTTAAACTACAGTAATCCATAAATGCACAAAGAAATATGATTAATTTAACATATTCTTAAATTTAAATGAAAGGTTGTGTTTGGTTAAGTACTTAACAAAACATTAATGTGAATTTAACACAGCTTCATTGTTTTTCTATTTACATACATTCGATTTTTTACAGTGTGAGCTCTCGTCTCTCGCCGGCAGAGTGAGCGGAGAGTGAGACTGGGAGGGAATGGCAGGCGTAAGGGAGAGCGAGAGAGAGTGAGAATGTGCGTGCGCTAGAGAGAGAGAGAGAGAGAGAGAGCGAGAGAGAGAGAGAGAAGGGGGAGAGGGTTGGGGTGTGATGGGGTAGGGGGGTCTTGATTGGCCACAGCCAGGCCTGATAACACTAAGGAAGACGGGTGGCCGAACCCTGACTCATCTCATATATCTAATAGGTCCAACGGCCGATGATTATTTAGACTGAGAGACGGCTGACAAAGACACAGAGCGGACAGGATGCTGCAGAACCACGTATAGAGCACACACACACACACACATACACACATGCATGCACACATGCATGGACACACGCACGCACACACACACACACACACACACACACACACACACACACACATGCATGCATGTGCACACAAACACATGCATGCACACACATACATACACACACACACAAGCACACATGCACACACACACACACATGCATGCACACACACACATGCACTCATGCCCACACACGCGCAGCTCCGCTCACATACGTCGAAGGTCGCACAGGCGTACGCACACGTAAACATCACAGGGCCACTCCCAGATAATTATCACATTGCTACCGTTTGAACATTACCATCTAGTGTTAAGCATTGACAGCGGTTGTTTGTTTGGTGCTGAGTGTAGGAGAAATCACTTCCAATGTCAATCCAGGGGAAACTGACACCTTTACAATGAGCTGTCAAAACACAAAGTGAGGCATACTATTCCACCGAGTCAGTAGGTGGCAGTCTCACGCTGGACAAATGCATGTGAGCACAACGTTGGTATTTGTAGAACAAGAGAAAAACAGACAGACAGACAGACAGACAGACAGAGAGAGAAAGAGACAGAGAGAGAGAGATGAAGAGAGAGAGAGACAGACACAGAGACGGAGATAGAGAGAGCGTGTTGCTAATGTGGGGGTAATCAATGCAGTGCACGCCTGGTGCTCCAGCTTCCGCCGCACCATTCTCTTGCATTACTGGGCCGCTCTCCCCTTACCTCGCCGCCTGTACAGCCAGCAGCCTCCCCCCACTTCACTGCATGGCTAATCCTTTATTTACCTCCCCCCTTCACTATGTCCACACCTCGCTCTCTCCAACCTTTCATTCCACACTCCCCCACCTCTCCCTTCAACTGCCTTCTCATATTTCCTTTGTCTCCAATCCTCATCTTAGTTTTTATTTTTTTACCATTTTTCTTCCTGTATTGGTTTTTATTATTTTAGGTGGGGTTTCTTTTGACATAGAGAGAGGTGGCATGTGGACACAGAGCTGAGGAGCTGAAATGCTGCCTGCAGCGCTCGTCCCTGATGTGATAGAGTTGTACAAAAGAAAATCAGTACCAGCATCTGAGCTTCCTTTGATCGTTATCTCAACACAGCTGTGTGTGTGTGTGTGTGTGTGTGTGTGTGTGTGTGTGTGTGTGTGTGTGTGTGTGTGTGTGTGTGTGTGTGCACGTGTGTGTGTGTGTGTGTGTGTGTGCTGTGTGTGTGTGTGTGTGTGTGTGTGTGTGTGTGTGTGAATGTGTGCTTGTGTGTATGTGTGTGTGTGTGTGTGCGTGTGTGTGTAAAATGTAATTGAGATAGTTTCGGCATTATAATATGTTTTGATAACATTTCTAGCAAGAAATGTGTGTTTTATTCTCACACGCTTTGCTCAGTGAGTTCATACGATCTTTTGTTTTTGAGTTATTACGAAGATTTGTTCAGGTTTCTATCGTTGCTATGGACGCTGATATCACTGCCGCCTACGTAGCTTGCGCCCAGAAGTAGGGATGGGACGATCACGTTTTTTGCCACCGATCACCGATCACCGATCACAATGAGAAATATCTGCCCCACCGATCACCGATCACCGATTTTTTCTTTTTTTTGCAGCTATAGCGGTCTACAGTGTATTGCTGCTATAGCAGTCTATTATAGCAGGGGTTCCCAAACGCCGGGCCGCGGACCGGTACCGGGCCGTGGAGGTGTTACTGCCGGGCGGCGAAACAGCTGTGTGTTTATCATCATATTTGACTCAAATAATTTGAGTATAGGTGAACGGCGGGCGGTATAATCTATATATAGAGATGATATATATAGTATAATCTATATATATACAGATTATATAGCGGTATAATCTATATATATAGATTAAATATATATCGGCGGCATTACGAGAGACTTTCAGTTACACGCGCTACTAAAGAGACTACGCGCTAGTGACGTGTCGGTCGCGAACGAGCCGGGGTTTGTGTTACGGGCGCTGCGCGTACATGCGCGTTTATACTGAAATCGAGCCCTGCCGTTTTGTTAGGGGTGTGTGTTGACACACACTTTGACAACCGGTCCGCAAAAATTGACAACTGGTCCGCGAGATTTTTTTTCATGTATCTGCCGGTCCGTGGCACAAAAAAGGGTGGGAACCCCTGTATTATAGAACAGTTTCATCCATCATGCATTCCTGGGGTTCTCGTTCTCCACGGTCAGTTTAACAAACTCGCCATGCTGCGCTGGGTGATGGGTTTTCAGGTGTCTTATTAAATTTGTGTTGTTGAATTTTTTTACCTTGCTTCCTCCACGAGATATTTTCTCTTTGCACACATTACAGATGGCAAATGTTACATCTGTATCACACATTTTGAAGAAAATCCACACTGCAGACACCGCTGACATGTTGAGGCAGGGCGAGTATCACTCTGTTTAGAAAAGAGGCGGGGCCCCACGTGTTTTACTCGCTGGTAAAGAGATGAGCTCACGTGTTTCTCACGTGCAGGATCGGCTATGAAATCGGCAACATTAAAGCAAGATCGGCATTCTCCGATTGCGCATTTTTCTTCAAAATCGGCCGATAATGATCGGAAGCCGATCATTAGCCGAAGTATTGTTTTGTTACGTTTATTATTATTTTTTTGTTTATTTTTACGTGTATTACTAATCCATCAGATTGCAGCAGCAGTGAGCTGCACCGTCTCGTTCGGAAACCACATTATATGTTTAAAAATATATATAAACCACATTATTAACACAAATAGATCGAGGGACGAAACCCGGACGTGTGCAAAAAACTAAAATTTGCAGCTTGCCTTGTCACACGTTTTGTTGTTCCTATGTGTTCTCCCTATTAAGTGAAATTATGACCAGGAATCTTGCTATCTTATTATAGGGTTTAATGGCCAAGAAAGATTTGATCTTTCTTATTTGTAAGAGGGTGAAATCATGTTTTTTACAGGTTGTGACCCTGCTGAGTGATGCCCCAAATAGTTTAGCCCTTGCTTATGGTATTAGAGATCAAGATCTTTCCAAAACGTTTGATCCCATGTCTGTAGCACGTTATTTGGCTTCCCTGTAAGCCTTCAAAGGTGGCACAGGTTCCAGGTTCAAAGGGCACCCCTGATGAGCAGGAACCCCCCCCACACCTTTCATATTGAGATATGTTACTCTCTAGATCAAGACCTTTCCAATGATGTCTTCATGGTTGTCCTACGACTAAGTTGAATTTAATCTTGCTCCAAGCCAAGGCTACTTGCAGGTGTACTTTCTCTGAGCCTTTTAGGGCCAAGCTGGATAAAATCGGTCAAACATGTTTTAAGGGGTATGAAGTAGCCAAATGTGTTCAAGATATTGATGTTTGCCTTATCCACAGTCATGCTTTTCAATTTGGACTGGTTTTGACTCAATTTTATTGTTTAACATACATGTTTTCCCGTAATATTATCACTTCTCAACCAGCCTGCAGAGGGTGCTAAAATCCCAACCTAGATTAAATCTAAACCTAAACCCTTATATAAATAATAAGAATGAAATAATTGGTGTGTGCGCGCGTGCGTGTGTGTGTGTGTGTGTGTGTGTGTGTGTGTGTATTTGTGGTAGTAAATAACTCCCGAGGAAGGATTTGGGGGCGTGGTTAACGTCCCTTTGGGGGGCTGCGCAGATCGCAGTTGCCCGTTGCTTTTTGAAGCTCTACGTGCCGCCGTGAAACTTGATATATCTTAATGTGATTTTGTTAATTTCATTAGCGGGTGCTCACATTGTGAGGGCATGTGCGAGTGCAGGAGAGTACGGTAATTGAAGAGATAAATGCCAGCGCGCCTTAATCAGTGGCTGTGGAGGACCCGGGAAGCGCCTCCCAAAGAGACAGTTACAGCGGTTTACATTACCCCGCGGCGAGCAGGAAATAAAATACTTTTCTATGGATGCTGGGACTGATCAGCATCATCGGCATCATCAGCATCATCATTATCATAATAGTTTATTCAAATGAGTTAATAGCGGACCATGACTGCTTAATTGGTGTTGAGTTTTGGGTTTGATGGGATGCCTTTGGTTTTTATTGTTTTTATTTTTATTGCCCCCCCCACCACCACGCTATAAAAGTAAATGCTTTTTACAATTCGAAATCAAATAAAAAGAGGATAGATTAGCGAGAGATGGACGAGGAGAGAATTACTAAATTCGCTAGATAGCGATCCTCGTGTTATACCGAGAACGAGCTTCTCTTTCATCGTCTACTCCTGAGGACATGTGGTCCAGGAGAGGTGACATCAAAGGATGCCAGGGAGGAATTAATTTAGCATTTAAAAAAGAATAATAATAAACAAACAAACAGAAAAATAAATTAAAAACAGAGCCAAATGAGTTCCTCTGCAACTGAATTATGGACAGGTAGACTATCACTATTCCCCTGGTTATCTGCTCCACAGAACGCTCTGAGGGCACTCTGTCCAATATCACAGTCACAGTCTGCAGCTTTCCATCACCCATCAGCTCCTAGACCCTTTCACTTTCTAGGACACACACACACACACACACACACACACACACACACACACACACACACACACACACACACACACACACACATACTCTTTCACACACCGGCACAAGCACATGCACATGCATACAGGTTGGCAGACATTGGCTACAAGGGCAAATCCTGTAATAATCACAGCTTTCTGCCATGTTGCTACCATCTGGCACTTCTTCAGCAGCGTGTGTGTTACACACACACACACACACACACAAACACACACACCCATGCAAACATGCACACACACATTCACACAGTAAGTCTCACACATGGCACAATTCTGCAGCAATCAAGAACACACACCTACAGGGTTAGTCTCTGCAGGTTTGAGGTAGGCCTGCTGTTCATAGTTTGTTCTCAATCTGTTATCTGGTATCAGGCCTTCTACCCCCGAACGTGCAGCCCTGCAGGCCAACCTGGCAGCCCGCACTGCACCGCATGGACCTCACAATGCAATAAGTAATGCTTGTGCAGGTAACACGAGGGAAGCCTTGTGTTACCTGCAGAGAGATGAGCCCATGCCTTGTTCAGGGATCGTATCGCGCTGCCTCCGGTAACACGTGATCAAAACACACCGGACGCATTGCAAATGTGATGCAAATATGCAGGACAAATGGTGCAAAAATAATACACCAAAAACTGACATATAATTATTGCATATAATTCACCACAACAGACTGATCAACCGTTAATGCTCACACTCTTTAAAATATAAAAATAAAAGATGTCCAATTGCCTGGAATGATGTAGAATATATGTTTTTCATATACCAAAAAACAGTCATTTGAAGGGGTTGAAACGCTGTATTTGGGTCTGTCCAGCTGCTGGCTGAGCCGGCATCTTGATGGTGGCTAATTATGTGGATTGTGTACTGATGAAAAGCCAGTGGCATCTGTGGGCAAACAAAATGCTTCAAAAGTGTTTTGTTGTTCTTGTACAGATGTGTTCTGTTGGCACATTGGGAAACACTGTAAATGGAAACAATATGGAGGACCCAGAGCCAATTGAATCTATGTTGAATGAAATTAATCCTGAAGTTGAATGAAATTAAAGTTTAAGTGAGCTCATAGCTTGTTGTCACTATTGTCAGCAGAAATAATAATGTAATGCAATATCTATCTTGCGGAGAGGTAGACTACCACCTTTGTATGAGGCTCGTACCAGTTTGAAAAGCAAGAGGATGGTCAAGTCAAGTCAAGTTTATTGTCACTTCACACTTCACAGTTTACACAAGTATAAAGCAGTGATGTGAAAATATTATGTGCAATACCCGACGACAGACAGCAGTTATAAAATAAGATAATGCAAAATATCAGCACATAAAAGAGCAATATGTATATATAAATCAATGTAATAAAATATACATTGTTATATGCTATACACCCTTGTTCAGCAGCCTGATGGCCTGACTGTGGAAGTTATCTCTAAGCCTATTTGTACGGCACTTGATACTGCGGTATCGCCTGCCTGACGGTAACAGTGTGGTTACAGTGGTGTGTGTATGTACATTTAATTATACCGCAAACAATGAATTATGGACGCCTGTTTATACACATATTGTGTTATGTAGGTTTTGTATTAATGTAAAGCCACATATTTGAAGAACAAGGGGGCATCTTAGAAATGGTGTATACCGGCACACACAACAAGGAATGGTTAACACTAAAACAATAATGCACTGTCAGTTGAACCTTTGCATCCATCATCTAGCATTTTCCAAACCACTCTTCAAACTCACACATATTCCATTTGTGCGATAATAACGCACACACTGCATGACACAAGAGAAGCGCTTGGCTCGTCGGCTGGAGGTCATGGGGAAATGCATATTTAATTCAGATTTAAAGAACTGCTTTCCCACTATTGGCAGATTTAAGATTAAACAGAAGCATGTTAAATGGAGCTCTTAATGGTGGAGTGACTGTGGTAACGGCGACGCCTCACGCATTTTCCAAGGCTCCTGTGAGGCAGTGACGAGTAAAACTATCAGGCCATGGACAAACGGTCCCAGCTAAAGATTTAGTGGTCTGCCTCATAGGCTTAATGCCGATGCCTTCGCTGTTCTAGATCCCAAGTATTGCTTTATTATGCTGTTAACGATTGCATTGTGGCAGAAATGGTTACGTTCTGTTTCATTTTTAAAAAGTTTATTGAATTCGGTTCGGGGAAAATTTCTATAAGTGGAGCCCAATGTTAAGTGTCAAAGGAGTTAGACACGGTTAAGTTTAAGTAAGAACACTGTTCACCCTGAACACCGGCGTTCCCCAGGGCTGTGTCTTGAGCCCTCTTCTCTACTCCCTCTTCACCCACGACTGTACATAGTAAAAACACCATCATCAAGTTTGCAGACGACAGGGAGGAGGTCCAGCACCTGGTGGCGTGGTGCGCTGACAACAACCTGGCCCTCAACACAAGAAGACCAAGGAGCTCATCGTCGACTTCAGGAAGACCAGAGCTTGCGCACACGCCCCCATCCTCATCAACGGAGCGGAGGTCGAGTGTGTCTCCAGCTTCAAATTCCTGCGGGTCCACATCTCCGAGGACCTCTCTTGGTCTCTCAATACTGCCTCACTGGTAAAGAAGGCTCACCAGCGTCTCAACTGAGGTGACGGGGAGAAAAAAAAAGGTGAGGAAAGCCCACCTGTCCCCTCAGATTCTGGTGAACTTTTTCCAGTGAGCCATCGGAAGCAAACTCACCAACTGCATCACAGTGTGATACGGCAACTGCACTGTTTCTGACTGGAAAGCGCTGCAGAGGGTGGTGAAAACTGCCCAACGCATTGTTGGATTACCACTCCCTGCTAAAAACACTACCCACCACAAAGTCTGAGGAAGGCACAACAAATAGTAAAAGACACTTCTCACCCCAACCATGGACTGTTTTCTCTCCTCCCCTCTGGGAGGTGCTATAGAAACCTTTGTTCCAAGTCAAGTATGCTTAGGAACAGCTTATTCCCCTCAGCAGTCATCTCTCTGAACTCTAAACCACAATGTACTTGCTGTACAATGACAGTACATTTTAATTTTATCTAATCTAATCTAATCTAATCTAATATATAAGAAAGCAGCTGGCTAGCAGCATGCCCTGGAGAATGTTTTTCGCTACATTGGGAGTCAGTCAAGCCACTTCACCAGACAGGAGATGGTAGACTGCTGACCAAATCTACCAACATTTTGGACAATGGCCATGTTGGAACCGGGTACAGGCCTGGAGGAGGCTGCTGCTCAGAGTTATAATCTTTCAGAAACTTTGACGATATGATGTAAGTATTGGGCAGAGATAGTAAGTAAATAAATAAGAAATAAGTATTATTCACCGTCAGAATCATCCAACCACTATAAAAAATAAAAGCCTTTACATCCAGCAGCGTTCAGCTTGCAGGGTTTATTGTGTGTGTAATAACACACTCAAAAAGTAAACTCTCTTTTTATTCCCTGCATTGAAAAATACAGGTAGTTTAAAACACCATACTGATTTTGTTTGTTGTGAACCCCTTTTATTAACGATCATTGTCCATAGTTTAAACCTCTATTGTGTTTGGTGGGCCAAGGCAACCTAATTGCAGAATGTAAACCAAGGGGAACAGCCTGTGCATGTAGGTTGGCTTCTCCAAGACTGAATCACTGCAGTTGGTTGGAAAAACTGAATATTTGTCCTTCGAGGACTGTGAAGATGGTGAGTTCAACTAGCTAACCAAATTGAATTCCCCAATGAAAAACTTTTGGTATTATGCTAAATTATTTCACAAAGAATAACTATTAAATGTGTGCAGTGTGTGTGGTTGGTGGCTGGTTTAAGCATCCTCACCTGGCTGAGGTGGACTGATTGGCTGGTGAGGCTACACACCTGTGGGTCATTGTTAATCAAAGCCCACATGTTAAAACAGCCTCCACCACACACACTCGAGGAAGAGCTCTAGGATTGTACCATATTCTCTGTTCTCAATGATTTAAACTCTTGCCGTGAGGCGCTCTCAAGAAGCCATGTGAATGGCTGGTGGCAGCATTGTTCTGCTACAAAATGTAGCAATACACTTTCCTCCACAAACCACAGGGTAATGGATATAAAGACAGAATACCACTTTTTCCTCTAGGGCATCTCCATCTCTCATTTCCCCCACCCCACCCCCCCTCTCCCCCCTTTCATTCCATTCCCTCTTGACTTCGTTGCCCAGCCTTTGCTCTTTCACCTTGTACGCAATAGTGGCTAATTGCGCCGGAGTCGGCTTGGCTGTAGTACATCTTACGCCCCTACCACCCCCACCACCAGCACCACCAGCACCACCAGCACTAACAGCACCACCAACACCAGCTCCACGGCTCCCCGGCACCCCATCTCGCCTTTTCCTCCTTCTCCCTTATTGATACAAAGTGAGGCGGACACACTTCTGGCCTCTGTAGAGCAGCGCTCACACCTCATTAGAGGGGAGGGTTTTAGAGCCTCCCGTTCTCCTCATTTGCACCGGTAAACGCAGAGCAGATGGGAGCATTCATATTGCTTGTTTGGTTTTACCTCGTTCATGAATAGTTGATTTGTGGGAAGGTTGAAAGTCTATTTGAAGAACAATTCCCGTGTTTTCACTTTCATCTTCCTGGTGGTGTGTATCAGACCAGCCATGATCTGCTGCCTAAAAACGTAATGCAGATCTATGCACATAGGAATCTCTTATTTTACATTTTATGTGGGGGGCATACTAGGCAAAATATGTTTGCCCAGAGCACCATGTTAGCTAGGAGGCTAACAGGCCCACCAGATCAGGATGTTTTCAATTTCCAAATGAAGGACAATCAATAAATAAACAATGTTTCAATGGGTTTGACCGATAACGCCAACAATCGAGTCTTGGTGGTCTGATTGTTCAAGTGGCCACAAAGACCGCCAAGTTAAGCCACTAGGGCACGGTCTGGTTAGAGTTCCACAGCTGACAATGCTTTGGTAGCCTATTGTTGATGTGTGTATACGAGGGGGGAAAGTTATCTTATCTCATCCACTGCAAGTTATCTTGCATCTCATCCCACCGGATGATGTGGTAAGAATCTCCGTTCTCCATCTCCATTGTCAAGGTACAAGAAACAAGAAGATACAACATTTTTACTTGTCATTTGCAACAAGTACAATGGATCGCTTACTCCCCATTCCCTCCTGCAGTATGCATTTCTAAAACTCTATACTATAAAAATACCATACTAAATAAAAATTAACATAAAAAGTGACTGATGAATAATATGTACATGTGTTGAATTTTGCAAACTGGTTTAAAAGCTATTTTAAGTTCCAGTAGTGCAGCTGCATCATCAATACAGTGCAGTACAGTGCAGAACATTGCAGTATCTGTAATGAGTCCATAAAGTCCAGCAACGTATGACAGTGTAATGTTAATGACAATGTTATGTTAGTGGCAGCTGTCCTAGCATTTCAGTAGGCGCACTGCCAGTGGATAAAAACTGTCCTTAAATCTGGTAGTCCTTGTACAGATGCTGCTGAACTGTGGACAGGATGGTAGGGGGAAGAAGAGATGGTGCCCAGGGTGGTTGCGGTCCTTAGTGTTGGAGATGGCCTTCTTCCGACATCTTGTCCTAAAGATCTCCTCAATGCATGGATGTTTACACCCGAATATATTTTCTGCCATGCTCACGAGGTCAGCAGTTATCATATTGTATATAGTTTATAGTAGACTCTATATTGTGTTTATAGTATAGTTTAGTATAGTTTAGTATAGTATTGAATAGTATAGTGTAGCCTCTCCTCTACTCCCTCTTCACCCACGACTGCACTCCTGTACATGGTACAAACACCATCATCAAGTTTGCCGACGTCACAACGGTGGTGGGCCTCATCAAAAACAACGATGAGGCAGCCTACAGGGAGGAGGTCCAGCACTTGGTGGTGTGGTGCGCTGACAACAACTCCTGCTGCCATGCCCCTTCTCCCCGTCCCCCCCCGCTGCCCCCCCCCTGCTGCCACCCCCCGCCCCTGCGCCATACCTCTGCTCAACACCTATAACAATAAATCACCACCAATGTCTTTGACTAACTGTAAAAACTACTACTCTATAGTTTATAAATGTATTAATAAGATACCTGTTTACTATACCTGCCATATATATTTAAATCTCAAACTGTTGATAGAACTATATATCTCTGCTCCTGTATATACATTTAAAGATGCCATACATTTATATATGCTCACGTATATACATTCACATTTATATATATTTATCCTGCTTTCAATATCTGCATATCCCTGATCACTGCCTGTTAAATACTCCCTTACCTGTATATATATATATATGTATACCTATTATTATTATGCTCATATCCCATTTTAATACCTAGTAGACTGTCTTTTAACCTGTAAATTTAAACTGTAAATTATATTACCATGCACTTTACTATTTGCACTCTGGTTAGATGCTAAATTATTTTCGCTGTACTGTACTTGTGCTTTACAATGATAATACATTTGAATCTAATCTAATCAGACCCAGGGTGACTTGGGCCACTAGACTCACAGTGACTTGGGCCGCTAGACTCATGGTAACTTGGGCCACAAGACCCACGGTGACTTGGGTCACTAGACCCACGGTGACTTGGGTCACTAGACCCACGGTGACTTGGGCCACTAGACCCACGGTGACTTGGGCCACTAGACCCACATTGACTTGAGCCGCTAGACCCATGGTGACTTGGGCCACTAGACCCACGGTGATTTAGGCCACCAGACCCACAGTGACTTGGGCTGCTAAACCCACGTTGACTTGGGCCGCTAGACCCACTGTAAAACCTGTAAAATCTAGTAGTACTGTAGGAGTGTGTGACAACACTCGTCCGACGTCACGTCCGGGAGAGACTGACTGCTTCTCCCAGCTTCTTCTCCTCCTGCCATGCTATGGATCACCATCTCATATTGACTAACAGTTTTTTGTCTATGGATAACGGCTAGCTCCAGATGAGAATCTGCGGCCACCGGCATGATGTCAAAGTATTCCAACCCCAACATGCATCTCATATACAGTGTGTGTCACTCGGGGACACACACTGGACCTTGTCATCACAAACTCTGCCCCCATTAGTAAACTATCAGTGTACGATCTAGGTGTGTTCAATCACAAGGCCATCTCAATGGAGCTGCCGCTCCTGCTACCCCACACCAAACCCAAGCGTCAAATCTGTTTCTGAAATCCGAAAAACATCATCCCTGACACCATGACTTCGGATCTCCAGCATCTCTCCACAATTACTCCTACATCAGTCAATGAATCTGTGCACTTTTACAATAAATCTCTGCGTAATCTCCTGGATCTCCATGCCCCTGTCGAAACCAGAACAGTCACTTTCACACACTCAGCCCCCTGGTACACCTGCGAGCTGTGGAAAATGAAGACAGCGGGGCGTGTCCTCAAGAGGCGCGTCAAGGTTTCCGGGCTCACTGTTTACTGTTCACTGTTTAACTTTTTTCCTCCAATAATCTCCTCAAACCTCAGACTCCCTTACACAAAGACACCACAGAGGAGCAGTGTGACAATTTATTCGCCTTTTTTAGGAAAAATGTAGAGACCATCCGCTCTCTCCTCTCAAACTCCACTGCTCTGCCAGTCCTGACCGCCAACCCCCAGCCCGGACCTACCCAGCCTCTTTGCTGCTTCACTGACATCTCGCAGCATGAAGTTGAGGCCACCATCAAAAAGGTGAAACCCTCCACCTGTGCCCTGGACCCCTTTTCCCACAGCCCTTGTCAAATCTAACATTGATGCCATAAGTCCCCTGATCACTTCAGTGATAAACCACTCCATCCAGTCTGGTCATGTTCCATCCCCATTAAAGCTGCTGTCATCAAACCACTCCTCAAAAAACCCACCTTAGACCCTGAAGTCCTTGCTAATTTCAGACCCATCTCCAACCTGCCATTTCTATCAAAGGTGTTGGAGAAAGTAATTGCCATTCAGATTCACATCTCAAACACAATAACCACAATACAGAAACTGCCTTAGTCAGGGTGACCAATGACCTGCTGATGACATCTGACACCGGATCTCCATCCCTCCTCATCCTCCTGGATTTTACTGTAGCATTTGACACCGTCGACCATGAAATTCTACTCCATCGTCTTCGCTCGACAATTGTACTCTCTGACTCTGCCCTAAACTGGTTCACCTCATATCTCACCAGGAGGACTGAGCACGTCGCCTTGGGAGTGGCAAAATCACAAACACATTCTGTGAACTGTGGTGTCCCTCAAGGATCAATCCACGGCCCCACCCTTTTCACCATATACATGTCCCCCCTTGGTCGTGTCATCAGCCGGCATGGAATATCGTTCCATTGATATGCTGATGACACACAGCTCTACATCAGAACAAACATAACATGACAATAAACTGCCCGTTGATTTGATTTGACTTCCGCCTCCAGAGTTGGGCTTTTTGGTCCCAAACCGACGAACTTTACAAATCAGCTCTTGTGAAAGAAGTAGGATCCAAAAATAAACTTGATTAGCTTATAGATTTCTCAAAGTGGTCTAAGATTTATCTTTTATTTTGCTCTCCTTAGGGTTAAGGATACCAGTTCAGACTTCAGTAATCTCAAAATAAGATCCGATTTATTTCTGATAAGACAAAGAAAAGACGATTGTAAGCAGCACATTTTTCCTCTGCTATAGCGCTCTAGTTACTCAAAATTGCCTTATGCTGCTTCAAATGTGTCTGGGATTTACATGCCCGCATATGCCCTCACTTACATCCCCATCCACCACCCTACCCACCACCAAACTTTTCCAAGTTTCACCAAGTGCACCTTCCTTCCTCCCCTACTTTTCCAACGACCAGCCCCCACTGATATATATATATATATAAATATATATATATATATATATATATATATATATATATATATATATATATAAACTGTATATGTAATGTTACGTGCATTCCTTGTTTGTGTTCCTACCTATTTTCTTTCTGTTTAAGGGGTTCTATAGGCCATTAGGTAAATATTTCCTATTTTTCTTAATTATATCGAGATTCTCATTGGTTGTTAGAATTCACGTGGGTTGTTAGTCACGTGATCAGAGCAGCGCCATTTTCCGGAAAGCAAGCTAGTAATCAGCATTGTTCAAGGGCTTTCAATCTTGTTCCATCTGCCAGTGTGATCTTAAAATAAGCTTTGTTTGTGAGTATATATTCTTTCATCTATGTATTTAGAGATTTGATGTGCTCATATTTGTTATATTTCGTAATATTTGTGTACTTTATTGATAGTTGCCCTTTGTATTGTTTACAGTTTCACACTTCAATTACTTGACCATCTTCAATAAATGGACGTAGAAGTGCACGTCCGTAACGTACTTTGGGCTCATCATTGAAGTCATTGGAACAAGTTGAAGGTGTTTATCTATCTGGCGATGTGCGCCCTGCTACGTGCTCAGGTGCCAGAATAGTATATATATATATATAATGGGTTTATGTTAAAACGGAACATGAAATACTGTGGCTGTGGAGTGTCAAACAGGCTCGCACTACGGCAAATCACAAGCACCAACACAGCACACGAACGCCCCCTACTGGAAACATGACTCACTCCCTTACATCTACCCCCTCCCTCCCCCCATTCCCTGAATGTCTGTTCCAATCCAAGGTGGCCTGATTCATCATGTAGGTTTTTTTTACCACCCTCTGCAGCTTCGTTGGCAGCACCAGCTGTTCAATGACCCCATGCTGACCATCCCGGACTCTGCGATAAAGGGTACCATATTTTACTACCAACCTCCTCCACTCTTTCTGAGGAGTCACCTCGCTCTCCCCAGGTCTCCCTTTCTGGCCTACCAGGTTTGGTGGTCATTGCTCTGTAGTGCAGAACTGGCCCTATATCGGGATACTCTTTCTGCCCTGCTCTTTTTTGCTGCTTGGTCATTGAAGGAATGGATTCAGTTCCAACACCTTCCCCACCCTGACAACTTGAGACAGCATATAGCACCTCGTTCGGTTCCCTGAGCACCCTTTTGGCCTTTCCCAACCTTAATCTCTGAGGGCAAGACTGAAGTGCCTCACAAACATCCTGATTTTACATCCTGGACAGAGTATCGGCGTTGGCATTGCATCTACCCTGACAAAACTGGATGTCAAAGTCAAACACAGACAACTGCGAGACCCATCTAGCATCCAGTTTGTGTCACTGCCCATTTAAGTGCTAGTAATTCTATTTTGTGAGCAGGGTAACGAGTCTCAGCCAAGCTCCAATTTATACTGGCATATGCTATCACCTTCTCAGCGCGACTCTGAACCTGTGCCAGGACAGCGCAGAGACCTTCTTCCGAGGCGTCTGTCTGCAACCAGAAGGGAAATGTGTAGTCAGGCTAGCCCAACACTGGAGCTGATGTGAGTTTCTCTTTCAGAGCCCGGAATGCCCCTATGTCGAGATATCGAGATATCGATATCTCCTCAGTCGAGAGAAAGGGTGCCTCAGGAACAGAAGGCAAAAATAGATTTTCCTGTTGACGTTGATGTGTGCCCATGATTGCCCCATTCACCACAGGCTTTTGAAGTTTAAAGACTGCCCAGCTGCCACAGCATTTCCATCTGTCACCACAGTGACAGGAGGTCCAGAGGCTCCAGCCTGCTCATTGCAACATGCCCAGGCCTTCCACAACGATAGCACACAAATTGGGTTTCCCTGCCCACGTTCCCTGTCCCTAGCTGAGGCCTGAAGGGGGCTGGTGCTGAAGGGGGTGCTAATTCTTGACTCCAATTGGGCAAGTCTTTCACACTGTTCATGCTGATACCGAGCCATGCCTTTTACTAGTGCAGTTAGCTCAGAGAGTCCAGAGTCGTATTTTCTCCATCAGCTTCGTCACTTGATACACTTTGATGGTTACTCCCAGCAACCTGGACCTGGCTGAACGCCTTTCCCTGTTTTTGCTAAGGATTATATCACCTTGCAATTCTCAAATACACTCCCTCATCGGTCGGACGTCACATGAACTGCCTAGCAAATTTAGCATCACAATCTTTAAATAACTGACCACCATTTTGAGCCTCTTCCACCTCTCTCAGTGTTGCTTGCAAAGCAATGGCATAGGAAAATGCAGACTCCCCTGTGCGCTGGCACCTCTCGTAAAAGTCAGCTAGGGGATCCAGGGATCGCCATATGTCGCCATATTCCACTCTGAGCTCATCAAAATCCCTCCCGGTAAAAATTGTTCATGTGGGGGAGATTTAAAACCCTGTAAGACCCAAATATAGAAAAACCAAAAAAAAAAATTATTTGACCTTTCAGATGTTGTTTTAGGAGGCCTTTGATGCAGAAATTAAAGAGTTTAAAAAAAAAAATGTTTATGTACGTTTTTAGAGAAATGTTGTAATATTGCAACATTGGGCTTAGTTGGGAGCAGAATTTCTGTATTTGTACTCACGTTGTCTGAACAATTCAGAACAACTAAGGGTTCATTTGCAGGGTTGATTGCTTCCTTAGCCCCATAACAGTATATAACATTAATAGTAATCACACATTAGTCATATTTTTATGAAGTCATTTATTAAAAACAATAAAAATATAAAAAATATTAAACAAGATAAAACTCTTAAAAAACGTTTTTCCCCCCTCTTTTTTTCTTTTACTAAAAGGAAAACATGCATACCCCCACTTACATCCACACCCCACATTCAGGAACATTCCTTTCCCCAGAACTGAATTGTCTGTTGATATCCTCTTTGTGGACAAAGTCATGGAATTTTAGGTCAGGCTGATCAAATTAACTACATTTTTTTGAGATAAAACTTTTAAATCAGTCAAATTTGACCAGAACACAACACAAGGGTAGAATGTATACTATCCATGTATAAAGAAAATACTCTCTTTCAGGCAGTGGTGTAGTGGAGGGAATACAACCTGTTTGAGCCCACTGCAACAAGCCAGCTATTTTGACTACCACATACCACACACAGTGTTGTATAATTGCAACAATTATATAACAAGCTCTAAATTAAATTTGATGCATCTATTCCACAATAACTACATATGTACATGCTCTAGACATTGTAATAACAACCCAAAAAAATATAAAAGACATATTACTTACTTGAATCTGATGAATCCAGTCCAATGAAACAAATAGTTGTTGTTCGAAGGAAACCTTGAGAGGTTGTGTGAGTTCATGGCCAGAAGGCGTGACTTGTAAACAAATGTAAGATCCAATAGCATTGTGAGACTGAACAATAGGACCCAATGACTATGTAAATGTGGTAAAAAAATAAGATAAAATATAACAGATTGTTTTTTAGGATGGTTAAAGGTAACGTTGTAATTTTACAACAAGGGGTGTTACAGGGTTAAGACAAGCCTCCTAGCCTCACCATACAGGTGGGGCACAATAGTTGCGAAACTGAGGTGTGGCAGTAGCCCCCCCCCCACGTCAAGAAGATACTGCATGTCCCTGATCCAGTCGTTAATCAGGATTTTGCACTCCGAGCTCCGCTGAACACTGGAACATCCTTTATCTAATGTGTCTGGGTGAAACAACCATGGGTAGGTTGGACAGGACAAAACCTAGTTGACCAATCAGACACCATGTGGGGAACGGTACAGGATTGCATAGTGGCCTGCGCAGGATAAGCGTGGGGATGAACAGCCTGTAATGCAAAAAAGTCTGCTTGGACCTGGCCAGAGGAGGTTGTGAATTAGAACACACATTATTGGAATAAATGGGAACAAAAGCTGGTGAAGGTTTCCCTACTAGATGGCGTGCTGAGGACAAAGGGGCATGAATCCCATATGATGGGTGAGGGAGTGTAGGATAGCTGGTGGGATGAGAGTCACGGATTGCAGGTGAGATTATGGTTGGGGGGCATGTGTTACCTCATGGGGTACATTTCTTGATCCAGGTGAGTGGTATAGAGCCTGCCTCGATGCAGGGGGAATAGTTGACATGTGACGATGAGTGTTTAAATTCCGCACTGACTTTTTTTTTTTTTCTAAAATAAAAACACTAATTATGTAGTACATATATACAATATATTTATATATTTTTTGAACTCCTCTAAAAACAGATATAGCACTAATTTGATTCAATATTCAGGACAAAAACAAAATGATAAGGATGTAACCAGTATCGTCCTGCTCGTCCTTGTTAACTACCATCCGTGTTGTTAGAAACTGTAAGTTGAACACTCCTGTCCACAGGGGGGCACAAAGCAGGTTCTTGGTTCCTTGCTCCCTCACAGGCTATAAATAGAGGCCTAGTTGAGGCCTTCATCCTCTGTCTCCAAACACGATCACATGTGTAGTGTTCAGTCGCTGTTTGCCATGCGTCTTTTGATTTCATCAATGTAAGTTATCCTACTTGTATCTTTGATTACTTAAATGTGTAAATAATATACATTCAATTTAATGTTTAAGCATTATGCTGTAAATTGTTTGTTTTTCACCTTTTTAACAGAACCTTTGGCACCAGTAAGAATCAACAATCAACGGAGACCAAGCTCCTTCTACTGAGAATATGGATGAATCGCAAGGTGTCACAGACTCAATCCAGCTGTACCTCAATGAAGCTACCCCGGGAGTGTCTCAAACATCACCTTGGCCATCCGCATCTGCTCATCAAACAGAACCTTAGACCTCTACCATTGCCTACCCCTCACACTGAGCACCAAACTCCTTTAACATTAGTCCCTGAAGAATCATTAGCCAAACCCTTCCAAAGCCAATTCACCATCAGGACCTAGGTGCTAGACCTAAAAGGGATAGGAGGCCCCCTGACTACTACGGTATTCAACTTCCACTTCAGAAGGCATCAAGATCCAAAGGCTCACGTAGTTTGCAAAGTAAGAAAACACATTGCAGCAAGTCATCTTCAAGTCTCCCTACATGCTCTCACACTAGTAGGCATTCTAGGAGCAGCCATGCTTCTAATTTGAATGATCTCCAATCCAGCATTCTCCAGGAAAAGGAAAGAAAAGATGAGCTGGAGGAGCTTAAAAGACAACAACATGAGGAAAAGGATATTGATGAAAAATGTCAGTTAATTGATGAAAAGGCCAGAGCTGCTCAGCAAAGCCAAGAAGACGCACATAAGGAGAGAGAGAGAATTGTCAGACATGTTGAAATGAAGCAACGCATTCGCATTAAAGAAAATGAACTAGAGTCAGCTCAGCTTCTGTCTAGTTTCATAAGACAAAATCTCTCGGACGAAGATGACAATGGAGGTGCCTCCTAATCTTCCAACATCTTCCTTTTATGATCTGCCTCCCCCCACTCCTGCCCCCGAAAATGCAGCATATGCAAACTCTGACTCTCAGTGGCCTATAGGTCCTTTGCTTCCCCAACATAGCCTTTCCAGAGGAATATCTAGGGCCTTCCAAACCCTTCCCATGACTCAACCATTACGACAAAATGTATCCACTTTCCAGGCTCCCTCTTCGTTCTCTGTAACTACTGCTGAAGCTGTGTCAACGTCCATTCCCTATGCAGCTGCCCAGGCTACACCATCTTCCCATCACCATGCATCTGCTACGGTAATCCCCTCTTCCCTTTCTGCTGCAACTTCAGTCACTTTCCAAGCCCCTAACTATGTGACATCTATGTCCGGTCCGGGACAGCCAACCTTTAGAAGTAATCTACCGCTAATGCAAGCCCTGTCATCCCAGCAGCAACAATCTGCTGTCCCACATACTCAAGCTCCCAATGTTACAGATCTGTTGATAGCCTCTGCCTATGGAATACCAAAACCCTCAATCCCTGTGTTCAAGAGTGGTCGAGAAAAGGATTCCCCTCATGAAAATGGCCCTGGATAACAGCCTTGACAATCATCCCCATCTTACTGAGCAGTATACATATCAAATACTCTTAGAACATGTGCAGCACCAAGGAGCTAACAAATTAGCCAAATCCAGCATGCATGATGCAAACCCATATTCAACTGCGCTCTTGGCACTTAAAGAGAAGTATGGTCAGCCAAGGCTGCTAGTTCAGAGCGCAATAGGTGTAATGTTAAATTCCCCAATTGTTTGCATAAATGATGTAGAAGCCTTTGATAATTTTCCCCTGTCTGTCCATGCTCTAGTTGGAATACTGCTGTCTCTAGAGGGCCCTGATGGATGTGAATTAAGATGTGGATCCCATGTGGACAGACTCTTCAGAAAACTCCCTATTTGTTGAGAACTGCATTCATTGTGGTATTCTAACTGGACAAGCAAACCAAACCTATACCCTCATTGACCTTTCAAAATGGCTACAATTGAAATCCAGAGTGAAACGCATTTCAGAGAGAGCTGTTGAGCTCCACAGATCGGAGAAACCACGGACTGGAAAGGAACGCCAGCCCCCCGACAATTTCCCTATGTCTACCAGTCCACAGTGTCTGAAATGTATGGCACACCAAAGAACTACATCAAAGAAAGGACATATGTCGAAAGGCCTAAGCCTTACTGCCCCTATTGTAATGTTAGAGACCATTTCCTTGGTTCCTGCACAGAATTCAAAGGACCTCACAAAATGGATCAAAGAGAAAGACAGATGCAATAAATGTGGGAGAATGCATAAAATGGACAAATGCACCTTAAAGAGGCCATGTAACCTATGCAAGGACATTCACTTGACTATTCTCCATGACTTTAATTCAAACACAGCTACAGTGATGTACACATCCCCTTCCTCAGAGCTCCTTTACATAGACACACCTAACTCTCATAAAGTAATGCTGAAAGTTGTCAATGTACGTCTCTACAATGGAAAGAGAACCCTCACTACTTATGCAGTCTTAGATGATGGCGCAGATAGATCCATTATAATTCCCCTTGCTGTCCCCTAGGCCTCACAGCTCGGCCTGAAACCATCTCACTACGCACAGTGCAACAGGATATAGTGCAACTGAGAGGAGCATCTGTATCCTTTGAAATTTCCAACAACCAGCCAAATGAAAGGCATGTCATCAACAGAGCATTCACTGCTGAGAATCTTGGACTATCAGAACACACATACCCTGTAAATCAGCTACAAGAGCAGTATGACCATCTCAAGGGTATTTCATTACAGTCCATTGATCATGCATGTCCTCTTGTTCTCATTGGCTCAGACTATTCCCATCTAATCACAGCCACAGAGCCGATTCTCATGGGCCCCCCTGGTGGCCCACTGGCAATACACACAAGGCTGGGATGGGCTCTCCAAGGTCCAGCCAGTATAATCCAAAACCAACCCACTCTCCCCTTCTCGCTTACCTGCCTTAAAAGTGAACTACTCAGGAACGTGGAAAGGCTCTGGCAGATTGACACTTTGCCCTACGTGAACGAAAAGACAGCCACAAGGTCAAAATAGGACACAATGGCTCTAGCCCTTCTCCATTCAAAGACAGTGAGAGTAAAGATGGATGGCGCATTGCACTATGCCACTCCACTGCTAAGAATTCCCAATACTCCTGCCCTCCAAGCTCCCAAAGACGCTGTCCTGCCTCGTCTCTGTGCTACTGAAAGACGCCCGTCACTTTCAGAGAAATACCAAGAGGAACTGAATAAGCTCATACAGTCTGGCTATGTGAAACAGATCCCCGGCGAGCAGATTGAGCAACCAAAGGAAACCTGGTATTTGCCACATCATATTGTTGAACACAACGACAAACACAGGGTCGTATTTGATTGCTCCTTCGAATACATGGTACAAAATCTAAATAAATGTCTCCTGCCGGGCCCATCATTTGGTCCCTCTCTCATTGGCGTACTACTAAGATTCCGCCAACATGCCTTTATCATCTGTGGAGATATAAAGGCTATGTTCCATCAGGTACGCCTGCTGAATGAGGACACATCTCTACTGCGCTTTATATGGAGAGGAATGCAGCTCGACCAGGAGCCTAGCATTTATGAATGGCAAGTCTTGCCATTTGGGACAACCTGTAGCCAGCATGCTGTGCCACCTACGCAGTCCAAAAACATGTCCAGGATCACTGCGATGGAAATGAGGAGGTTCTTCAATCTGTCCAACATTGTTTTTATGTTGATAACTGCCTCCAAAGTTTTCATTCCCCTGAAGAAGCCAGGTCCCTCATTGACAAAATGAGACCTCTGCTGGCAGATGGTGGGTTTGGCATCCGTCAATGGGCCAGCAATGATCCAGCTATAATAAACCATCTCCCAACAGAGGCCAAATCCAAGACCACTGAATTGTGGCTCTCAAAGTGGGGACCCTAAAGAGCTAACACTGGGCCTTCAGTGGAACTGCCTAAAAGACACCCTGGGTTATAGGAACAGATCAATCACTTACCACCAACCTACAATGAGGAATATCTACAAGGTGTTGGCAAGCCAATTTGATCCTCTAGGCTATCTGACCCCTTTCACAACCCGTGCAAAGATGCTAGTGCAAGATCTATGGAAGCAGGAACAAGACTGGGATAATATCATCAAGACGGAGAGCCTTCTGAAGAGATGGCAAGCATGGGAGTTGGAACTGGAAAATCTCCCTGACATCAATTTCTCTCGCTGCTATCTTCCCCCCTGTGTCAACACATCAACCTCAGACTCCCATATGCATGTATTCTGTGATGCCTCTGAGTGTGTGTATGGAGCTGTTGCATACCTTTGGACAGAAGACAAAATTAACAGGACCCATGTCAGTTTCATAATGGCTAGATCTCGGGTAGCCCCTAAGCACCAGCTGTCTATCCCACGTCTTGAACTATGTGCAGCCCTATCCGGTGCCCAACTCGCTAACCTCCTAAGTACTGAACTCACCATTCCCCTACACTCAGTGACCCTCTGGACAGATTCTACCACGGTCCTTACATGGATAACAGCATGGAATTTAGACTCTGACTGACACAAACAGCTGGAGGTATGTTGACTCAAAGAATAATCCAGCTGATTACATAACTAGTGGTAAAACTGTACTCGAACTTTCACAGCAACACAGATGGAGTCAAGGCCCCCCTTTCCTCTTGCTTAACACCAACTGCTGACTAGCTAGTCCATGCCCGGAAGCTAAATCTGAGCCTGTTAAGGAAATCAGGAAATATATGTTCTGTGGTGCAGTAATGACAAGTGACACAAAAATCCCTGATCTGAACAAGTATAGTAGCTGGAACAACCTCTTAAATGACACAAAGAATGTGCTTTATGGGGCGGCAGATCAAATCTCAAACTTCAACATCACCAACATCAACATCAGTGTCAAGACTGTCAGAGATGGAGAGCCAATCCAGTTATTCCCAAAATGGCAGACCTTCCTCCAGCCCATCTTAGACTTTCAAAGCCCCCATTCTGGTCCACTGGCATATATTGTTTTACAAAAAAGAGATGCTTTTCAAATGCTTAACAACCCAGTGCATACACCTTGAACTACTTGACAGTATGGACACAGATACATTCTTGATGGCCTTCAGGAGATTTGTACGAAATGCATTCCAGGCTATGGCACCAGACTTAAAGAAGCAATTAGCCCACACCCAAGTCCACTTCCAGTTTAATCCTCCATGTTCCCCACATTTTGGAGGTAGCTGGGAAAGAGAAATATGATCCATAAAAATGGCCCTTAACGTTGCATTCGGAAACCTACCAACTACAGAAACAGTCCTTCATACTGTCCTGATTGAAGTGGAAGGCATCCTAAATTCAAAACCCCTTGTTGGGGGTGTCTCTTCTGACCTTGCTGATCCAGACCCAGTTACACCAAACATGTTTTGATGGGGTGGCCCGACTCCTCTCTTCCTCAGGCAATCTACTGCGACAGTGAGCTCCTGGGCAGGAGGAGGTAGCGTCACAGTCAGATCCTGGCTGATCATTTCTGGACAGCTTTCATTCGACATTACCTCCCAAATCTTCAAACCAGGCTGAAATGGAAGACAAACAAGGTAAACCTTGATTCTGGTCAGGTTGTAATGATGGTTGACCCTCAATATCCTCGAGCATCATTGCCTATCGGAAGGATAAGTAAGACCTACCCGGGAAAAGATGGAAACGTCCGCAGTGCTATGATCACTATTCAAGATCGAGAATATGTACGGCCCGTTTCAAGATTAATTCCACTCCCTGAATGTACTGAGGATAAAGAATAAACGTATTTGCCTAGTTGAGGCCTTCATCCTCTGTCTCCAAACACGACCACATGTGTAGTGTTCAGTAGCTGTTTGCCATGCGTCTTTTGATTTCATCAATGTAAGTTATCGTATTTGTATCTTTGATTACTTAAATGTGTAAATAATATAAGTTGAATTGAATGTTTATGCATTATGCTGCAAATTGTTTGTTTTTCACCTTTTTAACAGAACCTTTGGCATCAGCAAGAATCTGAACATGAATCATTTCAAATAAACAACAGAACTTGCCAACTTGTTTTCCGGTGGTTTTGTGTGGCTCCAGTCAGAACATTCATATCCAACACGTGTCACGGCACTAAAGTTGTAACCCTGTCTCTCAGGTGGCGAGCCCCAGTGATGACTCGTTGTGTTATGGGTTGATGTGTACCAGGGCCAGGAGGATAGACAGGGAACAGGACTCCAATGGTAGTTGAGGCAAAGCAAACAACACACGTCCCTCATTTAATGTCTTTGAAACACAAAACGGAACATCACCTCTGGTTAGCGATGCCTCTGGTTAGCCACGTGCAACTAGCTTGCCTATTGCTCAAACACGTGTTAAACATTGTTTCAACATTAAATTAACATATTTGGTTCAGTCATACCAATAAACACACTTAAACCAGACATGTTAAATACAAATAATAACACATACAACGATATTATTTACTTAAACAAAGTAATTGCAGTAGTACAGCGCTCGGGAAACATCCTTACCTTTGAAACACAAAACAGAACATGAACTACGGTGGCTGTGGAGCGTCAAACAGGCTTGCACTACGGCAAATCACAAGCACCAAAATAGCACATGAACGTCCCTTACTGGCACTCACTCCCTTACATATATATATATATATATATATATATATATACATTTATATATATATCTCTTTTTTTTTCACCAGTGTGTCATTAGTTACTACTGTGTACCACCACTTATTGGTAAATCTTGGTAAGCACGCAATCCACACATATGCTTTGCTGATCAGAGATGGCTGTGTCGGACTTGGAAGCATTTTTACTTAATTTAAACTTTTTCATGAATTCATGAACTCAGCCACACACAAAAAGGCTGTATGCCTTCATGCTTTTGTTCTTTGGTGTAGCACAAGGTCGGCAGTACAAAGTAAGGTAATTTACTATGTCTGCTGACTCGATAGAGGGTAAATTGTTAATATTGTGTGATAAATCATTATTTTATTATAACAGCACAGATCGATTCCAATATATTTATGTATCATATTTTTTCTGGTATCTTCCTCGAACATTTTGCTTCACACGGTTAACATAAACAGCTGATTTTACATTCCATGTGTGTCACGTGACTTCAAATTAACCTATTCTGGCGGGATCAGATGACGTCTGCTGACAGAGACCTAAGGAATGAAAAAATTGCTTATCAATTCGATCAAATACTCAACTTTCAGCGAGCAAGTTAAGGGTACTTATTGAGGGAACAGCTTCTAAAGCATGACACAAACTGTGTCAAAAAAATAAATAAAATGGCTACGGAAGAAACATGAAGTTAATTATCATCAATCAAATTTTGTGGAAAACGTGTAGGGTCAAACCCTGAAGGAAATATCCTCAACCCTCTTTGTTTTTGAATATAACTTGTTTAGGGTGGCTTTTGCATGTGTTCCTAGTGCTATACATCTGCCCCATCGCAGATGGCCATATGGAAGCACATGGTCTCATACAGGTCCCCAGGGTTGCCATCACAGAACAGATACCTCCACTCCATCAGCCTAACATCCCATTGTCCATTGACCATCTGAAAGATCATTATTATCGGGTGTGTTTTCCCGGGCGACAAACAGACCCAGCGTGGGAGCCTGGAAACCAAGGCAAAACAGACACAGCGTGGGCGCTTTGCTTCTGAGCTTCACAATCCCAGTTTGCTAAGGTAGTGTAGTGTTTAGTTTTTTTTGTCCACGTAATATTGTTGCATAAAGTTCTGTCATCTCTATTATGTATTTGTGAACCCGATTCAGCACTCTTGTGAGATAATAAGAAAGGGTGTTAGACCCCAACGAGACCGAAGAACCAAATGTGCCAAGAACCCAGAAGTAGCGAGACACGGACACTCAAAACAAAGGAAAAAATGTCTTTACTGTAAATCTCCAACATCAAAAACATAAACTAGGCAGGGTTGGACAGGATACTTGGCGAGGTCGGAGCTGGAACACGCAGTCTCTCGTGACAGTGGTTCTCAATAACCAAGCGCCCGACGTCGGTCCTCGGCAGCCTAAAGAAGGGTAGATCCCAGGTGTTAATTAGTCTCAGTAGGCCTGATTATGATGGGCAACACCTGGGATCGATTAGAGCGTGGGGGAGGCACAACAAAGGGACCATGTTTTAGGAGCGCTATGAGCGCTATGTGCATTTTCTTTAACTGTGTGTGTCACTGATACAGCCTTTCCCCAATTGGAAACCTTGACCGTTGAAAAGTATAATGATGTTTACATGAAATCATTCACGTTTTCATCAGCACAAGGCGTAAACAAGCACAAGCTTAAATTCACTCTATAGCCAAACATGTCCTCAACGATTTAAGCTGTGACACGTGTTTTACACACACACACATTCTGGAGGAGGGATGTACTGTATTAAAGTACTCTTCAAGAAGTTTTCATCTGCCTCAGTATCTCTGTCACTCTTTGTGTTTACAAGTACCACATGCAACACAACACAAAAGAAATAGACAGAGAGTGACATTTTGAGCTCTGTCAATGATGGGAAATCCACAATACACTCTCCCACTAAGTGGTGTTTTATTTCAGGTTGAAACTTCCATTTTAAAGCATTTAAGAGAGTGAAAAATGACCAGAAACCAATACTATTTTGCAACAGTTGAGCAATACCTTTGAACTTTTGATGTGGCATGCTTTATGGGGGAGTGTGTGTGTGTGTGTGTGTGTGTGTGTGTGTGTGTGTGTGTGTGTGTGTGTGTGTGTGTGTGTGTGTGTGTGTGTGTGTGTGTGTGTGTGTGTGTGTGTGTGTGTGTGTGTACACATGTGTGTGTGCTCGTGCATGTGTGTTTGTGTGTTTGTGAGTGTGTGCGTGTGTGTGCGTGCGTGTTTGTGCGTGCATGTCATAGTCTGTAGCTATACTTTTTCACGTCTATGTCCGTGCATTTCAAGGTTAACCACTTTGGAGGCAGAGCCCGTCTCCTTTTGAAACAAGACAAAGAGGAGAACATCATAGAGACGCTGCTTTTATTGTGATTTCTCCTTTTGAAAATGAAGCGCAAGTGGGAAAATGACCTATTGAGCGTGGGGGCCAGCATTTTATTTTTTTATTAGATGGCAAATTTGCCTTTGAAGAAGTCAGAGTGGACTTCTGTATCGCACACATGGGCCCTCCGGCTTGTGATGTACCTGACAATTGAGAGAGAGAGAGAGGAGCTTCCCCGTTCTGAACCTCAAACTTCCATTCTCAAACTCACCCCGCACAACTAAGTCACACTTTGTAGATGTTGGATAGTTGAGATAATTCGATTCCATATCGATAGTTAAGATTCTGCATTGTGCTGGACTGTATTCATGATGCTGCTACCGCTTCACTACGGTGCTGCACTTCAGTCACTTTAAAATGCTTTTAATTGCACCATCTACCATATATATATCTACATATATAGATATATCATCCACGAGACACTTTTTCTGTCCTTATTATTGTCTATATTATAGTGTTGTTTATAGTATACAGTAAAGTATATCGAATATTGGATATAGTGTTTATAGCATATAGTATAGTTTTGTATAGTATAGGATCATGAAGTATAGTATAGTATTGTTGTTGAAATTCATACTGCGGGAGTGAATGGGGAGTACATATTCCATTTTACTTGGCACACATGGCAAAAAATAAAGAATGTAGAATGTTGAATAAGTTAACAAAATATTGTGTATATCAATGAATAATATCATTTAATATCAATGTATTTGCGTGTGATTGCAGAACATGACAGTGACCTACCTCACAGTGATTATATGTGTGTTTTTTTAATGCATGGTTCATGGTGTCTCTAGAGTCAAATCCCTTTCCTTTCAAGGAAATCAACCTCAGGTCTGCACTTTATCAGACGGTTCATTCGAGACACATTCAACGTGCCGACCGCTATTCAAACCGGTTGGTGCTCCATTGAACCTGAAGCAGCCTGAAGCTGTAGCGGAAAAATTGGTCCTGCTCATCCTTGAGTCCTGTACTCGACTCCAGTCTCTTTCTTCTATCCCTCCACTTTACTGTAATATGGCCGTCCTTCCTCCATCCATCCATCCATCCATCTTCTCCCGCTTATCCGAAATCGGGTCGCGGAGGTAGCAGCTTCAGCAGGGGACTCCAAACTTCCCTCTCCCTGGCAACATCGACGAGCTCTGACTGGGGGATCCCGAGGCATTCCCAGGCCAGTGTGGAGATGTAATCACCCCACCTGTACCTCGGTCTGCCCCGTGGTCTCTTCCCAGTTGGATGTGCCTGGAAAACCTCCCTCGGGAGGCGACCAGGAAGCATCCTTACTAGATGCCCGAACCACCTCAACTGGCTCCTTTCTACGCGAAGGAGCAGCGGCTCTACTCCGAGTCTCTCATGAGTGACTGAGCTTCTCACCCTATCCCTCAGGGAGATACCAGCCACCCTCCTGAGGAAACTCATTTCGGCCGCTTGTATTCGCGATCTCGTCCTTTCGGTCATTACCCATTACTCATGGCCATAGGTGAGGGTAGGAACGAAGACTGATCGGTAGATCGAGAGCTTTGCCATCTGGCTCAGCTCTCTTTTGGTTACAACGGTGCGCCAAAGTGCACCCAATACCGCTCCCGCTGTACCTATTCTCCTGTCAATCTCACGCTCCATCCTCCCCTCACTCGAGAACAAGACCCCGAGATACTTGAACTCCTTCACTTGGGATAAGGACTCCCTCCCTACTTGGAGTAGACAATCCACCGGTTTCCTGCTAAGAACCATGGCCTCAGATTTGGAGGTGCTGATCCTCATCCCAGCCGCTTCACATTCTGCTGCAAACCGATCCAGTGAGTGCTGAAGGTCACATACTGATGACGCAAACAGGACCACATCATCTGCAAACAGCAGCGATTCAATCCTGAGCCCACCATACTGAAACCCCTCCCCTCCATGACTACGCCTTGAAATCCTGTCCATGAAAATCACAAACAGGATGGGTGACAAAGCGCAGCCCTGGCGGAGGCCAACACCCACTGAGAACAGGCCTGACTTTGTACCGAGAATCCGGACACAGCTCTTGCTTTGGGAGTAGAGAGATTGGATGGCCCTCAACAGTGACCCCCGCACCCCATACTCCCGCAGCACCCCCCACAGTATTTCCCGAGGGACCCGATCATATGCCTTCTCCAAATCTACAAAACACATGTAGACCAGATGGGCATACTCCCAAGCCCCCTCCAATTTCCTTGCAAGAGTGAAAAGCTGGTCCGTTGTTCCACGACCAGGGCGGAATCCGCATTGTTCCTCTTCAATCTGAGGTTCGACTATCGGCCGAACCCTCCTTTCCAGCACCTTGGAGTAGACTTTCCTAGGGAGGCTGAGTAATGTGATACCCCTGTAATTGGCACACACCCTCTGGTCACCCTTTTTGAACAGGGGTACCACCACCCCCGTTTGCCACTCCTCAGGCACTGTCCCAGACTTCCACGCAATGTTGAAAAGACGTGTCATCCATGACAGCCCCTCAACACCCAGAGCCTTTAGCATTTCTGGACGGATCTCATCAACCCCTGGGGCTTTGCCACTGCGGAGATGTTTGACTACCGCAGTGACTTCCTCCAGGGAGATTGATGTTTGCCGTCCTTCATCCTCCAGCTCTGTCTCTACCATTGAGGGTGTAGTTGGGTTAAGAAGTTCCTCAAAGTGTTCTTTCCACCGCCCGATCACCTCCTCAGTTGAGGTCAGCAATGTCCCACCCTTACTGTACACAGCTTGGATGGACCCACGCTTCCCCCTCCTGAGGCGCCGGATTGTTTGCCAGAAACGCTTTGGTGCCGACTGAAAGTCCTTCTCCATGGCTTCTCCGAATTCCTCCCACACCCGCTGCTTTGCCTCCGCTACAGCCGAGGCTGCCGTCCTCTTGGCCTGTCGATACCTCGCAACCGAGTCCGGAGTCTCACAGGCTAACATAGCCCGGAAGGCCTCCTTCTTCAGCCGGACGGCTTCCCTGACCACCTGTGTCCACCACGAAGTCCGAGGGTTGCCGCCCCTTGAGGCACCAATGACCTTGAGGCCACAACTCTCAACCGCAGCTTCGGCAATAGAAGATTTGAACAATGACCACTCTGGCTCAATGCCCCCAGCCTCCACAGAGATGCCCGAAAAATTCCGCCGGAGGTGTGAGTTGAAGGTCTCCCGGACAGGGGCATCCACCAGACGTTCCCAGTTCACCCGCACTACACGTTTGGGCTTACCAGGTCTGTCCAGAGGCTTCCCCCGCCCTCTTACCCAACTCACCACCAGATGGTGATCGGTTGACAGCTCTGCCCCTCTCTTCACCCGAGTGTCCAAAACATGCGGCCTCAGGCCAGATGATACGATAACAAAATCGATCATTGACCTTCGGCCTAAGGTGCTCTGGTACCATGTACACTTATGAGCATCCTTATGTTTGAACATGGTGTTTGTTATGGCCAATCCATGACTAGCACAGAAATCCAATAACAAAACCCCACTCCGGTTCAGATCAGGTAGGCCGTTCATCCCCAACACGCCCCTCCAAGTTTCCCCATCATTACCCACGTGTGCGTTGAAGTCTCCCAGGAGGACTATAGAGTCCCCTTCAGGAGCCCCATGCAGGACTCCATCCAGGGTGTGCAAGAAGGCGGGATATTCCGAACTGTTGTTTGGTGCATAGGCACAAACAACAGCCATGACCCTAAGGCGTAGGGAGGCGACCCTCTCGTCCACCGGAGTAAACTCCAACAAAGCGGCACTCAGCCGGGGACTTGTGAGTATCCCCACACCCGCCCGGCGCCTCACACCCTGAGCAACTCCAGAGAAGGAAAGAGTCCAACCCCTATCCAGGAGTTTAGTTCCAGAGCCAGTGCTGTGCGTAGAGGTAAGCCTCACCAGATCTAATTGGTAGCGCTCCACCTCCCGCACAAGCTCAGGCTCCTTCCCCCCCAGAGAAGTGACATTCCACGTCCCCAAAGCCAGTCTCTGTTGGCTGGGTTTGGTCCGTCGATGCCCCCTGCCTTCACTGCCGCCTAACTGGCAGTGCACCCGACCCCAGTGGTTCTTCCCGTAGGTGGTGGGTCCGCGGGAAGGAGAAGTGGCCACGTTGCTTTTTCGGCCAATGCCCGACCGGGCTCCGTGGCTATCCCGGCCACCAGGCGCTCGCTTACGGGCCCTCTTTCCAGGCCTAGCTCCGGAATGGGGCCCCGGGCTTCCTCCGGGCAGGGTATCCTCACTTCTAGTTTGTTTGTCCATTGAAGCCGTCCTTCCTGCTCTCTACCATCTGTCCACCAACGGATCTCTACAACAAGCTTTTTGATTCAGACTTCTCCTGGACAAAATGCATTTTTTAAAGCAAATGACAGCTGGGCTGCAGCTTATCAGCTCGTGCTGCTTTTTTAAACCGAGGGTGAAAGGCCAGAAGATTTCTGAAAAGACAGAAGAAAGGATGGACAGAGAAAATACGTCAGACTTCTACCGTGGCACTGTAAAAAGTGTTGTGACGAGTGGCGTCACTTTGTGGCAACACCATTTTTGCAGCAACACCACTGCACAGGACAAGAAAGCCATCCAAAGGGTCGTGAGGACGGCATAGAAGATCATTGGGTGTGCACTTCCATGGGTTGAGGAGATCTTTAGGACCATATAGGAAGAAGGCCATCTCCATCACTAAACCAACCACCGCAACCACCCTGGGCACCATCTCTACTCCCTCCTGCAGTCCGGCCGCCGGTTCCGCAGCATCCCTATAAGGACTACCAGGTTCAAGGACTGTTTATCCACAGGCAGTGTGCCTACTGAACTGCTAGGAGTGCTGCCACTATTATAACATTGTCATTCATATTACATTACACTATTATTCACTATCATAATTTTGCTGGACTTTCAGGACTCATTAGATACTGCAATGTTCTGCACTTTACTGTACTGTATTTGTGATGCTGCTGCACTATGGCACTTTAAAATGCTTTTTAAATGCTTTTTCTTCAATCCAACATATGTATATATCATTCTTCAGTCATTTTATTGTTCTTTCTATTGTGTACAGTATTGTTTGTATAGTGTTGTATAGTATAAGTATAGTACATAGTGTATCATATAGCGTTAAATTGTAGGAAAATGCATACTGCGAGAGGAAATGGGGAGTAAGCATTCCATTATAGCTGTTGCACTTGGCAAAATAAATCTTAAATCTTGAATGTTGAATCTTAATCAACCCATTGTACATTCTGTGTAGCAGAAGTCCAGTTAGACACCAGACCCCTTTGAAAATCCAGTCAAAACACACTTCAGTCGGCTGTTGGCTTGGATTGTGATTTATTCAAATAAATGAAAATTGTACGTGTTTGTGACATTAAACCTTCTGCTTCTCATCTTGGCTGTACATTATAGAAGTGCTGAGTTCAAACACTGCAGTGGATGCCCTTCTGCGTCTGGAACAAAGGGCTGAAGCTTGTCAGGTTGTTTACGAGCGCTCAGAGATCCGCAAACGCCAGCCTTTTAATTTGCCCTCTGGTGAAGACTCTGGTGTTTGATCCCCCCCCCACACCAGCCCCACCCCATCCCACCACCTCACACCCCCACCCAACACCACCCAACTTGAGAAATGGCAAATTGACACGAAAGTACAGCGGTTTGGACAAACGCTGCGCCTCGGGCCCGTCTGGGATATTCATTGATAGATGTCCTGACGCACGGAATTATTTTTTATTTTGGACTCTGTTTTATAGATTTTGTATTACACACACACACACACACACACACACACACACACACACACACACACATCACAAATCACACATCAAACACAGAAGCGTGCTGTCATCATCATCATCATCATCATTGTCAAGTTATGTATTTACTGCAGCTTCCCCACTTGAAAGGGACGCGATCTACCCAAAGGGTTCAACTGGATTTCACTCAAAAAATGACCAAAGTGAATTTCTTTTTCGCTTCTTTTATTTTCACCAGAGTAATTTCATTCATTTGGGCCAATTTGAGTGCAGGTGAAAAACCTTTTGGGGAAGGAAATGAAATCACGGTATTAATAAATAATAGTACTGTATAATAGTTAATAGTGAACAATATAATACAATACAACAATTAATAATCAGTAACTAACAAAATACTATACACAACAGCTCATCACCATTCCCCGCGCACACGCAAAGAGCCAAACAAACGCCCACACACACACACAGGCTCTTTCCCCGCGCCACAAAGCCAGCGCGAGAGCGGCTAGGCAGCAGCCGTGGCAAGTCCTCCTGAAAGTCTACCAAGGTACAGCATCTTACCGGCTGCCTTCCGGGTGTTAGAGATGGTTCCAGATCCGCAGTTTGTCAGTTTAACAGGCTCCTTTCTCCGCGGAGTTTGTGTTCCGCGGTGTCTGTTCACCTGTTTATTTCTGGGACCTCCTCCTCTGTGACGCTGCCTGCTCTTCAATGCGCGTCGATGGGGCTGATTTGAAATTGGCTGCTGCCATGTTTTTCCACAGTATTCCGTTTCTGGTTTGACTTGACATCATCGTCATTATCCTCATCGTGGGCCTCATCTATCATGGATGCATTTCTTATTATTTGGTCTGGGGGTCGGGGACCCTGCAGATTTCACAGGTCTCTGGTCCTAATCAAGATCAATTCTATTGAATGTCCTCGAAGCCCCCGGTCCTTTATTACATGATTCAACTTGGGGGGTCTGCTGCTGCTGCTGCCGCTGTAGAGAGAGCTGGAGGAGAGCAGCACCTGTGGTCTTCAGAGAAGAGCTGCCAGGAGCCACTGCTGGGGATGAGACAACCCAGAGCATCACCGGATGCACTCTGAGGACATGCACAACACTGGGTTGTTTAAGACTCCAATTATTCATCTGAACCCTCCAATTGGTGTATTAATGCCAGTCTAAAGGGATTTTTGAAATGCTGGTTCTGTGCCTCTATGAAAAAACGCCTTGCTACCATTGACCATAATGCATATTTGTGTGTCTATAATAACCCTGGTGTGTGTGTGTGTATGTGCGTGTGTGAGAGAGTGTGTGAGTGTGTGTTTGTGTGCATGTGTGTGTGTGTGTGTGTGTGTTTGCATGTGCGTGTCTGTGTGTGTGTGTGCGTGTGTAAGAGTGTGTGTGTGTGTGTGTGTGCGTGTGCGTGTGTGTGTATGTGTGTGTGTGCGTGTGTGCGTGTGTGTGTGTGTGTGTGTGTGTGTGTGTGCGTGTGTGTGAGAGAGTCTGTGAGAGTCTGTGTGTGTGTGTGTGTCTATGTGTGTATATGTGTGTATGTGTGTGTGTGTGCACACGACCACATTGAACCTTAAAAACTCATGACGTGACATTTTTTCTGCTTGTTCGCTTTCAACAGCGGCATAGTCACACAGGGGGTGGTGAAAGGGGATGAAAAGTTCAACCTGCGAGTTGCTTTCTTACACACTCATACACACACACACAAACACACACACACACACACACACACACACAAACACACACTATTCATCCACAGGTCCCTTGAAGTTGAGATGCCCTGGGGTACATTATTATTCAAACACAAAATGTTATGAGCCGTCTTCAATTCATTAGACTTGAGTGTCTGAAGGCCCCGTCACACCATAACGTTCTGGTCAGCGTTTGAGGAAACGTTGGTAATCGTCCGTGGTCGCTGGCATAGCGCCAGAAGAGCGTTGGGTGAACGCTGGTGAACGCTGGTAATCGTCGGTAATCGTCGGTGATCGTCGGTGATCGGCGGAGAACGCTGGTCCGAAAATAAAGTTTTGAACATGCACAAAAGTTCTCATGGAGACCAGCGTTCTTCAACGTTTTACGTTAAACGCTGGAGAACGCTGGAGAACGTTAGTGGAACGTTGCACGCGTTCGGCAATTGTTAGTCGTTACCCTAGCGTTACTTGGTTGTTATTAATCATTCACAATCTTTGCGTATGATATAATATAATAATATATATATATATATATATATATATATAATAATATAATATTTGCCTTTGCTTATAATACCTGGTAGGTATTATAAGCATAAGGTAAGTATATGGTAAGTATTTAAGTATATGGTAGGTATATGGTATATGCCAGAGAAAGAGGGGGTGCATTCTTCTTCCTTGAAGCACTTGTAGCCCTTCTACTACTAGTATCCTAGTAGCAGTAGCAGTAGCCCCCCTCGCACGCTTTTTTCCTCTTGGCGGCATGATGTGCACTGTTCAATATCCAGAAGATCAACTGAATCCACTGTGATTTATACCTGTTTGAACATGCAAACCACATGCCAGCAACACGCTAGTCTGTCGTTAGTCACACGTTAGTCACACGCTCAACGCGCTCGTCTAACGTTGACTAATCGTAAGTCGCGTGCCAGTGACACGTCAGCACACACTAATAGTTTTTAGGGGTGTCTTACTTGGTCGCTGGTACACGCTCCTCATGCGTTTAGTCACACGCTAGTCACACGCCAGATGTGTCCACCTCCCCTAGAACGCTCGAAACGATTAGAACGTTCAGAGAACGCTGTCCAGAACTTTATGGTGTGACGGGGCCTTGAGCACTGAGTTTTGGATATCCGTCCATGAGTGTGTGTGTGTGTGTGCGTGTGTGTGTGTGTGTGTGTGCGTGTGTGCGTGTGAGAAAGAGTGTGTGTGTGTGTGTGGGTGTGTTTCTGTGTGTGTGTGGGCGTGTGTGTGAGAGAGTGTGTGTGTGTGTGTGTGTGTGTCTGTGTGTGTGAGAGAGAGTGTGTGTGTGTGTGTTTGTGTGTGTGTGCATGTGTCTGTTTGTGTGTGTGTGTGTGTGTGTGTGTGTGTGAGTGAGAGAGAGAGTGTGTGTGTGTGTTTGTGTGTGTGTGCATGTGTCTGTTTGTGTGTGTGTGTGTGTGTGTGTGTGTGTGTGTGTGTGTGTGTGTGTGTGTGTGAGAGAGAGAGTGTGTTTTGTGTGTGTGTGTGTGTGTGTGTGTGTGTGTGTGTGTGTGTGCGTGTGTGTGTGCGTCTGTGTGGGCACACAGGGTGCGTGCGACGCGTCTAGTGCAGTAGCGTAGTAGAATAGAGATGTTTGTAGATAGTGCATGTTGCATGCCGCTTTCTGCTTGCTACTCTCTGCTTACAGCTACCGCCGCCAGCTAGCCAGCTAGCCCCCCTCGGGGGGTGAAAAGAGGAGCCGAGTGTGTAAGTCTCCTCCTGCTGGTACACAGCCTCTCCACCACCAAGACTCCTGCAGTGCCTCCCCGTGGCCACACATGGTAACTGGGTCCTTGAGGACCCAGGCTAAACTGGAGGGGATCTCGGAGCAGCAGGGGGCCCCAGAGACGCGGTGTATAGGCCCACCGTCGTGTGGACACGCCCTGACGCCCGTCAACCACTGCCCCAACTATGGGTAAATAGCCCCGCTGCCTTGTGGGTAAGCCTATTTAGGCAAAGGCTAAGGGAGCACACCCTGACAGAAAAGCAATGTGCTGGCGGTGCGTTATAGGCGGGCCTTAAAAAACCAAGGACCCGGTAGCCTCCTGCAGCCAGGATGGGGGACTGGTCGTCATGGGTCACCCACGCCACTGGGTTTACCTCATCGTGGTGAAGATAGTGCTATTGGGAAGTGCGCACCCCCTATGGCACTTAAAAACTTCCTTGCGCAGGTATCCACTTCTGACCATGGTGAAGTACCTGGACCTTACAGCGTGTTGAAGTCTGGCGGCATTGGGGTTCTGGTGACGGGAGCAGGTACGAATGAACTGGAAGCTCTTAGCTAAGAACCCTGCACGGCAGCAGCACAGGGTATAGGTCGCTAACAGCTCGGACTGAGTGGAAGCTGTTTTCGGCAGACCCCTGTGCGTTTGAGCAGCCCTATTTAGGGGCCACACTGCTCACCCCAATTGGGGAAGGGCCTAGAAAAGGTGGCCTAAAAATTGCCCACTCAACCTCGCTTGGATAGGATACCGCACCTATCGGGCCGTTCCATTACCGCGGTCGAAATACAAATAAAAATTACGGACGGAAATCACGGAAATCACGGAAATCATGCAACTTAAGACTGGCAACATGGAATGTAAGGACTCTCCTGGACTCGTATGGCAGCTCTGACAGACCTCATAGGAGAACAGCACTGGTTGCTGCTGAGCTGAGTCGCTACAACATCGACATTGCTGCTCTGAGTGAGACCAGAATCCTGGATGAAGGCTCTCTAACAGAGGAAGGGATGGGCTACACGTTCTTCTGGAAAGGTTACCCGTCAGGAGGACAACATCTGCATGGTGTAGGACTAGCCATAAAAAACACTCTACTACCAAGACTCGCTGAAACACCTGTTGGCATTAGTGAGAGACTAATGACCCTCCGTATCCCCCTGGTTAAGAACCGCTTCGCCACACTTCTCAGTGCATATGCACCGACCCTGCCATCCGAGAGTGAGGCCAAGGACTCTTTCTACCAGTCACTGGACGAGGCTCTTCGCCGGATCCCCAAGAATGACAAGATTTTCTTGCTTGGTGATTTTAACGCCAGAGTGGGACAAAACAGCAGCATATGGAGTGGAGTGCTTGGCAGGCATGGAGTTGGCCAGGTTAACGCAAATGGGTTGAGATTACTCACTCTCTGCTCTGAGCATAACCTGACCATAACCAACACTATCTTCCAGCAGAAGACTAAATACAAGACTTCGTGGATGCACCCTCGTTCCAAACACTGGCACCTGATAGACTATGTCATTGTGAGGCGTAGTGACATCAGAGACGTTCACATCACCCGTGCCATGAGAGGTGCAGAATGCTGGACAGATCACCGCCTGATCATGGCCAAGGTCCACATGCAAGTGCGCCCCCCATTGCGGCTGCAAGGACCCAGAAGGAGGCGACTAGATTGCACCCGCCTGGAAAACCCTGATGCAAGGAATGAATTTCGTTGCTCCCTGGCTGAGAAACTGGGGGGATTGAGTTGTCCTTGAGCTCATCTGAGAACACCATGGACCAGAAGTGGAACTCTATCAGCTCGGCTCTCTATGAGGCAGCAGCCCAAACAATCGGCTATAAGAGAAAGAACCACCAAGACTGGTTTGATGAAAACTCGGAAACCATCCATGACTTGCTGAAGGACATGCACAGAGCACATCGGGCAACGTTAAAGAACCCCTCGTCCAGTAGCACCAGGCAGCAATGGCAGAGAGTTCGTCGGGAAGTACAAAGGGCTACTCGGGTCATGCAGAATGAGTGGTGGACTAAAAAGGCACACGAAATCCAGTCTTTTGCCGATAAAAATGACATGCACAATTTTTACAATGCTGTCAAGAAGATCTACGGCCCAATAAGCCGCTGTATCACTCCCCTGAAAACAGCAGATGGCCTGACAGTCCTGAAGGACCAGCATAGCATTCTGCTGAGATGGGCTGAACATTTTGGTACCCTGCTTAATCAGGACTCTGATGCAGACCCCACCGTTCTTGACGACCTGCCTACACTTCCTCCTATGCACAATCTAGACCAGCCCCCAACCTTCCTGGAGGTCCTATCAGCTATCCGTTCCCTTAAAAACAACAAGTCCCCTGGTAATGACAACATCCCTGCTGAGCTGCTGAAACAAGGAGGCTACCTCTGTACAAGAGCATTACACAAGTACATCACCAAGGTCTGGGCTGATGAGAACGTCCCACAACAATGGAGAGACGCCAATATTGTCACCATTTACAAGAACAAGGGTGACAAGGCTGTCTGTGGCAACAGCAGGGGTATTTCGCTCCTTGCTGTCGCTGGTAAGGTCCTGGCAAAGGTTATGCTCCAGAGGCTGATTAAAAACACCACCGAGTCAATACTGCCTGAATCACAATGTGGATTTAGGAAGAGCAGGAGCACGGTGGACATGATTTTCACAGCTCGACAGCTGCAGGAAAAGTGCAGAGAACAACATCAGGACCTGTTCATGGCCTTTGTCGATCTCTCCAAAGCCTTCGACACTGTCCAGAGAGAACTTTTATGGGAAGTCCTTATCAGGTTTGGCTGCCCCAAAAAGTTTGTCAACATCCTCCGCCAATTTCATGATGGAATGACTGCTCGGGTGACTATAGGAGGACAAGAGTCTTCCCCCTTCCCTGTACGTACAGGGGTAAGGCAGGGGTGTGTATTAGCACCAGTACTTTTTAACATCTTCCTGCTATGTGTCACCCAGCTTCTCCACAAGGAGATTGAGGACAGTAGCGGTGTGGCAGTGGACTTTCGTCTAGATGGCAACCTCTTCAACGTAAGGAGGCTCCAGGCAACCACCAAACTGCAAAGGGAGAGAGTCATTGAGCTACAGTATGCAGACGACTGTGCTCTTGTATCTCACAATCCACAAGACCTCCAGTCTGTTCTTACTGCTGCGGTGAGAGCATACAGCAGGATGGGACTGACCGTCAACACCATCAAGACGGAAGTAGTTTGCCAGTGGAGTGCCAACATCCCATCTACACCACCTACCTTCACTGCTGCTGGTGAACAACTGTCTGTTGTACCATCCTTCAGATACCTGGGGAGCATTCTCTCTGAGGACAACACCATCGACAATGAGGTCCAAAACAGGATAAAGCAGGCATCAGCTGCTTTTGGGAGACTCCGGCGTAGGGTCTTTCAAAACAAGAACCTCCATCTCCGCACGAAGGTCTGTGTCTACCAAGCCATCTGCATCACTACCCTCCTTTACAGCTGCGAAGCCTGGGTAACTTACAGCC
This sequence comes from Muraenolepis orangiensis, assembly GCA_027704905.1. Lineage (NCBI taxonomy): Eukaryota > Metazoa > Chordata > Actinopteri > Gadiformes > Muraenolepididae > Muraenolepis > Muraenolepis orangiensis. The sequence goes on along the minus strand of CM050999.1, from coordinate 37,579,002 downwards.
GCCACATCAGGGCCCTAGAGCAGTTCCACATACGCTGCCTTCAGCGCATCCTGGGAATTACCTGGCGTGATCGTGTGCCTCACTCTGAGTATTGAGGCCACAATTACTCAGCACCAGCTACGATGGCTGGGCCATGTAGTAAGGATGCCCTCAAACCGCCTGCCTCGCAGAGTGCTATATGGCCAGCTACATCATGGTCGACGCTCTGCTGGAGGGCAGAAGAAGCGCTATAAAGACCAGCTGAAGACTGCGTTAAAGAAATGTAAAATCAGACCTGAGGCCCTGGAGGATGTTGCTGCTGATCGTAACACCTGGCGCCAGCTGTGCCGGGATGGGACCCAAATGCTGGAGGAGGAAAGGACAGCCAGGAGACAGGAGAGGAGACTCAGGAGGAACACACCTACAGTTGCCGTTGCTACTACCACCACATACACTTGTCCTACCTGCAATAGGATTTGTGGGTCCAGGATAGGGCTATTCAGCCACCAAAGAACTCACCGATAGAAGTGGACGTCATCATCGGATTCGATGGACAACCATAAGCAAGCAAGCGTGTGTGCGTGTGAGAAAGAGTGTGTGTGTGTGTGGGTGTGTTTCTGTGTATGTGTGGGCGTGTGTGTGTGAGAAAGTGTCTGTGTGAGAGAGAGTGTGTCTGTGTGTGTGTGTCTGTGTGTGTGAGAGAGAGTTTGTTTGTGTGTGTGTGCGTGTGTCTGTTTGTGTGTGTGTGTGTGTGTGTGTGTGTGTGTGTGTGTGTAAAAAAACAGTGAGAGAGAGAGAGAGTAAGGGGAATGAGTAGTAAAGTGTGCAGTAGCCAGTTTATTTTGAAAAATGGTTTCTCATATTTCCATCTAAGCATAGCAGCAGCAGTAATAACTTAAGATATAAATAAATAAAAAAAATCGTCATTCCGAGTCATACAGCAGCGAAGGCGCTCAGACGTGATAACAGGATACAGAAGACGAGAACGATCACTACAAGAGAACCAGCGCTGCATACTCATACTTGCATACAGAGAAATATCGAGCAGCTTAAGTTATATACTTATGTTATATAGACTGTAACATGTCCACTTATGTTATATACTTCCGTTATATTTACTTTAGTATGTCTTCTTCTGTTATATTCTTCTGTTACATACCGTAACACGTCTACTTCTGTTATATACTTCTGTTATATATATTTCATGGCGCAAGAGAGATTGAGGGGAAGAGAAAAAGGGAGAGAGAGAGGGAGAGAGAGACAGAGAGAGACAGAGAGAGAGACAGAGAGAGAGAGAAAGAGAGAGAGAGAGAGAGAGAGAGAGAGAGAGAGATGCTTTGGGGAAAGTTTCCCTGGGCCCTTATGTCGCTCTGCCCCCGTCTGACAGTGTCGCTCTGCCTCCATCTGACAGTGTCATTCTGCCCCCTGCCTGACAGCGTCGCTCTGCCCCCGTCTGACAGCGTCGCTCTGCCCCCGTCTGACAGCGTCGCTCTGCCCCCGTCTGACAGCGTCGCTCTACCCCCGTCTGACAGCGTCGCTTTTCCCCTGTCTGACAGCGCCTAACAGTGTCACTTTACCCCCGTCTGACAGCGTCGCTCTGCCCCCGTCTGACAGCGTCGCTCTGCCCCCGTCTGACAGGGTCGCTCTACCCCCGTCTGACAGCGTCGCTTTTCCCCTGTCTGACAGCGCCTGACAGCGTCGCTCTACCCCCGTCTGACAGCGTCGCTTTTCCCCTGTCTGACAGCGCCTGACAGTGTTGCTTTTCCCCCGTCTGACAGCGCCTGACAGTGTAACTTTACCCCCGTCTGACAGCGTCGCTCTGCCCCCGTCTGACAGAGTCTCTCTGCCCCCTTTTGACAGTGTTGCTCTGCCCCCGCCAGACAGCTTTGCTCTGCCACCGTCTGACAACGTCGCTCTGCCCCCGTCGCTCTGCCCCGTCGCTCTGCCCCCGTCGCTCTGCCCCGTCGCTCTGCCCCGTCACTCTGCCCCCGTCGCTCTGCCCCCGTCGCTCTGCCCCTGTCTGACAGAGTCGCTCTGCCCCCGTCTAACAGTGTTGCTCTGCCCCCTCCAGACAGCTTTGCTCTGCCACCGCCTGACAACGTCGCTCTGCCCCCGTCTGACAGTGTTGCTCTGCCCCCGCCTGACAACATCTCTCTGCCCCTGTCTGACAGACTCACTCTGCCCCTGTCTGCCCCCGTACGACAGCGTGGCTCTGCCCCCACCTGACAGCGTTGCTCTGCCCCCATATAGCGTTGCTCTGCCCCGGTCTGATGACGCTGCGCTGCCCCTGTCTAATGACGCCGCGCTGCCCCTGTCTAATGACGCCGCGCTGCCCCGGTTCATCGATGGCGGCCTGGTTAGACGGTTTGCCACCTGCTTCGTTCCTTTACCCCCTTTTGTCAGAATCCTCCTATGGAGACAGGGAGGGTCATCCTCGGAGGAGCCTGGGACTCTCCAGGAAGCGGCGGAGGATATGGACATTGCGAGGAGGACGTTTGTTTTTATAGTTATTTTGGGGACGTCAGGAGCCGTCCCTTAAGGGGGGGGGGTTCTGTCACAGTTTGCATTCATGTCTCCTCGCTCCCACTACACACTACTGGATAGCCACCCCTCCCTTGTTAATTCTCACCCGCAGCTGCAGAGCATCACAGTTAACCTCCCTATTTAAGCCTACCCCCACACACTCACACGTTGCCAGATTGTTCCTGATCATGCAGACATTTCCAGCGTTTACCAAGTCTGATTCCTGTTCCTGATCCTCTGCCTGTCCCCGATTACGCCTCTGCCTATCCATGCCTGGTTCGTCTGCCCTGCCTGGTTCCCGATCTGCTGCCTGTCCCTGACTACGCCTCTGCCTGTCCCTGCCTGGTTTGTCTGCCCTGCCTGGTTCCCGATCTAGTGCCTGTCTCGACTAAGTCTATGTCTGCCCCTGTCTGTGTGAATATTGTAATAAATATCACAAATTGTCCTTGGTGTCCGTGTGCTGCATTTGGGTCCTAAAGTAATTTGTGACAATGGTTCCTTCCTGTCTCCTGGGGAGAGGGGGACTTGCAGGGCAGCCGTTAGGCACGGCTCTCATTAAAAGCGCCAAGGCCGAAGAACGTGTTATCTTTTAGAAAATACAGAAATAGAGAAATAACAAAGTGGCGGGAACACACTTCTTCTGTGAAGCTGCTTTGAACGGAGCATTAGAAATTATGTCCAGTGACTAGACAAGTACTGGAGGCTCTTAACGGTTTCCTTGAGTTGGAGATGTTGATGTGTGCGAGATGTCGGGGTTGAGAGCAAACCAAAATGCCCAAAGGACTTGAATCATGAATCTTCTGAAAATGGAATCTCGATTCAAATAAATACTTGATACTTGATTCAAAATCAATTCTTGGCAT
>CM050999.1:37533137-37570637 GCA_027704905.1 Muraenolepis orangiensis | reverse complement strand
TTCTTTTCTTCATTAGCTGTAGCTTTCCAGTCTTTTAATTTTGAACCCATCGCCGTCCATCCTCTTGCTCGCCTCGGCCCCGTACCATCCCCCCCCAAACCCCCACCTCCCCGCCCGCTCACCGCCGCAGACCACCGCCTCCTGCTTATGAATTCCTGTCGGCGATACGTCCCAACAAAGGAATTGGATGAGTGAAGGACATTCAGAAGTCAGAAAAATAATACATTTTTAACTCCTTTACCTCTTTTCTGTTCATAGTATCATAGTGTGATTTGCAGATATACAGTATGTGTCTGTTATCATATCTGTGATTATATCTCATATATAATCACAGACATACTGTATATAATCACAGATATAATCACAGACATATATAATCACAAATATAATCCCATATATAAACACAGATATAATCACAGATGTATACAATCCCAGATATAATCCAAGATATAATCCAAGACATATATAATCACGTATATAATGATTATATCTAGGATTATATCTGGGATTATATTTGTCTGCGATTATATCTGGGATTATATATGTCTGCGATTATATCTAGAATTGTATTTGTCTGTGATAATATCTGGGATTAAATATGTCTGTGATTATATCTAAGATTATATCTGGGATTATGTATGTCTGTGATTATATATGGGATTATATATTTCTCTGATTATATCTGTAATTGAGTTTCCGACTGAGTTAATAAACAAAAGGGATTATAAACATCATATGGAGTTTCTACGGAATGTGGATATACAGTATAGAGTATACAGTATACAGTATATTTATATCTTTATATCTTTTTGTCCTAAATGTTTGGTCACACCAGGAGCGCGCCGACTCTGTGTGGTGGGCTCTCGAGGATTTTTAGGTTTTCATGTATGGGTTCTCGATGCGTGGATGCTGTCCATTTATGAAATTGTTTTAAACGACATTAAACAAAATGACCCGCCAGGAGTCCATCGCATGACGTGACATGAAAATGTCAGCGAGGATTAAGAAGTGGTCCTCACTGTGTGCATAATGCATGAGGGCTCTTTGAATAACATCACATGAATGAATGGAATGCTCCGGGAATACCAATCGCCGTTGATTCCAGAGAGGAATCTGTCGGGCTCGCTCCTTTACCGACGCCATGTCCTCTTACGCGCTCCGCTTGCTGATTTTACGCACATGGGGGATTTTTCAAAAGCGCACCGACTGTTCCCCCGAGTTAACAACGTAAGGCACGCACTAGCATACTTCGCTAAGGCATATATATATTAGGGTATAGTAGCGTTGCCGTGTAAAAGGGATGAAAGCCACCGGAAGGCGACAAGGCCTGGATGTAAACCTGTCTGACACATTCCCGCCGACGGCTTGCTGAGATATTAAAATCAAGTGTAAACAAACAGCTCGAGTTCTGTCCGTCTTTTCCTTTTGGCTTCAAATGGAGAGTGCGGCCGATTTCCCAGGTAGAAGTCATCAGTGCAGCCAAGCAACAGGGCGACTTTTAAACACATTCATAAAAGACAGCTTTGTGTGTTTGTGTGTGTGTGTGTGTGTGTGTGTGTGTGTGTGTGTGTGTGTGTGTGTGTGTTTGTGTCTGGTAATCATGGGAGTTTTTATGGGGGTACCGTTGAGCCACTCTCTGGCGTCGCCAGGGGAGACACTTCCACTTCCAATTCCCTTGATCCCTTGATCCCCCCAGAAACACACACACACACACACACACACACACATTTTCTACACTTTTTAACACAAATATTGTCTACAACACACACATAGTCTACAACACCCCCCCCCCCACACACACACACAGACTACAACACGTACACACACACACACACACACATACACGCAGACTACAACCAGCATATATGCATACACGCACACACACACACACACATATTGTCTAAGAAACAGGCATTGTCTACAACACACACACACTCACACACACACACACACACACACACACACACACACACACACACACACACACACACACACACACACACACACACACACACACACACACACACACACACACGCAGGGGATGAGAGTTGGGCCTAGAGTCGGTTATACTTCAAAGGCCTTGTGCCTGATTGGGCCACCTGGGGCTTGGAGGTAAAGACAGGACAGAGCAACGAAAGAAATTGGTTTCTATCTAAATCCTTTTCAAACACCATCCATCTTGTCCCGGGCGCTAGTCATAAATAAACATGTCAGAATGTTGATTTAATAGAGCGCATCCTTAAAAAAGAAAAGAAGATATGTGTGTTCCCTAGATTAGCATTAGAAGTTAGTGTCTTTACTTTCCTTCGTTACATAATAGCACGCTAAATATTTCAGTCAGAAACAGCATGAAGAATCAAGTTCAAGTTCAAGTTAGGTTTATTGTCACTTCACAGTTTACACAAGTGAGCAAGCAATGAGTGAAAATCTTATGTGCAATACCCAACGACAGACAGCAGCTATAAAAAACAGAATACGATAAAAATGAGTAAAAAAGTACAAAACGGTATAAGTTAAATATATAAAAATTCAATATATAAAATGCAATATGTCAGAAAAAGAGCAATATATATATAAATCAATGTAATAAAATATAGATTGTTATATGCTATACACCCTTGTTCAGCAGCCTGATGGCCTGACTGTGGAAGCTGTCTCTAAGTCTATTTGTGCGGCACTTGATACTGCGGTATCGCCTGCCTGACTGTAAAAGTGAATACAGTTTATGACTGGGGTAGGCATTGTCTTTTATGATGCGTTTGGCCTTGGCCACGCACCGCTTGTTGTATATATCCAGGAGGGAGGGAAGCTCACCTCCAAGGATATACTGGGACGTCCGCACCACCCAGCGTGGTGCGGTGCAGTTCCCGTACCAGGCGGTGATACACCCGGTAAGAACACAAGAACACTGATTGTGCCAGTGTAGAATGTTCTCAGGATGCGGGGGCCCATGCTGAATTCCCTCAGACACCTGAGGAAATACAGGCGTTGTTGGGCCCTTTTCACCACCTTTTCTGGGGTCTGATGAGCGTCGGCATCGGGCGCCTTAACCCGGCGTTCGGTTCATCCCGCAGCGCCAGTTCTGCTTACCAAAAGTGGCCCACTGGGCACTCGCATTCCACGCCCTGCTCCAAGCCAGCGAGCAGGGCCTCTTACCCATTTAAAGTTTGAGAATAGGTTGAGATCGTTTCGGCCCCAAGACCTCTAGTCATTCGCTTTACCAGATAAAACTGCGAGTATGAGCACCAGCTATCCTGAGGGAAACTTCGGAGGGAACCAGCTACTAGATGGTTCGATTAGTCTTTCGCCCCTATGCCCAGGTCGGATGACCGATTTGCACGTCAGGACCGCTACGGGCCTCCACCAGAGTTTCCTCTGGCTTCGCCCTTCCCAGGCATAGTTCACCATCTTTCAGGTACTATCGCACGCGCTGAAGCTCCACCTCCCCGTAAGAACGGGCGGAGGCGGGCCGGTGGTACGCCCGTGCCCCGGAGGGCCGGGATCCCACCTCGGCCGGCGCGCGCCGGCCCTCACTTTCATTGCGCCGCGGGGTTTCGTAGAGCCCTCTGACTTGCGCGTGCGTTAGACTCCTTGGTCCGCGTTTCAAGACGGGTCGGGTGGGTAGCCGACATCGCCGCTGACCCCTTGCGCCGGTTGTACGTGAGCCGGATCCCCGCCCTGAATGGCGCAACGCGGTTGGGACTGAGGACAGTCCGTCCCGGTCGACAGTCACACCGGGGGCGAGGGGGCTCCGTCCCTCCCGCCTTGCGGAGGGAAGGAAGGCGCAGCGAGGTACTGCGTCCACGGCCCGGTCTGATCTAAGGTCGTATTCGAGAGGAGTGTTTTGTGGCTCCCTCCCGCCTCTCGGAAGATGTGAGGGAGAGAGGCTCACGCCGCTGCCGCGCTGCGAACCCGGCCGTCACAAAGGAAGCTCCCCGGCGGGGAAACGGCACACCGCACCTCGCTCCCGTGTCCGCCGCACCCTTACCGACACCCTCGGTGGAAGGCCTCGACACCTCGCCTGGTAACGCGGACAAGCTTGGACGGAAGACGCGGGGTCATCCACCGGCTGCCGCGCCCGCGACAGGTGCCTTGCGAGGCTCCCTTTGAGGGGCGGGAGGGTTCCTGGCCGCACGACGATCGGCGCCCGGAGGCGTCACCGCGGCGGAGGAGACGGGGGGGGAACGAGGGGGCGACAGCGCCCGACGGGCGTCGCTTACCTTCGACCGGGTCCACTGGCGGACGTCTGCTCTTAAAGGGACGAAGGCCCGGAGGCCTGCGAAAACCCCCATATACGGAAAGAGAGGGGACCCCCTGGTTCCGATTGATTGCCATCACGACTCTCAGACAGGCGTAGCCCCGGGAGGAACCCGGGGCCGCAAGGTGCTTTCGAAATGTCGATGATCAATGTGTCCTACAATTCACATTAGTTCTCGCAGCTAGCTGCGTTCTTCATCGACGCACGAGCCGAGTGATCCACCGCTAAGAGTTGTATTTTTTTGGGGGTTTTCGGAGTTGGACAACGTTCATGACTCTTGTGTTTCGTCTTGGGTTCTGGGGACAAACCCCTCGGGTGCCGCGGCGTGGTCCACGGAGCCCTGAGGCCCACGCAACCACCGTGGTCATCAAACCCCCCCCCGGCCTGCGTAACAGGCCCGGGAGTTGACAGGGTGCCCGAGGTCGCGCAGCTGTCCGGTCAGGTCGTGACCGCGAGCGCTTATGAGTTTTGACCGCCATGGTAGCCGACCCGGTCTTCAGAGATGTGCACGTCGAGGAACTTGAATCTGCTGACCCTCTCTACTGCAACATCGTCGATGGAGATAGGGGCGTGCTCTCCTCTCTGCTTCCTGTAGTCCACGATCAGCTCCTTGGTCTTCTTGATGTTGAGGGCGAGGCTGTTCTCCTGGCACCACTGCTCCAGTGATCCAACCTCCTCCCTGTAGGCTGTCTCGTCGTAGCCGGCGATCAGACTCATCACTGTCTTGTCGTCAGCAAACATGATGATGACGTTGGAGCTGTGCATAGCCATGCAGTCGTGGGTGTAGAGCAGTGGTTCCCAACCTGGGGGGCGCGCCCCCCTTGGGGGGGCGCCAAAGATCGCAGGGGGGGCGCCAGGCCTCAGATGATTTGAGGCCTAATATCATATTTCGATTTTTTATTTTTTATTTTTTTTATTTATTTTTTTACATATAATTGTAACGCAATACATGATTGTCGCTAAAAGCCTTGTCTCTACATTACAATAAAATATAGAAATTTATTGATTAATTAATTTTAATAAAAATTCTACAAATTAATCTGATACTCCTCCGATTCGCGCCAACATTGACGTTACTGTGTCAGCTTCCGTGGTAGTAACAGTTTGCTGTGCTTGCTAGCTAGCGACCAACTTCATAAGGTGAATATTTTGTCTAAAAATGTCTGAAAAACGTAAAGGAGGGGCGCAAATTCCAACAGGAGTCATTTGGGGGGGCTCTGGGTGAAAAAGGTTGGGAACCCCTGGTGTAGAGGGAGTAGAGGAGAGGGCTCAGCACGCATCCCTGGGGAGCTCCCGTGTTGAGGGTCAGTGGCCCTGAGGTGGTGCTGCCCTTCCTCAAACAGCATTTGCACATAACAGTTATTTCCCTCCAGGTGGGAAAGGGCAGTGTGGAGGGCAATTGCAATTGCGTTGTCCGTGGATCTGTTTTGACAATATGCAAATTGCCATGGGTCCAACGTGGCAGGTAACACGGAGCAAATGAAGTCCTTGACCAACCTCTCGAAGCATTTGCTGACAAACAAGGTGAGGGCTACAGGTCTATAGTCATTCAGGCATGTTACCTTGGGTTGTTTAGGGACAGGCACGATGGTGGGATGTCGTCGGGGCCTGCCGCTTTATGGATGTTCAACCGTTTTACGGTGTGGCGCACATCCGCCTACGAGATGTTCAGCAGGCTGGTCTCCTCAGGCGGAATGGCTTCGGCGGGCTGCCGTTAACGTCGAACCGAGCAAAAAAAGTATTTAACTCTCCTGGGAGGGAGGTAGAGGAGTTCTCTACACAAATGGTTCTCCCTCTGAAGTTTGTTATCGTCTGTAACCCCTGCCACATACCCCTCGCGTCGTGGCTCTTGAATTTCTCCTCCACTCTGACCTTTTACTCCCGCTTGGCAGTGACGATGGTCTTACGGAGGTCGTAGGGGGCTTTCGTATATACCTCCATATTCCCGGAGCCAAAGGCGGAGTTAGGCGTGTGGAGGGCAGCGCGAACATCGCTGTTAATCCACGGTTTCTGGTTGGGATATGTCCGAACCGATTTGGTCGGAACAACGTCATCTATGCACTTCTTGATGAACCCGGTGACCGAGGACACGTACTCGTTGATGTTATTGTCCGAGGACAACCCGGAACATGTCCCAGTCAGCGCGATCAAAACAATCCTGTAGCATAGAGTCCGATTGGTCCGACTAGCATTGAACCTCCCTCACAGCGATTGGTTGCTGCTTCAGTCTCTGCCTATAGGCGGGGAGTAGCTGGATAGAGAGGTGGTCTGATTTGGGCGGAGGAGGGCTTTGTAGCCATCACGGTAGGGTGTGTAGCAGTGGTTGAGGATCCGCTCACCCGTGAGCCGTGTGTTCCTCGTTATGTGTTGGTAGAACTTCTGGAGAACCTTCTTCAGGTTTGCCTTGTTGAAGTCCCCCGCCATGATGAAAGCAGCCTCAGGGTGTGCCAACTCCTGTTCGCTGATACAGCCCCATACAGTTCCTTTAGCGCTGAGTCCGTGTTGGCTTGTGGGGGAATGTAAACAGCGGTCACGGTTACCGCTGTAAACTTCCGAGGTAGCCAGAATGGATGGCACATAAGCATCAGGTACTCCAGGTCCGGGGAACAGAAAGACTTGAGGGGATGTACATGACATTTGTTGCACCAAGATCTGTTTGTCATGAGACATGCCGCGATCTTTACCGGAGAGACTCTTTGTTCTGTCCACCAGGTGGACGGAAAATCCCGTCGGCTCGATAGCTGCGTCGGTAAAATGCTCTGACATCCATGTCTCCGTAAGGCTGATGATACAATTGTCCTTAGTTTCCCGGTGGAATTTAAATACTAGCCTGTAGCTCGCTTAACTTACTGTCCAGAGACTGTACATTAGCCAGTAGAATGAGCTAAATAAGGGTCTGCGGGCATCCGGCCCGCAGAAGCTTATTTTGTGGCCCCCGACATGCCTGGTTATGAATGCATAATTATTATAATTAGCCAACCAAAATCGTGTGAAAATTAGGCAGCGCGCCTTTAATTTAAGTTCCCGCCTTTTTATCGCGCAAGCTCATCTGTCAAGGCGGCTAAATATTTTGCACCTTAATTAATGATGGCGACAAAGAAAATGAAAGTCGATGACGAAAACATGGTTTTCAACTCTGCATGGAAAAGTGAATTTGCTTTTGCGGAGATACATGGGAAACCAATGTGTCTCCTCTGTCAAAACACAATTGCTGTCTCAAAGCGAGCGAATCTACAACACCACCACGAACAGCTTCACCCGGAGTTCAAAGATGCCTATCCACCTGGCAGCGATCTCAGGAGAAACAAAATCCAAACGTTGCTAGGTGGGTTTCAAGCCCAGCAATCCATGTTCCGCAGTGTTGTTAAAAGCAGCGACAACGTTACAGAGGCCTCGTTCAAAATCACCTGGAATATTGCGAAAGCCAAGAAGCCAGCTACAGAGGGAGAATTTCTTAAAAATACATTTGCGGACTGTGCGGAATCACTGTTTTCGGAATTTAAGAACAAGGACGACATCATCAGACAAATCTAAAAGCTGCAGTTGTCTGATTCAACCGTGACCAGGAGAGTGGAAGTAATTTCAGATATTTTTATATATTCACAGTTGCTAAAAGACATTGCAAGTTCCGAGTACTTTAGTCTAGCATTGGATGAATCCACCGACCGCACAGACATCGCCCAGCTTATAGTCTGGGTGCGCTTTCTCAAAGGGGACGAGGAAATGCTGGCTTTGCTACCGCTAACAGGGCAAACACGGGGAGAGGACATTTATTCTGCAATGATGACCTTTTTTCACGGACCAGGCAAAAACATCAACTTAAAAAAGCTGGTTTCTCTGACTACTGATGGGGCTCCTTCCATGGTAGGAAAGGAGAAAGGATTAATTGCTTTGCTCAGAAAATATCCTGAAACGTCGGACATCTCTACTCATATCACTGCATTTTGCATCAAGAGCAATTATGCAGCAAGCTGAGAGGTGGAGAGCTCAAAGTGACAATGGACTCTGTGACACGAAAGGTCAATTTTATTCTTGCCCACGCATTGAAACACAGACAGTTCCGTTCCTTGGTCCAAGAGTTTGAAAGTGCATACACTGACTTGGCGATGCATGCAGAGGTCAGGTGGCTATGTCGCGGAAAGGTGATTTACTGGCACCCCTGGAAGATGACACATTCATGCACAACACCGCTTTTCTGACTGATATAACGCGTCAGTTGAATTAAGCTTCAGGGAAACAAAAGGTTCTGCCGATGGTGATGAATGACGTGGCTGCATTTGAAACCAAACTGAGCCTGTTTGCGCAGCAGCTTGAGGTCGGGAATTTCACCCACTTTCCTGTTCTACAGACCCAAGTGTCACAACCAGGTTCATTTTCACCCACCCCTTACTGCGCCTACCTCACAGAATTGAAAGAGGAGTTTTCCTCCCGGTTCGCGGACGTTAAGTCGTTGGAACCCGTGCTGGCATTCACAGAGAATCCATTTGCTTGTGACGTACAGGCTACTTCAGTCTCAGTCACTGTCTGTGCAATTTGGAGTTGAAAGGGCTGCGTTTGAGGAACAACTCATAGAGCTGCAGCACAACAACATCCTCAAAGAAAGACACAAGGATGAGAGCATTGACACATTCTGGATATCCTGTGTTCTGAAGAACACATACCCTGCATTAATCCTGTGTGCTCAGAAAATCCTGACCTGCTTTGGATCTGCTTATGTGTGTGAAAGCTCCTTCTCTGCCATGGGAATAATAAAATCAAAGCAGCGTTCCCGTCTAATTGACAGACATTTGGCAGACTATCTCAGAGCAGCTACAACTGAGCAACAACCAGATCTGAAAGCACTTGTGAAAAAATGCAGACTTTAACAAAACGTTGTTTGTTATATTGTTATTGTTATTAATATTTGTGAAATGCAGACTCAGAGCTCTCAATAGGAATAAGTAAAACGTTGTTTGTTATATTGTTATTGTTATTAATATTTGTGAAATGCAGACTCAGAGCTCTCAATAGGAATAAGTAAAAAGTTGTTTGTTATATTGTTATTGTTATTAATGTTTGTGAAATGCAGACTCAGAGCTCTCAATAGGAATAAGTAGCAATTGCAAACTTTATCAATGTCATCAATGCAAAGCTATTCACTCCAGTGTTAATAAAACATCAGCTTGACCAACACTTGTCATCCTTGGAAACGCAGTTGCTACACTACATTTGTTACTCAAATTGAGAATATTTGTTAAATATTCCATGATGCTTTGGAATGCATTAAAAATGACAAGCAAGACAGCATATTAAACAGCAGTAGTATATACAGCGAATAAAATGGTACAAATATATGTTAATAATAATTTGTGGCCCTTTGCACCTGTTGTGGTTTAAATGTGGCCCTCTTGGCCTCTGAAGTTGAGTACCCCTGTTCTAATGAATAGATGTGTACAAAGTAAAACACAGCGCACACACACACACATATACAAACACACACAGAAATACACACACACACACAGAAATACACAAACAGACACACGCACACACAGAAAAACACACACACACACACTACTTATCTCTCACATGACCTTGATCGACTTCACTTATCTCAGATACAAATGCAGACTGATGCTGTTTGAGGGGAATGTGTATGTATGTGTGCAATTAGTGTAATGTATGTGTGTGTGTGTGTGTGTGTGTGTGTGTGTGTGTGTGTGTGTGTGTGTGTGTGTGTGTGTGTGTGTGTGTGTGTGTGTGTGTGTGTGTGTGTGTGTGTGTGTGTGTGTGTGTGTGTGTGTGTGTGTGTGTGTGTGCTAAAGAGACCGAATTGACTCGCATCTGTTTGTTTACATTTGATATGGGTCTAATGACACATCCATCGAGGTGTAAGCAGTGTTTAGAGCCCACATTTCTTTCACGCTACATGGGATGTAGACACCAACACCGAAGTGAAATGCTAAAAATATCTTATTTTAAAGTGATTTTAGCGTAAACCTCTGTCTAAATCTTAATCTGGAGGATTGAATTGAATTGGATCTACACACAGTAAAATGTGTTTCTCTGCATTAAACCCATCCAAGTATTTAGAAACAGTGGGCAGCTATTGTATATACAGCTGCCCGGGGAGCAGTGTAGGGGTTTGGTGACTTGCTCCAGGGCACCTTGGCAGTGCCCAGGTGTTTCGGGGACTGAAACCAGCGACATTCCGGTTCCCAAGCCCTGTCCAAAACGACTGAGCTACTGCCGCCTGTCTACTTTTGTGAGTGTGTGTTTGTGTGTGTGTATGTGTGTGTGTGTGAGTGCCTTTCTGTGTGTGTGTGTGTGTGTGCCTGTGTGTGTATGTGTGTGCCTGTGTGTGTGTGCCTGTGTGTGTGTGTGTGTGTGTGTGTGTGTGTGTGTGTGTGTGTGTGTGTGTGTGTGTGTGTGTGTATGTGTGTGCCTGTGTGTGTTTGTGTTTTGACAGCAGTGTCAAAGTTTATATGCATGTTATGATGCTATATCCAAGGCAACCATATTTATTATCATGGTTTCCCCCCCCCATTGGGCCATTGAGCCTCCAGTCCCAGTGAGCTCTATGATGGCGCTATACCCCAGCGTGATTAAGAAGCTACTTTAGCTCACATTAGACCAGCTTGACCCCGTTATGACCTATGTAATCATTATAGCCACAGATTCAGAGAATGGCTGATTCCATTGGATTACGTTGTGTTATGTGGGTAATATTTCTCTATGTGAGTGTGATCGTGCATGTGCAAGCACGTGTGTGTGCGTCTGTGTGTGTGTGTTGTGTGTGTGTGTGTGTGTGTGTGTGTGTTTGAGTGTGTGAAAGTGTCCGATCCCATCCCTTGGGAGTGTCAGCTTGCTTGGTGATGGAGTGATGGATATGAGCTGGACAGTGAATTTAAAGCACGTCTATGTATACGTAGAGCGAGTCAACCACACACAAACACACACACACACACACACAGACAAACACACACACACACCTCTAAAATCGTGTGGTGATTTAAAGTTTAACTTGACTAGTTTAAAACTATCCAGGAAACCTTGCGACAAGTGTGCCAGATGTATGTACACTTGGACAAAATACACAGTAAGAAGGGGTTTTAAGAAGGTATAGTTTGTACAAAGCACTCCAGTGTAACTGTCTGGGAGTGGAAAATGTTGTCAGTCACAGTGTGAATATGTTAAGCAATAACTGTTGCTACAACGTTAGCCATTAGAGGTTGCTAAAGGTTACATTTGCATAGTGCAGGTTTAAGTACCAATGTAATTCTTAAGGAACATGTGTTTGGGTTTCGTTGTTAGGTTATTTCTAAAGAACCAGGCATCAAGCTGGGCAGAACCAGCTTGTTTCAAAATAGTAGTTGATGAATAGCAACTGATTTGTGTATATGTATATATTTGAATGGACATTGTAGTTCTACTTTGGAGAAGAAAATTATTTCAAAAATATTATGGAAATGGACTGCCCGAAAAGATTGTATCCACGATCCACCTGCCAAAATACGACTGATTATGTTTCATCATGAGTCAGTGTGTCTGAACAAGTATCTGAGCATAGAGAGAGAGTTTTTATTCTTATTATATTGTTTTCTTTTATTATTTTATTTTCTGATATATTGTATTTATATCATTGACTTGTCACACACTTCCTTGCTTATTGTTGTTCCTTGCATGATCATTGTGTTTCGTACTATCCCCTGATATTGAAACAAACTTTCTTCTCTCTACCCTGTCCTCCTCTCTGGACACTCTGTGTCCTCTCACCTCCAGGTCTGCACATCCAACTCCACGTGTCCCCTGGTTGTCGGACTCAGTGCGTACGCAGAGGCAGAGCCTCAGAGAGAAGGAGCAAAGGTGGAAGAAAGGAAAAACCCCAGAGGACCTTCTCCATCTTCAACGGCTCCTCTCTAACTTCTTCTTTCAGCCGCAAAAGCTGCATTTTACTGTTCCAAAATTCAAAACGCAGCGTCTAACCCTAAAAAACATTTTGAAACTATTTACTTTTTTTACTCGGTACCGTGAACAGCAGCCCGCCGAAGCCAGCGCCGCCTGAGGAGACCAGCCTGCTGAACATCTCGGAGGCGGATGTGCACCGCACCTTCAAGCGGCTGAACATCCGTAAGGTGGGAGGCCCCGACGACGGCCGCGTCCTCAGAGCATGCGCAGACCAGTTGGCAGGAGTCTTTGCAGACATCTTCAACCTCTCCCTGTCCCAGGCTGTTGTTCCCACGGTATTCAAGATGTCCACCATCGTGCCTGTCCCTAAACAACCCAAGGTAACATGCCTGAATGACTATAGACCTGTAGCCCTCACCTCGATTGTCAGCAAATGCTTCGAGAGGTTGGTCAAGGACTTTATTTGCTCCGTGTTACCTGCCACGTTGGACCCATGGCAATTTGCATATTGTCAAAACAGATCCACAGACGACGCAATTGCCATGGCCCTCCACACTGCCCTTTCCCACCTGGAGGGAAAGAACTGTTATGTGCGAATGCTGTTTGTGGACTATAGCTCAGCGTTCAACACGATAGTTCCTGCCAACCTCGACACCAAGCTTAGAGGTCTAGGCGTGCCCCCATCCACGTGCAGCTGGATACTGGACCTCCTGTCGGACCGCCGCCAGGTGGTGAGGATGGGCAGCACCACCTCAGAGCCACTTACCCTCAACACGGGAGCCCCCCAGGGATGCGTGCTGAGCCCTCTCCTCTACTCCCTCTACACCCACGACTGCATGGCTATGCACAGCTCCAACGTCATCATCAAGTTTGCTGACGACACGACAGTGATGGGCCTGATCGCCAGCGTCGACGAGACGTGCGTGGCCAAGGCCAAACGCATCATAAAAGACATTGCCCACACCAGCCACGAACTGTACTCACTTTTACCGTCAGGCAGGCGATACCGCAGTATCAAGTGCCGTACAAATAGACTCCGAGATAGCTTCCAGTCAGGCCATCAGGCTGCTGAACAAGGGCGTATATCATATAACAATGTATATTTTATTACATTGATTTATATATACATATTGCTCTTTTTCTGTGCCGATATATTGCATTTTATAAATTGCATTTTTTTTTACTTTATTCTATTCTATTTTTATTCTAGTTTTTTATCTATTTTTATAACTGCTGTCTGTCGTCGGGTATTGCACATAAGATTTTCACACCACTGCTTTATAGTTGTGTAAACTGTGAAGTGACAATAAACTTGACTTGACATGACTTGACATGACTTGACCCTGCCCGTCCACTTCGCTCTGCTTCTTCGGGCTGTCTGCTTGCCCCCTCGCTAAGGGGCCCTTGTAGCCGATCTATGCGGTCACAGCTCTTCTCTGTCCTGGCCCCAATTTGGTGGAACAAATTCCCAACAGATGTCATGACTCATGTCATGAGTCATTTCCCATTTTCAGTCGCAGTTTGAAAACCCATCTCTTGAGGTTACACAACCCGAATCCTTCCTTGTAACGCATCCTCTTATCACTTTTACTAGTGTCTAACTAAGTAGATTATTTAAGTAGATTGTTAGGTAGATATTGTTCTAGATATTGTTATATATTGCTTGCCAACTTACTTCTACGTACTACTACTTACTGTACTTTTACCTGAACTTATTGTATTTTTACCTGAGAACTGGTTCAGTTCTTGCAGACTTGATGAATGAAATGCACTTTTGTCACAAACTCAAACACACAAGGTAGTAGGACTCAAATACACGACCCAGGAGACAGAGGTAAAGTATGAGAAAATACTTTATTCCAAAAAGTTTTGTCGGTAAGAGGATCAAAAACGAACTATCACAAAAAACTAAAAACTAAATATCAACAGAAAATCACTCGCAATATGAAGAACAAACTTATTGGAACAAAAACTCGGAAGCATGAATCAGGTTTGAAACAAGAGAGAAAAACACTGGTACGCGGGCTACTGACATCACGACAGGACAAGACGAACTGGCACCAGACATGAGGTAACAAGGAACAGGTGGAGACAATCAGGGGCGGGGCTGACGCTGACGAGGGCACACACACACACACACACACACACACACACAAGGATAGGGAGTCAAGGGACCTGGAATGAGACATAAAAGGTGAGTACCAAAATAAAACAGCAAGTGGGAGACAAGACAAAAATTACTTAATAAAAAATGAAACATGACAAGACTAACATTTCTGATGAGACACAACACTTTTGACTTCTGGTGACGAGTTGTTCTCTTACCTTCCTTTGTTAAAACACACTATTGTAAGTCGCTTTGGATAACAGTGTCTGCTAAATGACTGTAATGTAATGTAATGTAATGTAATGTACTACAGGGCCCCTGCACCTCAATAGAACGTAACTTGAATGAGTGACAGACACGGAGAGGCAGTCAATATTTCACAATCGTTCATTTTCTAACTCAACCTTCTGACGCCCATTTATATTAATCACAACTTGAATGTTGGCCCTCTCCACCACAGTTAACCTAAAGCTATATCTAGTTTACCAAGTCTTATTCATGTAGGATTTATAGTTGTTGTATACTTTATACGTGTATGGCTGACATACAGCTGCAAATTTATTTGAAAACAAATTATCCCCCGGGAGCAACCTCTACCCTCCCTTTTTAAGAAAGCTCAACCCAATCCATGGTCCCTAATATAATGTGATTTATAAGCAGGCACACATAGTTCCGAAGAAAATACCATCTTTAAAAAATAGTCAGTCAAGTTAAGCTCAGCAGCTCCAAAAAATAAAGTAATTCTGTGGTCATCTGCCTTATTTCTCTTTTTCTCTCTCCTACGATTAGCCCGTTCAATTTGCACTGCGACAGTCTGTGGGGTGGAAGCAGCTGAGCTGTCAGGATGAATTTGTGTGCTCTAAACAAGATTAACTACTGCTATTTGTATCCCTGTATCTGTGAAAGGGTAATCAACGTAGCCAGTTTGGCTTGCTAATTTCCACCATGGTGACCATTTACCGACGCACATTCCCTTTAAATTGCTGGGTTCCTGCGTGCTGCCTGTGTGTTGCAGTGTAGGTGTGTTGTTGTGCCACTGTGTAACACCAGAAGGGAGATAAGGGGGAGACAGCCTCAGAGATGTTCTAACTACACATACATCTTTTTCCACATACATTTGATGCAAAATATAAATATACCACCACCATGTCAATTTTGGGATTTTTTGAGAATGAAAGAAATTCCATACCATTCATTGCATCACTACACCATTAGCCTTCATTCTGTCTCTAAAACCATCCAACATCCCTGTGACGACCCCTCTCTCTCTCTCTCTCTCGCTCTCTCTCTCTCTCTCTCTCTCTCTCTCTCTCCTCTCTCTCCTCTCTCTCTCTCTCTCTCTCTCCCTCTCTCTCTCTCTCTCTCTCTCTCTCTCTCTCTCTCTCTCTCTCCTTCTGCTGGTTTTGCTGTGTTCTCCTGTCTGTGCCGGTGGCCAGTGGGTGGATCTGAGAGGGTGGTCAGCTGATGCGGTGCACCTTTCCAGGTTGGACCTGCAGGCTTCATAAAGGTTGACCCCATCAGACTCTCGTGTTTACACCCTACAGCACACCTCCCACTCCTCCCCACGCTACACTCACCACTGATCCTTTCGGTGCCCCTACTGAACTGCTAGGAGTGCTGTCACTATCATAGCATTGTCATCCATATCACATTACACTATCATTCACTATCATACCTTTGCTGGAATTTCTGGACTCATTACAGTTACTGCCCTGTTCTGCACTGTACTGCAGTGTATTCGTGATGCTGCTGCTCTACTGGCACTTTAAAATGCTTTTTGTTTTTTGCACAATTCAACACAAAATGTATACAGTATATCATCCATTTTTCTAAGTGTTTTGGTAATTTCATTCTGCGGGAGAGAATGTAGAGTAAGCATTCCAACTTGTTGCTTGTTTCATATGTCAAAATCTTGAATCTTGAATCTTGAATCCTCTTTTCTTCTGTTGATAGAGAGTGCACTGTATGTTCACTCTACACTCCCTGGGTCGTAACAAGCCACCCGTGCTACCGTCGTGTTGCTATGGATTGCACTGTACACTGCAGATGTTCATTATTGGTTTGGTGCGGCTTTCAGACGGTTCAGGGAGAAAAGCCATCGTCATCGACTTTATGTTCTCCAACCAGCACTGCTTTGTTATGCAGATCAATACTGTTAGCTGTCACGGTTACGGTGGTTGGCAGGGGGCGTGGCCAAGCCACGTGCACTGGTGGCGCACACACGCTCCTGTCAACAACGGTGACAGTGGTTGGCAGGGGGCGTGGCCAAGCCACGTGCGCTGGTGGCGCACATACACACACCTGTCAACTATTACCTTTGTCTAATGGCTAATCACCTCACCTGGGGTATATATACTGTGACTATCCTTTACCCCAGCGTGAGGTCGTTACGTTGTACTGCACGTTGTTCACGTCACGTCGGACATTCTGGACGGACATCGCCGCTGATGTCCCGGAGATCCAGTTCCGGTACCTATCCCGCGTCACCCGCCGGTGTCACGTTACCCTGGTTCATACGTGCGTCCCGGTAATTCTGATTACTTGTCTGGTACCTGTCGCCTGCCTACTACCCGTTCGGTACTACGCACCTCGACCTCCCGGTACGCAGACTCCTCCCCCGTCCCGGACTACTCGTCAGTCTACTACCTGCCGGTACTCCGCGGATCGACCTCCCGGTACCCTGACCCCTGGACTGTCCCCGTTTACCCTTGTGTTTTGTGTGTGCTTTGAATAAAGCTTTTCGTATCGCTCCACTGTGTCGTTGTCTGCGTTTGGGGTCCAACCCACACCCCTCATCGTGACAGAACGACCTCACCACTATGGACACCGGCGACCTCGACCAGTGGAGCCATATTTTGCTGGAGCTGCAGAAGGACCAAGTTTACCGGGACCGCGGCGCTCTCGAACGTGCGAAGCACACGATCGATGCCCAGAGGGACCTGATAGGATCAGAGCTTCGAGCGTGGCGGGAGCAGTATGAAAATTGGGTGGCCCTGTTGGCCAACATGGGCCCCGGTCTCTGCGACCGGTTTAAGTCAGATTTTGCGTCCCACGTCGACGGTCAGAGACGGTTGGGTCAAGAGCTGCAGACGAAGATTAACCAGCTCAGGGACCTGGCAACCGTCGTTGCCTCCCTCCTCAGAGGGGTCCCCAGCGCCGCTTCTCCCCCGTCTGACAGCGCCGCGCTGCCCGACGCTGCGTTGCCCGACGCTGCGCTGCCCGACGCTGCGCTGCCTGACGTTGCGCTTCCCCTGTTTGCCGAGGCTGCCGACGTCGCGCCGTACCTGCTGTTGACGTCGTTATTCCCCCGTCGGGCAGCGCTGCCCGACGTTGAGCTCCCCTTGCCATTAGCTATTCTTGCATAGAAAAAGCTTTTTTTGGCGGTACAAAATACATCATCTATGCCCACATATTGAAAAGATAGATATACACACACACACACACACACACACACACACACACACACACGTGCGCGTGCAACCACATGCACACTCCCGTACATAGACCGCGACAATGTGGGCCATTACGGTGTCCAACTACACCAGAGGGAGGCGGTTGGGCCAGCAAATAGGCCGCTGAGACGCGTGTGATGCAGAAGGGAGACGGGGAGAGGGAAGGGCTTTGTGGAGTTTGGCTCTTTGTGTCGACTCAGTACTAAAAAGTCACTGCTTGTGCCATTTCGGTAATTGGTCACTCCGCTGCCGCCTTCTGTGACTCTCTGCTTCCCTTTCGCCGTGGTGTTCATAGTCACAGGTCAGTTTTACTCTGTGTCGTGTACCATATTCTCCCCAGAAATCTGTGGCCATTTATCTCTCTCTCTCTCACACACACACACACACACCACACACACCACACACACCACACACACACACACACACCACCCACTGCACACACACACACCGCACACACGCACACACACATACACGCTTGCACAAACACACACACACACACACACACACACACACACACACACACACACACACACACACACACACACACACACAGAGTGTATGGCACTGAGTTATGGATAGATCCCCGGACCTCTTTTTCTGTGTATTAATCTCCCCATAACAACACAGCCAATGTGATGTAGCACTAATGGCCGTCAACCTTTAAGGTGTTTTTCCCGAGGCGCCAAGGCTTCCTGTCGCTCTCTACCAGAAAGGGGCTTGTGCTGGCCAATGTTTGAGGCATATTTTGGATCCTTTCTGGCTATTTATTGCATTAGGCTGTGGCTTTAAAACCGGGTTATGTGTAGCGACAAGGTTTTTTATGCGCTGTGGTTAGAGACACACAAAGTTAGTGGAGGTAATTGCCAGGGGAGGAAGCGCAAATGATGTTTATGTTTATGTGTTTTGTTTTTCCACTCACATATAAAAACACTAAGTTGAGCGACAAGGGGAGCTTGCATATTCCTGTGTGTGTGTGTGTTTGTGAGATCTAAGGCCTATGTCCTGCATGTTTATGACATTTTTGTTATTACATGAGGCGGTTCAATGAGTTGTTCATTCTAATAGCTTTTTTCGTTTGCTCACCCATCACGTATCCATTAATTGTCTAATAAGGTAGCCCACACACACACGCACACCACACACACACACACACACACACACACACGCACACACACACACACACACACACACACACACACACACACACACACACACACACAAATACACAATCCAGATGAGAGTTCTGAGGCAGTTGGAATGTGGACACTGAATCAGTGGTGGCTTTGGTCTACAGACCTCAGTCCATCATTCTCAGTCTCTGATCCACTGTCGTGCGTGAGCCAGCGAGCCAGCGATAGTGAGAGTGAACGCAAAGGCACCAACGACAATGTCCCATGCTTATTGGTGGGGGACTGTGGCAGAGCAGGAAATAGATTGAACGATAAAATACCCCCAACAAAGTTGGGGACAAAAGTATAGTGCATCTGCCAGGGCCGGAATAATGGTTCCTTGACTTTGTCTTTGTGCCTGTCACTCTGTTGTCACGGGGGGGGGAAGAGAGCCAAGAGAGACAGAAAATGAGCAGAGTCAAAGTGAGACTCTGCTCTCAATTTCTCACTTTTTAAGACCTGTTGAGAGAAATCTATCCATTCACATCCTGGAGTAATTGTAGGGCTCTGAAGCCCTGCACCCGATGCACTGAAAGGGAAGGCGGTGCAGAGAATCCAATTAGGCCTACACACTGCTACGTTCGTGTGTTCGTGTGGGTTCATGTTAGCAAAACCTCTGAATGTGACTGGATGGGTACCGTTAAAACGTGCCGCCATGGTTTTTCTCTGAGCTGGGGATGTATCTGAGAAAGCTTAAAGGCCAACTAGTGCCTTTAAACCACAGTTGCATTGAGATACGGCCTTAATCTTTGCGACAGACCTGGCAACAACCGGGACAGGCATAAAAGTTGCGGGTGTATATTTAAAATACAGGTAAACTAAAAATGCTAAGAGTGCAGGGAAAATCGAATGACCTTTACAGCGAAACTGACCCCAATGGAGTTCATCTCCAGAACCGTTTATGAGTCGTCTAAATTCCCCAAAGGCATGGGATTGGCAACCTTTACGTCATGTTGTATGAGCCAGGATCTGAGAGGAGCATCATCTCCTGGAACCCTCCATGAACACGGGGGCTGTGAGGATCGCCAACAAAAGACAGTCAGTAAAGAAGGTTTAACCATGAGGACATTTACGAGTGGGCATAGCGGTTCAGTTGTGTAATGTGGTGTACGCTACTGGGTCAATGCTTTATGGTTTGCAATTACCTCAGTGCACCATGGGAAGACCATATCCAACATGCACGGAGAATGGGAGAACCAAATTAGGGCAAACCGGAAGCAAGGATTAGTCTTTGTATCAATATAAAAAATGGAAGAAAGACATATCTCCATCAAATGTATTTAGTTTGAAGCTAAATGTGTGTGTTATGTTATCGCTGACAGCACTTTTGAACATAAGTCTACCAATGTAATTTACCTAGGATGTACCGCAATTTAGGCAAGGTTTTGTGTTGTACCGAAGATGAGATATGATTTGTATGTTTCAAATCCTATATTTGATATTTTATTACATGTAAGTTCAATCAACACACTAGGTATTAGCCATTAATCACATTTATCTTACTGTCACGCTTTTTGGCACCTGCAGTGTTCCTCCTTCGGCTGTGTTCATTCCCAGCACACCGAGTACACATCGCACACATCGGCTAAACAAGTTGGCGACATGCCCACAACCCAGGTTCATAGTGTGGGAGCCAAGAAGATGTTGCTCCACAGAGGGGGCATACGTCTATACGGGACTGTACGACGTCGAAGTGGGAAAGTACCAATTTCCATCTAATTCTCTGTCCCTACACTAATGCTACGCTCTATATACTGCGTTGGTCCCGGGCCATCCCACAGGTTCAGAAGTGATCCATAAAGATTGTGAGTGGGAATAGTGATTAGTGCCAGAAAAGGTTGAAGCTCGGATAGATCCACTCTGTCCTCTTCCCTTTGCTAAAAATATTTGTGTGTGTGTGTGTGTGTGTGTGTGTGCGTGTGTGCATCCATGCGTACATGTGTGCATGTGTGCATGTGTGTGTGCATATGTGTATTTGTGCGCGTGTGTGTGTGTGCGTGCGTGCGTGTGTGCATGCGTGGGTGTGTGTGTGCGTGCCTGCGTGCGTGTGTGCATGCGTGGGTGTGTGCGTATGCTTATGTGTACGCATGTGTGTGCGTGTGTGTGCGTGCCTGCATGCGTGCGTGCATGCGTGGGTGTGTGTGCGTGCCTGCGTGCGTGTGTGCATGCGTGGGTGTCCGTGTGTGAGTGTTTGCGTGTGCTGTAGGAACAGAAGCTTTTAAAAGTGTAAGTTTTTGCCTGAATACATGATGATGAGTAGATGATTGGTAAACATTTAGGTTTGATAACAATTGATGTATAACTTTAAATTTTATTTCAATTTAATATTTTCTGCAGAATGAAAGAAAATCACAAGAGAAGAGGCTGTTGAAAAATCATATCCTCATTAGGCTATTGTACACATACTTTTTGTCAGGGCCGTTGTTCAAAGAAAATCCTTGGAAATTCGAGCATGTGTGTTTCAACGACAACTCGTGTCACAATCCTTCTCCAACGACAAGAAGGCCTCAATGAATGTCCTCCAGTGTTATCTGGGAAGTAAAAATAACAGCTCCTTTACACAGCACAGACAGAGGTGTAGTTTAAACTCCATTTTCTTCTAATAAGCAGTTCAACAAGCTCATACTTTTTTGTGAAACAGGAATAAACTAATGAGACTGGTCCATTGTCATCCCATTAGGAATAGAAGCTCTATGTTTTTTCCCCACACACCTCTAACCCTCGATGACTGCTCCCTTAAGGGGAGATGGACACGTTTTTTTTTGGGCGGATATATTTGGATGTCAAGGGCTGCCACGGGTGGTATTATTTTTGTTTGCCTGTTGTGTGGTGATAACAAGATAAAGGGGATCATGCAAGAAACTCTCCTGAATATTAATACATTTTTCTTAGGTAGGCAGAAAAGGTCCAGCAAAAAATGTGTTTTTCTCGAATGATTAGGTTAAAAATACATTAAATTAAACAAATAAACTTGTATAATGATGTTACAATTATATTCAGCTGTTTTGCAGTGGGTCAGACTTCACAGTGAGTTTGATATAATTGCATTAGACTACATCCATTATACACCAATAATCAAAATCAAAATAGTATTCATGAGAATATGCATATAAATCCTTTTTGTGTTGAGGAGGCTCTGGAACCACTGATTACTTGGATTGGTAACAAAGACATCAAGTATTCTTTCTACGAGAGTGGGACAACTGTCCTGGACAATTCTTGCTGCTCCTCACTTCACTACACAGGTTTAGATGGTTGGAAACAATACGGAGAAATACATTTTTTTACAAATATTGTAAAGATGACTCAGTTTATTCTGATAATAGAAGTAGCGAGTACCATAAATGAACCTGATGTCTCAAGACAGCAGACATCAGAACTACGGTAGCTCAGTCTGTTGGGTTCGGGAACCGGAAGGTCAACAGTTCAAGTCCCTAGGTACTTGGAAAACAGTGTCATATTGCCTCCTGGGCACTGCCGAGATGCCCTTGAGCAAGGCACCAGAACCATACACTGCTCCCCGGTAATAGCTGTGCACTGCTCCTAATACTATGGGCGGCAGTATAGCTCAGGAGGTAGAGCGGTCGGTCGCCTCACAACCGAAAGGTCGCTGGTTCGATCCCCCGGCTCCTCCTAGCAAAAACTGTCGAGGTGTCCTTGAGCAAGACACCCTAACCCTAACTGCTCCTGCGTGCTGGCTGTCTCCTTGCATGGCTGACTCCGCCGTCGGTGTATGAATGGGTGATGTGAGGACTTTACATGACTTGTAAAGCGCTTTGGATAAAAGCGCTATATAAAAGCCGTTATTACTATGATGGGTTCAATTCAGAGAACCAATAGGAGGGATCAAATCCTCCAGATTTTGATTTGAGAGTGAACATTAAAGCAAAATTGGTGTGTGCATAGTCACTACTGTCACTACTGTCACTACTTCGACCTCCCGGTATCCAGACTGCTCTCCCGTCCCGGACTACTCGTCGGTCTAATACCTGTCGCTGATCCGATTTCCCGGTATCCAGACCCCTTTTTTGCTCAGATCGACGTGAACGGCAGCCCGCTGAAACCAGTGCCGCCTGAGGAGACCAGCCTGCTGAACATCTCGGAGGCATGTGCGCCGCACCTTCGGCAGGCCCCGACGACATCCCGGGCCGCGTCCTCAGAGCATGCGCAGACCAGTTGGCAGGAGTCTTTGCAGACATCTTCAACCTCTCCCTGTCCCAGGCTGTTGTTCCCGCGGTCTTCAAGATGTCCTCCATCGTGCCTGTCCCTAAACAACCCAAGGTAACAGGCAGGAGGTGCGTAGCTGTTAGCTCACATCGACGCCCAAGGAAGCAGGCAGCTCTTCCTGGCACTTCAGGGAGCATTTTTGTCCAGTGTGAACCTGGCTGAATCCGGATATATACAGGTATATACTCGACTATATACTATATACTGTGATATACGTATATGTGTGTCTGTGTGTGTTTAGGGTTAGAGTTAGATAGCGAGAGAGAGAGTGAGAGATAAAGAGAGAAAGAGAGAGAGAGAGAGAGAGAGAGAGAGAGAGAGAGAGAGAGAGATAGACTTGTGTTGAGACGAATATAAAAGGAGGTACAAAAAACGGAATGAAAGAGCATTCACTGGCCAAAGCTGATTAGCCCTATTGAGCTGCTTCACACACACACACACACACACACACACACACACACACACACACACACACACACACACACACACACACATCCACACACAAACATACACACACACACATCCACAAAAGTTCATGCAATGATTGCTTTCACTAACCAAGCATAACATGTTAAATCATGTACAATAAAGTCAGGAGATTTATGGAAACGGGAATAGTAGTATTCAATAGTATTCAAAAAACAAATGTCCAGTTACTTAACTCCTACGAGTAATTTGTATCTGTAAATATGCACATAGCCTTGGTTGCATTTCAGATTTTTTATATTTATCAAACAGTCTCAAAGAAATCCACACAAGAAGTTGGAGATTCACAAATATTTTTCCATTGAAAAATGCTTAGATGACTTACAAATGATATAGGAGTTGTAAAACAGTGCCACTTATACAGACATACAGTCGGGCTGTGCCCCACATATCGAGGAGTGATTGTTTAGAGAGCCCCGATTGTTACTGGCTAGCCAAATATGCCAGAGAACCCAGAATAAGAGACAGGATACCCAAAACAACGGATAACGTCTTTACTGAAAGATCCACAAACTCAAAACCAACAGGGTAGGGTTGGATTGCTTACAAGGTATGGTCGACACGGGGAGATGGTCCAGAGCAGTGGTTCTTCTCGATCAAACCCAGGGGTTCGGTGAGGGGTTGTGGTTCCAAAGTCGCCCAGTCCTTATTCACGATGAACATAAAACATAAGTCAGGCTCTTTGTTAGGGACTTAGTAGGTTTGTGTTATTTATGTCTTTGTTTGATGTATGTGAAATACTTTTATGTAAACATACATTATGGTGTTATAATGTTCTTTTAACCTACGTAACTTTATAAAGCGCGGAGCTGGACAGTGGAGGTGTCACGGATTAGGTTTGGACCCAAATGCTGCACAAGGACACCAAAGGGAGATAGTGATATTTATTACAATAATCACAACTTTGTCGGGGACAGGCAGGTGATCAGAACCGGGCCTGGGTAACCAGGCAGGGACAGGCGGAGGCATAGACAGGGACAGTCGGTAGATCGGGAACAAGGCAGGGAAAGGCAGAAGCGTAGTCAGGGACAGGCGGCAGATCGGGAACCAGGCAGGGACAGGCAGAAGCATAGTCAGGGACAGGCGGCAGATCGGGAACCAGGCAGGGACAGGCAGAAGCGTAGACGGGGACATGCGGTAGATCGAGAACCAGGCAGGGACAGTCTCTGACAATACTCGTCAGAGACGTCCATGTCCACCCCCTCCTCCTCCTCCGCTTCCTGAGGGTTCTCGCTCTCATCCGAGGAAGGCCCCTCCCCGTCCTCCTTGGAGGAGTCTGACACCTCGAGGAACGGGGCAGCGCAGCGTAGTCAAGCGGAGCAGTGCGGCGTAGTCGGAACGGGGCAGCACAGCGTAGTCGGAACGGGGAAGCTCAGCCACGTCGGAATGGGGCAGTGCGGTGTCGTTGGAGCGGGGCAGCGCGGCGTAATCGGAACGTTGCAGCACAGCGTAGTCAGAACGGGGCAGTGCGCCGTTGTCGGAACGGGGCAGCGCAGCGTCGGGCAGTGCGCCGCTGTCAGAACGGGGAAGACGGGGGAAGAGCAACGCTGTCAGACGGAGGAAGAGCAACGCTGTCAGACGGGGGAAGAGCGGCGCTGTCAGACGGGGGCAGAGCGAAGCTGTATGGGGACAGAGCAATGTCATCAGAACGGGGCAGCGTGGGGTCATCAGAACAGGGCAGCGCGGCATCGTCAGAACGGGGCAGCGCAGCGGCATAAGAATGGAGCAGCGCGGCATTGAGCAGCGGGGCGTTGTAAGACGGGGGAAAAGCGACGCTGTACGGGGACAGAACGACGTAAGGCGCCAGGAAGGACGAGCAGGTCAGTGTCTGTCGTATCTTAGCCCCCTAAGAGGGAAAGGTGCAATCTGTGGCTCCGTTACGAATGACACTGGAACAGGCAGTGGTGAAGAGGCAGGGTGAATAGCCATTGTGACAGGAGGTTATGTATTTCTGCTCTGTATAGGGCGGTGGAATCAACATCATCGAAGCAGCAGAAAACCTGAAGGCTTTTCAAAAAAAGCTACCGTTATGGAAACGACGAACAAAGAATGATAACTTCGCAAACTTCCCCCTGCTGGACGACTGTGAAAGTAAGATCGAAGACGTGTCTGGAATCTGAGACATTTCGCTACTCGGGGAACTGAAGCAAGCAATTGCCATGCACAACAACACAAATCGTGAGGATTGAATCCTCTTTATTGGTCTCTGCATTTAACCCATCCTAATGTTGTATTTGGAGCAGCGGGCAGCTATTTATACAGCGCAGTTAGGGTTAGGGTGTCATCCTCAAGGACACCTCGACAGTTTTTGCAAGGAGGAGCCGGGGAGGAGCACTTAGATGAGCTCACAAATTCTCTCGATGGATACTTCCCCACAAGAGAGTCCTATCCAGCATGGGTGAGACAGCCATTAACGTTTAGTGTTGCGACAGCAGATGTCAATGATGAATACCTCGACAAAATCATTGAAATTCAGCAGAGCCAGGATCAACTATTCAGAACAACAACACTCAATGTTTTGGTGTCACCAAATTGTAGCGTATCCTCTTATTGCTAAGAAAGGCCTTGAGATTTGCATACCGTTTGTTACAACGTATCTTTGCAAGCAATCCTTTTCGAGGATGGTAGACATAAAAATGAAGAAAAGGAACAAATTTTTGCGAAAATGATATGAGAGTGGCACTTGCCAAGGTGAAGCCGCGCATTTCTAAGCTGATCTCTGAAAGGCATCAGCAAAAGTCACAAAAGTAGTAAATATTCATTAGTGTTTTTGTTTTTTTGTAAAATTCATGTTTTGTTCTTTGAACAGTGATTTTTTTTGTGCAACTGAGGCATGGTTCATTTTATATACCAATAAAACATATACCTATGTTTTGAATTAGAAAAAAACGCATTTATTAATAATAGAAAAAAAGTCAATAAAAAAAACTACTATCAATGCTTTGATTCTGCCTACCATACACTTTTTCAGCGCTTGCTTTGGTCCCCCTTTAGGACGGGCGGTCCAATTTAGAAAAAAATTGTATTTTATTTTTCCAATTATGAAGGGTTCGGTGAATGCGCGTATGAAACTTGCGGGGTTCAGTACCCCCAAAAAGGTTAGGAACCACTGGTCCAGAGGGTGGAACGCAGAGAGGGTCCGGGAGGGGGGGGGGGTTTAGGACGCGACGTAGTCGGAGCTGGAGACACTGGTTCTCGAGTTGGGGGGAGCCATAAGGTTCTCAATGATCAAGCGCCCGACGTCGGTTTTCGGTAGCCTTAAGAAGGGTAGATCCCAGGTCCTCAGCAGGCCCGATTATGATGGGCAACACCTGGGATTGATTAGAGTGTGGGCGCACAACTGTAGCCACGGAGAGTTAAGTTGGTGTAGCCACGGAGCAGATGTGAAACCAGCACGGTGTTGCAGTAGAGAGGGTCAGCAGCTTCAAGTTCCTCGGCGTGCACATCTCCGAGGACCTCACATGGTCCACGCACACCACACACGTGGTGAAAAGGACCCAACAACGCCTGTATTTCTTCAGGCGTCTGAGGAAATTCAGCATGGGCCCCCGCATCCTGAGAACATTCTATACCGGCACCATCGAGAGTGTTCTTACAGGGTGTATCACCGCCCGGTACGGGAACTGCACTGCACTTCAAAGGGTGGTGCGGACGGCCCAGTATATCGTTGGAGGTGAGCTCCCCTCCCTCCTGGATATATTCAACCACCGGTGCGTGGCCAAGGCCAAACACATCATAAAAGACAATGCCCACCCCAGCCACGAACTGTATTCACTTTTACCGTCAGGCAGGCGATACCGCAGTATCAAGTGCCGTACAAATAGACTAAGAGATAGCTTCCACAGTCAGGCCATAAGGCTGCTGAACAAGGGCGTAAAGCATATAACAATGTAAATTTTATTGATTTATATACACATATTGCTCTTTTTCTGTGCCGATATATTGCATTTTTATAAATTGCATTTTTATTTATATTTTTTAACTTCTTTTATTCTATTCTGTTCTTATATTCTTATATCTTATTTATATAACTGCTGTCTGTCGTCGGGTATTGCACATACGATTTTCACTCACTGCTTTATACTTGTGTAAACTGTGAAGTGACAATAAACTTGATTTGACTTGACTTGACTTGGCTCAGAACCACGAGGAGCTAGTGTAGCCATGGAGAGTTGAGTTTGTGTAGCCACGGAGCAGATATGGAGCCAGCCCGGAAAACTATGGTCTCAGAACCACAAGGAGCTGATGTAGCCATGGAGAGTTGAATTGGTGTAGCCACAGAGCAGGTGTAGAGCCAGCCCGGGAAACCATGGACGATAGGACGAGACGCGTCGTAGTCGGAGCTTGAAACACTGGTTCTTGAGTTGGGGGGAGCCATAAGGTTCTCAATGATCAAGCGCCCAACGTCGGTCTTTGGCAGCCTTAAGAAGGGTAGATCCCAGATCCCATTGATTAGAGCGTGGGGGCACAACACCAAGTGTCCACTGCAATTCTCTCAGTCCAACATTTACATGTTTAATGTGTATTTTAAAGAGAGATCGGCATTTGCCTGCAATGGCAAAAATGTAATAATCCCAACCATTCTTCAAAAACGATCTTGGCAAACAATAAGAGCAATATCTAACTAACAAGCAAACAATCTACTAAGTAAGATGGTAGTATGCTAGAAAAGCTAGTATAAAGTGATAAGAGGACGTGCTAGGTGGAAGGATCCGGGTAGTGTTTCCTGAAGAGGTGAGTTTTCAGCCTGCAGTGGAAGATGGGCAGTGCAGTCCTGACATCGTGGGGAGTTAATTTCACCAACTGTTGATTTGGGTCGATTTTTTTTATTGATCAATGGCGTATTGACCTTGTTTAAACAAGTTGACGTTAGACAACGTTATCACAAACAACAATCAAACATTTTGCCACTAATATGCAGTGTTGGGACTAACGCGTTACAAACTAACGCATTACTGTAACGCAACTACCTTTTGCGGTGACTAATAACGTTACTAGTTACCTATTCCCATTCAGTAACGCCGTTATAGTTACTGTGATTTAAATGGGTGCGTTACTGCGTTACATTATGTGATCCAACTGAACCGAAACTCCCTGCGGATGTAACTTACAGGCGAATACAGTGATGTCCTCTCACAGTACCATGGAAAAGTGAAAGTGACCAGAGAAGAGTGATGATTGGTTAACGCGGGGTAACATTTCAGGGTAAGCCAATCAGAGACAGAGTTGGGCGGGTCTTGCCTTATGGGGAAAATACACAGACACACAAACACTTGCTAACACACACACATACACGGCAACGCCCACCACCAGCACACACACACACAATGGCAGATGCAAGTATCAGCGAGAGCAGCAGCGCATTTTCAACTTGGAGATATAACCACCAATTTGTGGGGATAAAGGACGCAAAAAATATTACGGTCAAATGTAAACTGTGTGCAGGACAGAAAGCATTGTCCACATTGAATAACAGCAATGCCAATCTCCTGAAGCACATGGTACATGGGGCTATAAAACTAGTCGCCAAAGACCCCACTGTCTCAACCACCGGCAGTGACCCAGATGGAGCAACACCATCTAAACAGCCCAAAAAATATTTTTTTTAATCGCCACATGTCACCCGGAGTTAACTAAACAGATTGATTGCCAGGTATGTTGTTGAGGACATGCTGCCCATTGCAACGGTCGAGTCTGTTGCCTTCAGAGAACTAGTCAGCAAAATAGCAGTGAAAGCAGGGCCACAGTGCAGAAAGACCTTTTCCAACTACCTGGACATTGAATATGCTAAAATGGAAGTTGAGCTCAAAAATAAATTTGATGAGTTAGAATATCTCTCTACCACTGCAGATATATGGACTGCACATAATAAAAGCTTTCTTGGTATAACCGCATATTGGATAAATCCACAGAACATGCAACGTGGGAAAGCAGAGTTGGCATGCAGAAGATTCAAAGGTCTGCATACCTATGACAGTATTGCAACTGAGCTAGATAACATTCACTCATCTCATGAAAATCACAATCACGAAAAATCACAGCAACTGTCACGGATAATGGCTCTAATTTTGTCAAGGCCTTTAAAGTGTACCAACCACAGGAGGAGGGTGAAGATAAGGACTCTCTAGAGGATGATGAGGTGACCTTTACAAACATTGGGGATGTACTGCTGGATGGTGCTGATGATGATGATGATGTATATGCTGTGATTTCTTTACCCCCACACCAGAGATGTGCATCACACACATTGAACCTCATCTCATGCACTGATGTGGATAAGTGGTTACGGTCAACACCTGAAACAAAAGCAGTCTACAGAAACGCTACCACAAAGTGTGCAGGGTTGTGGAACAAGGCTAGTCGATCATCAGTGGCCTCGGAGCTTGTGGACGACATTATTGCGAAGAAGCTGCTAGTACCTTGCACAACTAGGTGGAATTCGTTTTATGACGCCCTGGCTCGAATTTCTGGGATACCGGTGGTGGAGTTGAACACCATCTCCTCCAAACTACAGATCAGTGAAAGTTTCTCAGAGAGTACTGTACTGTCATGAAGCCACTTACTGTGGCACTGGACATTCTTCAGGGAGAAGACAATTGTTTTTATGGCACACTCCTACCCGCACTGGAAATATGTCCAAGACTCTGGAAATGAAGAATGAACTGCAAAAATAATTATTTTCCTTTCCAGAGGATGAGAACACCTATGCCCCTGCTGAAGATGAAGTAGCTGATTACCTCAAATCAGCAGCAACAGGGAAAGACACTCTTAATCTATTTCCTTTGATAAAGAAAATATCTCTTAGATATAATGCAGCCACTCCATCCAGTGCCCCAGTAGAAAGACTCTTTAGCCTAGGGAGCCTGATGTCCATCCAGTGCCCCAGTAGAAAGACTCTTTAGCCTAGGGAGCCTGATGTCCATCCAGTGCCCCAGTAGAAAGACTCTTTAGCCTAGGGAGCCTGATGTCCATCCAGTGCCCCAGTAGAAAGACTCTTTAGCCTAGGGAGCCTGATGTCCATCCAGTGCCCCAGTAGAAAGACTCTTTAGCCTCGGGAGCCTGATTCTGTGTCCAAAGAGGAACAGGCTATCAGATCAAAAGTTTGAGAGGCTTCTCCTCTTGAGGTACAACCATTGGTTTGAGGGCTAGGAAGGAAGACATGAATGGATGGATGTTTTCTGGGGATAAATACTGATATGATGTTTATTTGGAGAGGGGTAGACAGAGAGAGAATACATCTATACCACTACCCTGTGCTGGACTAAAGAGACTGAAGGAGGTTTTTTTGTTGAATACCTCTTGTTATGCATTGCACAGAGATTGTAGCCTTACTGAAAAGCATCTCAAGGTATTACTTATAAGGCTGAAAGCACCTCTTCTTAAGTTTATCCACCATTATTTTGTTTATGCTAAATGGCCAGATGTGAGGTAAATTATTTCACTGTTAGTTTGTTTTTGTGAGGCTGAAAATAGTTTGTTTGTCTTCAGTATCAGTCTGACAGTTTATTATTTATTTAATTGTTACTGCCAAAAGAGTGTAGTTCTTGTTTAATTGTTACACTGCCAAAATAGTGTAGTTGTTCATATTTCATATTGCACTACAAGTGCACTACTTAGAACTTGATTGTTGAGGCTACAATAAAGATGCCTGTCAAAATGTCTAAACATATCTTTTGTGTTTTATTGTTCCACTACATTTCATAATGATAATTGCTACAATGATGGGGAGTTTAAACTTATAGTATTTTTATTGTTATTATTTTTAATGTAAAGTAAAGTAACTTGTTACTAGTTACTTTTATCATTTAGTATCTAATAAAGTAACTAGTTACTTTTTTGAGAGCAGTAACTATAACTATTACTAGTTACTTTTTAAAAGTAACTTGCCCAACACTGCTAATATGCATTGCATGGTCCACTTTACTATGAAGTGGTTTGTTTTGTTGTTGTCTTGAAAGCCCCCCTGAAATTCTTGTCTATTTTTGAGATTTTCATGATAGAATACATATAATCTGTTAAATGGATGGACGGACGGAAGTGGCTCATATTAAGTCTGTTGTTCATAAAATACATGCAACAATGTTGTGCTTAATTACAGGATGCGATGCCAAAAGGTCTGTTTCTCTCAGAATGACACTAATGGTTTACTTATTAAAGTAATTTTCTCTTACTCCAGTTCAGCTTGAACAGTACGCTTTTCCATTTAGTTTCCACAACTACACACTAC
The DNA here is from genome assembly GCA_027704905.1 of Muraenolepis orangiensis. Taxonomy (NCBI): domain Eukaryota; kingdom Metazoa; phylum Chordata; class Actinopteri; order Gadiformes; family Muraenolepididae; genus Muraenolepis; species Muraenolepis orangiensis. The sequence goes on along the minus strand of CM050999.1, from coordinate 37,538,826 downwards.
CATTCAAGTCATGTATAATGTATATAATGTGATGTCTGAGATAGAGAAATGTTGTTGTATTACATAAAGCAGAACAACAGGTATAAAATATGGTCTTGCAAGAAAACATACTGCATCAAATTGCTTGTTCAGGGACATCACTGATGGATGTATTTTTGAGCTACAAAATATCTTATTGGGAGGGGGCCAGAGACTTATGTTATTTTGTTCTGTATATTTACAGAAGTCCAGCTACAAACCTATTGTATTATTTTAAGAAAATATGAATTTCAGGTATAGCAGATAACGCTGCCACTAGCCATTAAATTGGCTACTTATGGGCGTCTCCCGAAGACAAGGACACGGGGTGATGAGTAATCTGGTAGATTCTTGATTGTTGGTTCCTGGTTCAAGTCCCCTAAAAACCTGGACATTGCCGGGGTGCCCTTAAGCAAGGCACCAGACCACTACACTGCTTCCCAGGCGCTGTTAAAATGGTATAGTAATATAAATAATATACAAGATACAAGATACAATATGTTTTATTGGCCATTTGCAAAAAGTACAATAGCATGCTTACTCCCCATTCCCTCCCACAGTAAAACATTTACTATAATACTATAAAAACAATACTATAAAAATACTATATAAAATAAAAATGAACATAAAAAGAACAATATAGTGATGGATAATATTTACATGATTTGAATTGTGCAAACATATTTAAAAGCATTTAGAGTGCCAGAAGTCATCATTACAGTTCAGTACAGTGCAGTAAATGAGTAATGAGTCCACAAAGTCCAGCAAAGTGCGACAGTGAAATGTTAATGACAATGTTATGATAGTGGCAGCACTGCTAGCAGTTAAATAGGCGCAAGTCAAGTCAAGTTTATTGTCACTTCACAGTTTACACAAGTACAAAGCAGTGGGTGAAAATCTTATGTGCAATACCCGACGACAGATAGCTAAAAATAGATAAAAATAGAATGAAAATAGAATAAAACAGAACAGAATAAAAGTGCAAAAGTGCAAAAATATAAATGTAATTTATAAAATGCAATATATCGGCACAGAAAAATAGCAATATGTATATATAAATCAATGTAATAAAATATACATTGTTATATGCTATACGCCCTTGTTCAGCAGCCTTATGGCCTGACTGTGGAAGCTATCTCGGAGACTATTTGTACGGCACTTGATACTGCGGTATCGCCTGCCTGGCGGTAAAAGTGAATACAGTTTGTGGCTGGGGTGGGCAATGTCTTTTATGATGCGTTTGGCCTTGGCCACACATGTATATATCCAGGAGGGAGGGGAGCTCACCTCCAACGATATACTGGGCCGTCCGCACCACCCTTTGAAGCGCTCTGCGCTCGAGTGTGGTGCAGTTCCCGTACCAGGCGGTGGTAAGAACACTCTCGATGGTGCCGTTATAGAATGTTCTCCGGATGCGGGGGCCATGCTGAATTTCCTCAGACGCCTGAGGAAATACAGGCGTTGTTTGGCCCTTTTCACCACGTGTGTGGTGTGCGTGGACCATGTAAGGTCCTCGGAGGTGCACGCCGAGGAACTTGAAGCTGCTGACCCTCTCTACTGCAACACCGTCGATGGAGCTAGGGCTGTGCTCTCCTCTCTGCTTCCTGAAGTCCACGATCAGCTCCTTGGTCTTCTTGACGTTGAACTGCCTGTGTATAAAATATAAAATAGCTGTCCACTGCTCCTAATACTAGGATGAGTTAAATTCAGAGAAACAAATTGCACTGTGTGTGAACATATATGTGACCAATAAAGAGGATTTAGATTTCGATCACAAAATGCTCAAAACAAATAGTGTCATACTCAACTCAACATACTCAATCTCAATTTAACGATACATCGTATCTATTAACACCTTAGCAAGCATCGGAAGGTTGACAGACATGCCATTTAACTGATTCGAATGATACGCTTTTCCAATTAGAGAATCCCAAATTGCTTGTTCACAGAGGCACGGAAATAAACTGCGTTCCAGTGGTCAAATGCTTCAGATACGAAATAAAACAAATAGACAAACCTACACAGTTTGTAGTTGTAGGTTTGTCTTTGGCTGGGGAAAGTCAAACAACGTTGAATTAATTTGTACATCATTCAAGCCATTCTGGAATGGATTACTCTCTATATATACTCTATTATATGAAGACGCATTGGATGTCGTGCATGGAAGACACCGATGTCTTCATACGCACAATGAAACGCAAATACAGACAATGTTTCAAAGCCAACCCAACCTGGGGGGATATGGATGTGATTCTCTGAACTAATCTACACTGGCAATACGCTGAACTAACCCAAAGTAACCTATACACACGATGGTCCACTCTATCTAGCTTAGATTCAAGATTCAAGATTCAAGATATGTGTTTGCCATATGAAACAAGTACAATGAATTGCTTACTCCCCATTCCCTCCCACAGTATGTATTTCCTAAAACACTACTATAAAAATAAGGGAGCTTGTAGAGACGCATCTGCTCTCCTTCAGCGCCGCGCTATAATGCAATTAATATAGCAATCAAAAAGATTGACGGGAATGCATCTTCCCTCATTTGGACAAATATGTGTCAACGCATTCTTGCAGCACAGGTGATAGATTCTCCCCACCGCATCTCCATGTTTAAGATAAGAACAGGATTAGCATTACCCTTGTGCCAAGTTATGTTAGTTTGTATCCTTGCTATCTTCTTTTAACTTCTTACTTCCGTACAGTTGTGGTGTGTGTGTGTGTGTGTGTGTGTGTGTGTATGTGTATGTGTATGTGTATGTGTATGGCACTCGAGAGAATATGCACACACACACACACACGTTTTTCCCCTTTGATTATCGTCTCCCTCCTCTTCCTTCTCTTCCTCCTGGGCTGCTGCTCTTGCGTCACCCCCCCCCCCCCTCCCCCCCCCACACACACACACACACACACACACACGCTGGGAGCATAAACACAATCCCCCCCCCCTCAGACCCGCTCTCCCCAGATGTGGGAGTAATGGCGTTCAACATGCCTACAGCAAGAAATATGGTCTTTGCTTAATGGGCCTGGTTTGGAGTGAATGAAACAATGCAGTGAAATGTGTTGTATTCTTAAAGGGCAGCAAATACTGAGAAAGAGAGAGTATAAAGAGAAATATTTAATTAAAAGCAACACAACGACAACCTGAGGTGCCCTGGTTACGGGTTGTTTGAGGTTGAGTGAGGTGTGTTAAAGCAGGTATGGGGGGTGGTTGTGTGGTGGTGGGGTGATGGTGATGGTGGTGGTGGGGGAGAAAACGGGAGACAGAGAGAGGGTATCTTAACAGAGGGAGATGAGTAGGGTTTGCTGCAGACGGAGACAGACTTTGAATGCAAGGTAATTATTTCCTGGCTGCAGAAATGTAGACAGCAAGCACGAGCCCCTTTATTAACAGACCTTTTTATTATTGAGAGGGAGACATAAACACACACACACACGCACATACAGATGCACAAACACACACACACACACACACACATGCACACAGGCACACACACACAAACACACACACACACACGCACACACACACACACATACAGTATATTGTGAATCAGAATGCAGTCGGGTGTCTGTGAATATTGTGGTTCGTCGGCTGTCGTTCATATCGCAGCTCCGTTAATGGATTTCGTGTGACCTTCGACCTACCAAAGATATCTGAGTCAAGGCAAAAAAAACTGCCAGACACACGCATAGAAGGCTGTTACCGGGAAATACGCAGGCTGCCGGCTAAAATTACATTTTGAATTGAACGATCCAATAGCCACTCTCAAACACCAGAGATTGATCTTTGAGTCAATGTGTGTGTGTGTGTGTGTGTGTGTGTGTGTGTGTGTGTGTCTGTGTCTGTGTCCGTGTCTGTATGTGTGTGAAGATGTTTGCTAAATGTTATTTTACATTTACATTTACATTTAGGGCATTTGGCAGACGCTTTTATCCAAAGTGACTTACAAGGTGTACATTAGTTGAAGCAGACAATAGCATAACACTGAGGTACGCAAACATAAAAATACAGCAGTTCACAAGTATTCATATTAACAAGATGAATAACACAATTTCGTACTGCTAGGTCACCTGCTTAAGTAGCTGTGATAAGAGCGTGTTATCAACATTAAGGATATACACTTGCTAACATGTACAACATGCTAAGAGCTATTAATGTCAGGACTTAAGCAAGTTTAGGGGTTTCACAAAGGAGAAGGAGGGTTCAAGGAGAGTCCAGGTGGACTCTGAACAGGTGGGTCTTGAGTCTCTTGCGGAAGCTGGCGAGGGACTCTGCCGTCCTGACATGAGACTGGAGTTCATTCCACCACTGTGGAGCCAGAGCCGTGAAGAGCTGGGTCTTGGACGAGCGATGTTTGGTTGACATTAGTGAAGGTCGAACAAGTCGCCTGGCAGAAGTTGAGCGGAGCGCTCTGGCTGGGATGTAGGGTTTGACCAACGCCTGGAGGTAGGCTGGGGCAGTTCCATTGACTGCCCTAAAGGTCAGCACCAGAGTCTTGAATTTGATGCGAGCATTTACTGGAAGCCAGTGGAGATCGCGGAAGAGAGGGGTCACGTGGGAGAACGTCGGTAGGTTGAATACCAGGCGTGCTGCTGCGTTCTGGATGCGTTGGAGGGGCTTGGTTGCAGAGGCGGGGAGTCCCGCCAGGAGAGAGTTGCAGTAGTCGAGGCGGGTGATGACAAGCGCTTGGACCAGGATCTGCGCCGCTTCACGTGTGAGGAAGGGCCGGATCCTGCGGATGTTGTAGTGGGCAATTCTGCAAGATCGGGCCACCGCGGTGACGTTGGCATTGCAGGACAGCTGGTCATCTACCACCACACCAAGGTCTCTTGTTGTGGTTGAGGGGGAGACTTGGGTGTTCTCGATGGTGACCAGTAGGTCCATCTGAGGGCAGTCTTTCCCCGGTATGAAGAGGAGCTCAGTCTTGTCAAGGTTGAGCTTCAGGTGGTTGGCGGCTGTCCATCTGCTGATGTCGGCCAGGCATTTAGAGATGCGTGTCGCTATTTGGGTTTCTGAGGGGGGAAAGGAGAGAAACAGTTGAGTGTCATCTGCATAGCAGTGATAGGAGAAGCCATGAGATGTGATTACAGAGCCTAGCGATTTAGTGTAAAGAGAAAACAGAAGGGGTCCCAATACTGAGCCTTGAGGGACTCCGGTGTCCAGGGTGCAGGGTCTGGACAGGGAACCGTTCCATGTGACCTGATAAGTGCGATCTGCAAGGTAGGAGGTGAACCAGGATAACGCAGTTCCAGCGATTCCAAGCTCGGCGAGAGTGGAGAGGAGGATCTGGTGGTTCACTGTGTCGAACGCCGCAGACAGGTCGAGAAGGATCAGTACCGATGAGAGGGACGAGCTTCTGGCATCACGAAGAGACTCTGTCACTGCGAGCAGTGCCGTCTCCGTGGAGTGCGCAGCCTTGAAGCCTGACTGGTGAGGGTCGAGGAGGTTGTTCTGGCAGAGATAGGAAGAAAGTTGTGAGGAGACAGCCCGTTCAAGGGTTTTGGACAGGAATGATAGGAGAGTTGATGTTTTCTAGTATTTCTAGTTGATGTTTGTTTACCTCAGATTGTATGTAACCAGTGAAACAACCCACAGAGAGCCAAAACTGAACCAAACTCTCGCTTTAAAATACGTGTGTAACAGGGGTCACACTTACACTTACTT
>CM050999.1:37510637-37528137 GCA_027704905.1 Muraenolepis orangiensis | reverse complement strand
TATATGCTCCCGGTGTTGACCGTTTTGCAATCTCCTGTGAACTCCTGTTTTTCCCCCCGTTGGACTATTTTCCCTGTTTGTTTATTTTTGGGATTTATTTGTTTTCTACCCTGGATATTTTTGTGTTTGTTTTGGACTTCAGCCTTTACCCGCAGCACCTTATTTCAATACCCCCTGTTTGGATTTCCATTTTGCCCTCACGTAAGTCACTTTACACATTGTATTATTACTTCCAAAATGTACACACATAGTTGATTGTTCACACCTCATATCAGTTTATTCATTGGAGCAATATACAATAAAGTAGTTGAACTCCTTTTTGCCTCGGACTCTGAGTGTACTACCAAGGGGTTCCACCAGCAACAATCTGAGTGTGGCAACAGTTACATTGTACTGTATTGTACTGAACAGGAGACTACAGAGGTGAACATAGAAGTTAACTTGGTCTGGTCAGCTCTTCACATGCAATACAAAATAATCATTGCCACCTCTCCTGCCCGACTATTCTACCAGCCTTTTGCCGAACCTCAGCCTGTCTGACTACCCTGAGTTTCCGCTTGTCTGAATGACACAAAATCAACGTCTGTGTGTTTATGTCCCAATATTAGATCCCGACAAGGATCTAATCTGGATAATTGAATCCTCATTATTGGTCACATATATGTACACACACAGTGAATGTGTTTTTCTGCATTTTACCCATTAATCTAGTCAATAAGGAGCAGTGGGCAGCAATTTGATATACAGCGCTTTGGGAGCAGTGTAGGGGTTTGGCCTCGTTTTCTCGTCCCATCAGGGAGTTGGCAGTAATGTACATTTCATGAAAGATACTTGCAAGCATGTTGAAGTGCTGGTAGCTTTTGCAAGCTACTATCAGCACTCTCTCGGGGAGCAAGAGTTGTTTTGCACCGGCAGGATCAGATCAAGACAGACATAGACTTTAGTCCCTGCAGGGGCTGACCGGAGGTTGCTGGGCAGTTCTAAGCAAACAACCGCCCTCTATGCGGCAACAAAGCATGTTTTTGTGTCAGGGTTTTCTCCCTTAGTTCTTGGCTCTGACGAGAGTATAATCCGCAAGACAGCGGGTTTTAACAATGCAAGGCAGGGGCGTTAATCCCTGAGGTACTATCATACCAGCTTACCAAATATAGATTTTTATATATATAGTATATACATACAGTATATCTATGCAAATTCAGAGCTCACAATGTAATTTCACAAATAATCCCCCCCCCCCCCCCAAAAAAAAAGATATATTCCCCTGGGAACAAACCTACAAATGAACAAGCGACACACCATGCTGCGTTTGTCTGAGAATATTAATATTTTTTTCAACCTTAATATTTTTCTTCTATAAATGTCAGATTTCACAGTTGGAATTCCTTTAAGAAGAAAAAGCAGCAAGTCTGCATCGAATTTCGGTCATCATCGAATTGTGTTCGTCATTCATTTCAACTGATGAAGTAACGTAAGAGAATGAATTACACAAGAGTTCAAAGATCCCTAAAATATATAACAATTTGGTTATCATTATATTATTAGTAAAAAAATAATAGCGTGCAAATGACCTTGCAAATAATGAAAACAAAAAAATATTTAAGCTAAGGTTAAAGGAACAAATGTTATTCAACAGGAACCCTTGGTGGATCAAATACAACATATATAGGCCTAATAAAATATGACAATAGGCAGGCAATTCTAGTGCAATCAGAAAACCTTATTATAATTATACAGCATAACATAATTATCTATTTAAATCAACACAATAAGCAAATGACAGGCCTAGGACTTTTTCAAAGTACACTGAGGTAATGGAACCATTTACCTCTGTGGGGTTTTATTTTGGCCTGAACCACGTTGCTTCACTCAGAACACACACATGTCTACTTTGTGTGTAGGTCTGCCTTCGTTGCCACCTGTGCTAAACACACGTATGGATGTGGTGCAAATACAGTATTTCCTCACAACCCTCGTCATGAGGCACGTCTTTCCATGTTGGCTTTCCACCCAAGAAGTGGGCTCTCATCTCCAATGAGAGCAACAGGTTCTGTCAAGTGAGCCGCCGTCTCTTCTTCTGCCCTTTCCTCTCTGGTGGTGACAGGCGCCCTGTTTTTATCCTGTTTAGGAGCAGAGAGTCCAGGGTCATTTACCTTTTCTGGGGGTTTGGAGCAGCTCTTTCCCCACACTGAAAACAACTGCCAGTGTCACCATCTCAGCTTGAAGGGTCGCCTTGGTCTCCTTCGAATCCTGTTCCTGGTCTCCTCCCTTTGTATCCCGGGTCTTAAGAGGGTGCACTTCCATAAAAGTTTGAGTGGCTGGAAGGTCGCACTGGTCGTCCAGCCAGTCCATAATTGCAGACCTTGTCTTTCGCAGACAACCACTCGTCTGATTGCTGCTACCTGCTCAAGAACCTGATGTCTCATTGCTCATTGAGAATCGAATCACCCAGATTTAGTATCAAAATAAATAAATGAATACGCTAAATGTATTTTACATTGCATGTGTTTCCCACTCTGGGCTTTAGCCTATAGTTTAGTACATAACACATGCCCACCTCTCCACCTGGCTGGCACTAGCTTGAGCCCTCATCTGTTTTTCATGCAGTCCCTAATCAACACTTAAAGCTAAATCACATTGAAGAAAGGAAAATAATCACTCCAAAACGCGAAAAGCTAAATCACGATGGGAATAAGCGCTGACACTAAGACAAAGTATCTGGTGTTTCATAGCTTTTGTCAAAGTGCTGATGATCCTGTTGATTTGAAGTGCATAGGCCTGGATTATTTCAGATATTCAACAGGGTTCAATTTCATGGTTAAAAATACAGTAGGCATGTATACAGTAGGCATGTGTAAGGCATTAATGTGCCTACATATTTAATATTTTATACAAGCAGTAGTGTTAATTTAGCATTCTGAGCTCCTGAGTCCTGAATCCATTTAATACTGTACTTGTTTTTTTTCCCAGATTTATTTTCCACAGTCTGACAAGACAACCCTCCCCCTATTGTGACTCCAGCTGTGCATGCTTTCCATCTCAAATCTTAAGTTGATGTTTTCGGGATTTTGAAAACATACCCTTGCTTCCCGGGTAATACAGTATGGCGCTGGTCACAGCTCGCTTGTACCAGTTCTGAGTAAGCTAGCGGATGGTGAATTTTCAGGTGGTTGTTTAAATTAGAGGCGTTACCATCCTTTGCTAGCACACATTTAATGCAAAGTCTGCAGAAGGGCTCGTCCAACTTTCTCATTTAGTTTAAACCTGAAACGCTGCCAGACTGGGACCATCACTGTTTTTTTGTCACAAGCACACTAACGGGGATAGCTCTGGCTGCCATTTTAGTGCTTTCACTATCATTCTCAAGCATCCAATGCTGATCGGCTGATGTGGGATCAAATTCTCTACCCTTATAATGACAGTGGTGGACAGACGTAAGCACAAGCCCATATCAGGGAAATGTTGGTGAAGCGATAAAAATGCCTTGTCTCCTGGGTAGGTTTACACCGCTAGACACACTGGGACTCATATTGTCTCCTTGGCAGGTCTGCACCGCTACTCACAAAGGACTACCACTGTCTCCTTGACAGGTCTACACCGCTACTCACAAAGGACTAACACTGTCTCCTTGGCAGGTCTACACCGCTACTCACAAAGGACTAACACTGTCTCCTTGGCAGGTCTACACCGCTACTCACAAAGGACTCATAAAGTCTCTTGGACAGGTACACACCACTAGACACATGGGTCTCAGACCGTCTCCTGGGCAGGTATACACCGCTGGACAAACAGGACTCATACCGTCTCCTGGGCAGGTATATACTGCTAGACACACAGACTCAAACCATAGTTTAGTTTTTATGTTGGGACGTTTCTGGCGGGCGGCCATTATTGTATAACAGGGAATGCATGGTTGCCCAACAGCAAAGGCTTTTGACAACTTAAATATTAAAAACAGTACAAAATCAATATGTGGCGGTCAATGTTGATTTTGTGGTGGGCAGCCACAATTAATAATAACGGTATGGAAAATACTGTATTCAAATAGCTGTTTAGACTTGCAGGTCAAAAACGGTCTTACTAGCCGTGCTCTGGTGTGGGTGTAACGCAGATTCAAACTGACAGATTTGTTTTGGGGGGGAAGGAAATAAAAATAATATTGAATGTTTTTGGCAGTTCTTCCCTAATTCCAAACGCCACAGTCAATGTTGGGATGTGACTATAAAACATTCATCAAATAACCGCAGTTGGCCCCAAGTTGAATGGTGACAGCATTACTTCATAGGACACACACTGTGATACTAGCCACCCAGGGCTGCCGTGGCGATGGCGATGGCTGTGATGACAAATAATAATAGTTGCTGTGTGTCTGTGGAGCATAAACATAAAGCATAATGATGATATTCCCAGAATGCGGCCTGCAGGAAATATTCGGTTAACTGGCTGATCGGTCAAATAGCTGGAACTCTCTGAGCAACAGGAAGTAGTATTACCCCCTGAAGAGCAATATCACAACAATAACTGTCCACCTGAATTTTGTTTTTGTACACATCTGTTTGTGTCTTGGTACAATTGTATTTATCAGTCACTGTAAGTGACGTATGCGTTTGGAGGAAATTTGCCTTTTTTTGTCTCATTTGATTTGTGCTCTGCGGGCTGGTGCAGGGTAAACACAGCCCATTTATTACGGCTGAGACATATCAGAGGTGACCAGGGCTAATGGCTGTTCGGTCTTTCTCGGTGAGTTTGGTTTCTGTAGTCTGTATACTGCCAGGGTCACCTTGTAATAAATGAGACTGAGGCTGAATATCTGTTTCTCCCCCCCCCCCCTCCCCCCAACCCCACCCCCTCCTGACACAAAAAAACACACACACACACACACCATCCTATCCAAGCTATTACTGGGATTGTCAAAGGAATGACCCTCTACACTCTTACAGGCACCAATATGCACACACACACACGCCTCCATCTCCATGTCTCTCTTAACTCATGCCGGACTGCCCAGGGACAGATTAGTGTGAAACTGTGTTGCCCTGTTACCTCTGACCTTCCAGAGAGTTCTAGGAGTGCAGACCCATGGTCTGCCTCTGAAATCCAATTACCCAACAAGGCAGTGAGGCGAGATTTGGAGGAGGAATAGGAGGAGGAATAGGAGGAGGAGGAGGAGGAGGAGGAGGAGGAGATGCTTGCCCGGGCTAGTATAGGCTTCAAAGAAATAAATGAGACCTGAATAGAATAGTGCATTTTCTTAAACTGACCTTCTCTGTCCGTCCGGCTGTTTGACCGCCCTGGAATATTGATCCATCCATCTCTGCATTCATCTACCTCTATGCCTGCCTGAAGGAGGAACCTGACTTGACTCTGAGGCCTCCCGCCATGCGCAACTTACAAAACAACCATCTTTAATCATTAGAGTACTGATCATTGTCTGTAAATGCTGTGCAATTTCAAGGGATTCACTCTGAAATGGACCAAATTCTCCTGTCTAAGACACGATATCAGATTCAATCTTGTTTATTCGGAGGACCACCGTACTTATTCTGCTCTTAATGTTCACACCAGCAAGCCCACAGATTAACATTTCAGGGCATGCAGCCCATGGAAGGCCCCCACAGGGTTGGCTGGGACCACATAAGATGCTGTGTTGCATGTGCGCATTCCCATCCATGTGTGCAGACGTGCGCAAGTGTGGGTGTGTGTTTGTGAGAGTGAAATATGTGTTTGCTGTGTGTGTGTTTGTGTGTGTGTGTGTGTGTGTGTGAGAGTTGGGTGTGGGAGTGGTGTGTGTGTTGTGTGTGTATGTGTGTGTGTGTGCGTGCGTGCGTGCGTGCGTGCGTGCGTGCGTGCGTGCGTGCGTGCGTGCGTGCGTGCGTGCGTGCGTGCGTGCGTGCGTGCGTGCGTGCGTGCGTGCGTGCGTGCGTGCGTGCGTGCGTGCGTGCGTGCGTGCGTGTGGTGTGGTTTGACTTCAGGCCAAATGAAACAGATAGGGGGAAAAAGAAGGTGGCAAGGAAATTATATTTCTCCTCTCCTCTTCTTTATCCCTCCCAGCAGGTAGGACATTGTTGTGCAAATGTTGATGGAGGCCTGCAAACATTTACCTGAGCAGCTCTCTTTGCCCATCTTGTCCCATTTCTTGTTTTGTGAGCAGGGTCTCTGTTTGTTTGTGGGAATGGTCTTGGGTTCAAAAACTTGTAAGAAGATACAAAACGTCTTATGCCTCCACTGTATACTGCCTGTAATCAAAATGGGAATATATTTTTGGAGTATAAATGAAGTGCCTGAAAGTCACTGGCCTTACTGCAGAGAGAATGAATGGTTGTTGTTGGCAAGAACAGCCAATCAGACACAACCACATACAGATATATTTGCAACTGGACGGCTGAGAGACCCCATGCCCATGCACAGGTTTAATGCTTTAAGTGATTTGGCAATCAATAAATGTTTAGCAAGCATTCTCGATGAAAGAGAGAGCCTTCCTCATATTTTCATATGTAATAGAAGGTAATGCAAGTATGCAAACCACCAGATATCAGAAATTACATCAGTAATGACATCAGAAATGACAGTCCAACACGACATTCTAAAATCTTTCGCAAAATGATATGTTCAACTTAATTTTAAAATGTGTTGGTACAAGATGATGTTAGACATGACGATGATGATAGAAAGCTCCATTATCAAAGTATGTTCAACATCTGTCAACAACGTCAGAATAATGTTTAAAATATTTATATGGTGGTCCCTGAGAGTACTCATTCAAATGGACAGTAAATCAATATTTGAAACCTCGAATAACTAATTTAATAATCATTTCCAGCAATTATAATCAATGATATAAGATTGTCATTTACACATGCATCAGTAATAGCAATAACTTGCCATGCTGGGGCATGCACTGATTTGTCAAGTAAGCCATAAACTATGACAACAATATTGTAATACAACATTGTTTTGTAGTCACGTTTCTCCTATATTTTATGTTTTAAATTGTGCTAATAAGTACTTTGGTAATGTTTTTTAAGCAGGAGGTATAATTGGTATATTGGTTTTGTCGGTTTAAGTTCCCCACGCGTCCCACAATTTTTACAATAATGATCAAAAATAAATAAATGAAAAACAAAACCGCAAAAAGTACTCAAAGTGAGAGTTGGACCTTGAATTTGATTATTGGTTATTTTTTCATCCCATAGAACAGGTGAGAAAGCCTGGACAGGTTCTGTATCCTCAGGACCTAATCTGACTATAATTCCAATCACTTGCATGTCTAGCCAGCATCGACAGGCTTCTCTTCAGGACACACACACACATACACAGACAGGTACACACACACACACACACACACACGCACACACACACACAGACACACACGCACACACACACAGACACACACGCACACAGACACACACGCACACACAAAGACAGACACACACATGCACACACACACACACACACACACACACACACACACACACACACACACACACACACACACACACACACACACACACACACACACACACACACACACACACACACACACACACACACACACACACACACAGACAGTTCAGTTTTATATATTTTTATTCTGTGTCACAACCCTTTTCCATCAACAACCCCATATTCTATTGTCTTATTTGTTGTTGTTGTTGTTGTTGTTGTTGGGGTTTGTTGTCCTCTATAACGGGTCAATCCATGTCCATTTCTTAAGTCTAAATGTGTTGCCCGCTGCTTTAGACTGGCCAGCTGGGGAGAGAGGAACCACTACTTTTTGGGGATAAATCGGACGACTATGGACGGACAATTCTATTGAACAATTTCAATAGAAATGACTCAGAGACTTCTTATACGTCTTTGATGTATGCAGAATTACCCCCTAATGGACTAAATGGATATGTAAATATAAATTAGGAAGATTTATCGATGGCATGTAGGGGGAGAGGCACAAGTCAAGTTGAATCATATTTAATTGATATTTAATCAAATACAGCCCAGTATATTTGTATGATATGCAGTTGTAGTCAACAGTTATTATGATCCTTATATTGCATTATCTCGTAGGGGTGAATATGTATGCATGCAGCTACATAATAGAGGGATGTTGGCGATTAAGAGAAAAGGGTTATACTTCTCTCATCTTATTATTAGAATTATTATTATCCTGCGGTAGTTGAGGTTGAGCGGTGAGATTGAGATGTGAGGCAGGGGATTGCTTGTGACACATCTCTGCGGCACCACCTGTTACCTTGCTAACGCGGTTAGCATAAAATAATCAAACTGTTGTCATTATCTTGGCAATGCGAGCCAATTAGGCATGATACATCAACAGCTAAGCAATTATCCACAATAACAACTCATTACGCTCTGATTTACTTATGTTTTAATTAGCCGCCGCGTCGGTTAACGTTTCAGACATGTCCTTGCGGTTGTCGCCGCTAATGCAGCTGATGTTTGTGGGATTGTCACGCTTGTGTGTACTCAAGGGTCCGTCAATCTCCTCCTTACTGTCTTTCTATCAATGCGCTTGATAATAAGCATTGCTGACTTCCGGAAGGGAGGGGACGTGTCAGCCACTAGTGGTGGTTAAACGCTCCAATGAAATTGTGGAGTTGAGGGATGAGCCGAGGAAAAGGGATGTTCAAAAAATCAAACCAAGTTTTGGTTTGATTGTCAGAGGAGAAAGAGGATGTAGGGACGGAGAAAGCAAAGGGGACGGTACTGAAGCCATAGATTACTCCTTCTCCATCCACACCCCCATCACAGTCTTCTGCACAGTTAGTCCTTTAGCTCCTTTTAGCTCCTTTCAATCCTCCCTGGCCACATTTTAACCGTTTTTTGTATCAATTGTCCCCCGCCTTGGTGACAGAAACAAACCAAACCAATTTTCTTCCTCTTGAAGAGGCAGCCGTGTCCGTGTCCAAAGTGTCCGTGGTTTTCTGATTAGACCCCAAGCCCCTGCCAGCCCATACCCCCCCCCACCCCGCATTCACACACACACACACCACACACACACCACACACACCACACACACACCACACACACACACTTGTCAAGATTAGAGGTTCTCCTTGTTCATACTTGTTCATTTGCTTTCTCTTCATCTTCTTCTAAGTAAGAAGGGAATGCAATTAGGCTTTGTCTTATTAAAATCCATGACATGTGATGTAGTTGAGGGTACTCCAGGAATGCTTCACCCAAATAGGCTTCACTTGTACGTTATTTATACATTTTTACGCCAATTGATTTTTATATTATCTGCTGAAAAGTGAATTATGCATTGTCTGAAGACCTAGCACAACTTGTTAGAATGTGTTATATGTATTTTATTCCTTTTGTTTACAGCCATTTGATTCTAAATATGGATTTTCATTATTCGGTCACTTCGGACAGATCATTTTTATCAACAGAAACTTCCAAATACCTTATAAAATCATGTCTGACTCAACAGTTGTGTAACAAGTGGAAACCTAAACGTAGAAAACAAGTCAAAATTTAAGACTTAATTTACTGGGGTGTAGCAGTCGACAGATGGTACACACTGGAGCTCTCCTCCTCAAATGTGTGTGGCGGAGGCTGTTTAAACCTGTGGGCCTTGATTAACAAGGACCTACAGGTGTGCAGCCTCACCAGCCAATCAGTCCAACTCAGGCCAGGTGAGGCTGGTTAAACCAGCCAGCAACCCCCCACACTCAACTTGGGGTGAATGAAAAAAGTTACATCCATGGCATAGTAACATTGATACTATTGATAAAATCACTGTTTAAATAGATAATTTAACAAGGCACAGGTAAACATTAAAAGTAGCAAAGTTCAAGCTTACTGTGTGTGTGTGTGTGTGTGGTGTGTGTGTGTGTGTGTGTGTGTGTGTGTGTGTGTGTGTGTGTGTGTGTGTGACTGTTTGTATACAATTTGTAGTTTGTTAGTTATGGCGAAGACATGTATATCCGTTGCTATGGTGACACCGTGTATCTGTTGTTTGTGTTGCAAACAACGTGTTGTTTGTGTTGCAAACAACGTGTTGTTTTGTGTTGTTTGTGCCCCCCTTCCCCCGTTAACGTTCATCGCACAACCTGTAAAAACATGATTTCACCCTCTTACAAATAAGAAAGATCAAGTCTGACCATGCCAGTGTGTTTCTCAACTAGTAAACCCTATAATAAGATGGCAAGATTCCTGGTCACAATTTCACATAATAGGGAAAACCCATTAGAACTACAAAACGTGTGACACAGCACGCTGCAAATTGTAGTTCTTTGCACACGTCCGGGTCTCATCCCTCGATCTATTTGTGTTAATAATGTGGTTTATATCTTTAAACATATAATGTGGTTTCCCAACGAGACAGGGCAGCTCAGTGCCGATGCAATCCGATGGATTAGCAATACACTTACAAATAAACTTAAATAATAAACGTAATAGAACAATATTTCCGGGCACAAGCTACGTAGGCGGCAGTGATATCAGCTTGACATTATAGCTGCAGAAGTTTGCGCATGCGCTTGCATACGTACAATTTCCTACGAAAAACAAAGTGCGCTGTTTTTTCATAGGGAATCCTACATATCATTTATGAGAACAGCCTGGCCTGCTCCCTTGCGTTGATCCTCTCAAGGTTAATCTGATTTCCTGTCAGGATATCAGAACGTGCGAGAGCTGGTGGTTATTAAACACCATAATGAACTGATGGCTGATTGCAGGCAGAGCATGTGCAAGACATGCCGAGAGCAATGTATGTAAAGGTGTAGATTAGGACACAAACATTTTATAAAAATAAAAAATGGATGATCACCATCCAAATCATCCCATCCTCGGCATCAGACCTCCCAATATAGACAAGCCATGCCAAGAACCAGTGGGCTTCAAAGAGAGACTCAGTGGTTTTTGAAATTGAATTGGAAGACAGCCCCTGCAGGTTTTCCAAATTTGCCAAAAACAAACCCCCAGGTTAGTGGGTGGTATGTTTTTTTAATATAAAAAGATGGTCACACTGCTTCTCTGTGTGCTCAATGGGACTGTAGCGAGGGGAGAAAACACTACAAACAAAACACTGCTTATTAACCTTCATTAAGGCAGTGGAAGGATTACGGTGGCAGTTAGCCACTCTGGTGTACATTAATAAAAAGGAGGATTATGCACGAATATACTCGGTTTGTACAGCTGCCAGTCCGTCTGCGTTCTGTCTCGATAGAGAGAGATAGGAAGAGACGAACAGCAATGGATGGAGGAAGAGTAAACATCCATTCCACATATTCAGCTGGGATGCAGTCCTTTTTATTCAACTGTGATTTCATTATTTTTGAACGCAGTAAACCAGTGGCTGGTTCTCTTTTTTCCACTTTTTTAAAATTTCCTCTTTTTAATAGGTTTTCTCGGCCTTCTTGCTGTTACAGAGAGACACGTGGAGAGCCAAGAACAGCCGCGGCATTATAATGAATTGGCCTCGTAAACGTGCGAGAGAGTGCTTCAACATGAACACACAGACTTAAGGCCCCGTCACACCATAAAGTTCTGGTCAGCGTTTGAGGAAACGTTGGTAATCGTCCGTGGTCGCTGGCATAGCGCCAGAAGAGTGTTGTGTGAACGCTGGTGAACGCTGGTAATCGTCGGTAATCGTCGGTAATCGTCGGTAATCGTCGGTGATCGTCGGTGATCGGCAGAGAACGCTGGTCTGAAAATAAAGTTTTGAACATGCACAAAAGTTCTCATGGAGACCAGCGTTCTTCAACGTTTAACGTTAAACGCTGGAGAACACTGGAGAACACTGAAGAACGTTCGTGGAACGTTGCACGTGTTCGGCTATTGTTAGTCAGTCGTTACCCTAGCGTTACTTGGTTGTTATTAATCGTTCACAATCTTTGCTTTGCAGTGAACGACTCACTGGTACACATCCGACATTGTGTGCCTCTGTCTGGATGAGAGATGGAGTGTGTGTGTGTGGGTCAGGACCAGTGCTTTTAGTCATACACACATCCGACATTGTGTGCCTATTTTCTGATTGGAGATGGAGCGTGTGTGTGTGGGTCAGGACCAGTGATCATAGTCATACACTCATCCGACATTGTGTGCCTATTTTCGGAATGGAGATGGAGATGGAGTTTAGCAGTAACAGTAGCCCCCCTCACACGCTTTTTTCCTCTTTGCGACATGATGTGCACTGTTCAATATCCAGAAGAACTGTCACGGTTACGGTGGTTGACAGGGGGCATGGCCACGTGCGTTGGCGGCGCACACACACAACTGTCAGCAATTGCCGTGGCTGATAGACCCTGGCTTCCCGTTACCCCGGGGTTAGGTCGTACGTCATACTTTGTTCATGTTACGTCGTACATTCTGGATGGAATCGCCACGCTGATGTCCCGGAGATCCAGATCCTTTGCCTATCCCGCGTCACCCGCCTGTCTCGCGTTACGCCGGTCTATACGCCCCGGTAATTATAATTACCTGTCCAGTACCTGTCGCTATTCCAACCTCCCGGTATCTAGACTTCTTGCTCGTCCCTGATCATCCGCCTGTCTGGTACCTGTCGCTACTCCGACCTCCTGGTACCCAGACTCCTCTCCCGTCCTAGACTACCTGCCGGTACTCCGCGGATCGACCTCCCGGTACCCAGACCCCTGGACTGTCCCTGATCACTCTCTTGTGTTGCGTTTGCTTGAAATAAAGCTCTGTTATAGCTCCACTGTGTCTTGGTCTGCGTTCTGAATCAACTGTGATTTCCCCGCGTTTTCTACCCATTTGAACACAGTGACACGTCAGCACACGCTAATAGTTTTCAGGGGTGTCTTACTTGGTCGCTGGTACACGCTCCTCATGCGTTAGTCACACACTAATTCATGCGTTAGTCACATGTTAGTCACATGCCAGGTGTGTCCACCTCACCTAGAACGCTCGAAAATTGAACGATTACAACGTTCATAGAACGCTGACCAGAACGTTATGGTGTGACGGGGCCTTTACACACTTCCAGCAGGTGGGAATTCAGGAACATTCAGGGGTGGGCTTGAAAAGTGCTATCCGTCCGACAGACCGCCATTCCTGTTGCCCGTTCCTGAACCTACAGCCGAGCTCTCGCATTCTTAAAGGAGAGCCAGTCGCCATAGCAGCAGCAGTATCAGCAGTATCAGCAGCAGCAGCAGCAGCGTGGCATTATGTGTTGTGACTAATGATGAATGTCCTGTCAGGGTAAATCAGACCCACATGTACCGTCTCCCTGGAACTGTGCCCAAAGAGAGAGCCAGAGTGAAGAGAGAGAGAGAGAGAGAGAGAGAGAGAGAGAGAGAGAGAGAGAGAGAGAGAGAGAGAGAGAGAGAGAGAGAGAGAGAGAGAGAGAGAGAGAGAGAGAGAGAGAGAGAGAGAGAGAGAGAGAGAGAGAGATAGCATGGGAAAATCAAATCCCCTGGAAGAGGAAAGAGAAGGAGGAAGAAATGGAGTAGGCCAAACACAAAGAGGAAGGAAGGCGAGGAAGAGAGGGTTAGGGGGGTGAGTTTTGAAGCTCTGCTGGAGGTGTAAGAGGTATAGAAAGAGATTGGGATACCGGGACAAATGTGATGAAGTGTCTGTGTGGGGAGAAGAAGGGACCTGAACAGAATGTTAGGATTGAAGATGGAGGAGGTAGAGGAAGGGGAGAAGAGGAAGAAGAACGATAGTTATGTTATCATAACTCTAGTTCTATGATTATAGGCTATGCCGTCTAGGCTTCGCCTTATGGGCTTTTCCCGTGCACGCATTGCGTACACGGGACAAGCCCATAAGGCGAAGCCTAGACAGCGTAGCCTATAAGAAATAAAACTTGGACTGTAACATGAAGCTGTGAAGAAAATAAATGAGAAAGAGGGAAGAACATATGCAGCTTAGCAAGGAAATGTCACGAAATTAAAGCATTGTTATGAATAATGGTGGTATTAATTGTAATGGTGGATAGAAATTAACTGATTATTTGATTGTTGTTGTTGTTGTTGTTGTTGTTGTTGTTGTGAAACTACTTTGTAGGGATGATTGCAAATGAGAAGAAAAATTGTGTGAAAGAAATTGGACAAGAGAGAGAGAGATTAACTATAATTAACTAGACAGAGAGAGCGCTGGGGGAAATCGTGATTTTTATCTTTCCCTAGTGGTACTGTGTCACTTCCTGCTCTAATTCGACTCAAGCTGTTGTCACAATGTGGGCCAATGTCTCAATGCCATCTTTGACTACATCACCCTTACTGTCTCTGCTGACACAGGTACACTGCACACATATACTGTTGTACACACAGTACACACAATTATAACATCACAGTTACCTCCGCCATCGAAGATTGACTGGAGGTACGTTTTTGTCAGCAACCTGTTTCAAAAAGTTATGTATGGAATTGAAAATTAGTGGTTACTCTATGGCACAAGGAACAGCTAAATTGACTTAAGTGCAGATCTGAATCTGGATCCAGGGGACTTTTTGGTGTGTTGAAGGGATGCGCTAAACTGAATGCCCTCGACCTCCTCACTTTTCAATTTTATAAACATTGTTCCTTGTGTCTTTGAAGGGAATTCCATTGATAAAAATGCAAAAGGCTTACCTTGATGATCCAGGTTACATAATATGCAGGCAGGTAGGCAGGTGGCCAGCAGCAGGAAGACAATTAAGAAGCAGGCAGGCAATTAAACAGCAGGCAGTAAGGTTCAAGATTCATGATTTGTTTTGCCATATGCAACAAGTACAATGGAATGCTCACTCTCTATTCCCTCCCGCAGTATGACTTTTCTAAAACAGTATACTATAAAAATAATGTACACAATAAAAAGAACAATAAAAAGAACAATAAGGTGATATATACATGAATTGAGTTGTGCAAAAAGCATTTAAAAAGCATTTTAAAGTGCCAGTAGAGTAGAACAGTGCAGTAGCTGTAAAAAGTCCAGAATGTCCAGCAAAAGTACGATAGTGTAATTTAATATCGATGACAAAGTTATGATAGAGGCAGGAAAGGCAGTGACATATCAATCAACACGATGCGTGATTGCATCGCCTGTGCATGTGTGTTATAGATTGTTAAACTTTACTATATCGGTGGAAAATAAACTGAGACACAGGCCCTCAATATAATATACCTCCAGGCTAGACAATCCAAGGGCCGGATCTCTACCAGTGAACTCAGGACTTTAAGGCCCTGCTTTTTCAGAAAGTGATTCAAGTTAACAAAGAGAGCGGAAGTGTCTGGGGAAGTTACACGCCGTCTGAGGGTTGTTGCGTGCTAATTCATTTTTCTTCTCACTTTGTATTACATTTCACTACATATTACTTCTTTCTTTCCCAGATCGGTAATTTCACTGATCCCCTTTGAGGCCCATGAAATCATTCCTTCATTTTTTTTATAATGTATATATATAATGTGTGTGTATAACAAAGGAACAGGAGTGTTTGGAGACAGACGAGAGACCGCGATGAAGAGATGAGACAACTTCTGCCGTAGTCCCCCCTCTCCTTCAGATTTTCCCTCACTTTAATCATCCTCAATCAATCATTAATCTAGCCATCTAATACATCACCCTATCTATCTGGCGTGGCAGCTCTCCAGCTATCGACGGTCTTCAGGACTCAGATAATGGAAGACGGAGGAGGAAAGGTAAAGGAATATAGATGGAGGCTCTTTGATAGAGAGAAATACCACCGCTCGGCCGTGATAAGTAAACAAATATGAATTATACTTGATGGATATATATTCTATTTTCTATATTTTAATACATATATATATATACATATATATATACATTTAAATTTGAATTTTTTTGGGGTTCTTGATTGTGTTATAAGGCCCTTTCACACCTTGATGATTTAGCCAGCGCATGCCAATGTATCAAAATGTCTCTAAAACGCTGGCATACGCTGAACTATCAATGTTTTTTATTTAATTGTTCATACATAATGTATACATAACGTATTTGTAACTTATAGATAACTTATACCAACGAATGCTTAGTGTGTTGCTGCCGTTCACAACTTATGCCCAACGATAGTCTAACTTATGCATAGCGCGCGGCACGTGTCGTAGCCTATAAAAAGGCTGCCGCTCGACGATTAAATCATAACCGCACTAGACATCTCAGTATCAACATCACCGTCGCAGTATCAACATCACCTTATCAATATCACCGTCATGCAGAAGAAAACTTCAAAGAACGCTGCCAAGAAGTCTCCTGGCCGTTGTCGTGGGTGGGAACGCAAGGAGGATCCATCATCACCCTCACCCTCACCCTCACGCTCACCCTCTGATCAAGATGGATGCATGATTTGTGGTGTAAATCAAGAAAATGCATGTGTATTTCATATAAACAATACATATATTTTGGGTAAATTTAGAAGTGCGTATTCATGTCTTAAAAGTGTTCCCATGTACCCCATGTACCCCATTTTGCTCAGTAGTTAAAGGCACTGTCACACCTTGAAGATTTATCCAGCGTATGCCGACGTATCAAAATGTTTCTAAAACACTGGCATACGCTAAACTATCAATGTTTTATTTATATTTTTTATATACATAACCTATACATAACGTATTAGTAACTTATATAGAACGTTCGATAACTCATACCAACAAATGCTTAGCGCGTGTTGCCGGTGTTCACAACTTTTGCCCAAGCGTATCGCCAAAGATCATAGATCATCAAGTATACCAGCGTGCTTCAGCGTGCTCTTAACTTATGCAAAACTTACCAAGAACTTATTCATGTATGCCAGCGGTTTAGAGAAATTTTGATACGTCGGGCATACGCTGGCTAAATCGTCAAGGTGTGACAGCGCCTTGAGAAAGTGTTCACAAAACGCAGTGGGAGGCCGCGGAGGAGTGTATTGGAGAAAAGATAACAGAATGACTCTCCGGCCGGATGGTGCCGGAGGAAGGAAGAAGCCATCGCGGATGACCGGGCACAGAAGTTGATCATTGAGACATGCCACACAGCGAGAATGACGAGAAGGACCAAGCGACGACCAGGCGGAGTTTGAAGGGGATAAATATTTGTTTGTAGTGGAGAAGCGGGAGACTTTTGGGTGAACTACTGTTAGGCAGTTAACTGGTTATCCAGTCTGTTGGGTGGAGATCTTGGGCTCCCTGTTCCATGGAATATCGTATTGAATTGTATCTCAGCAGTTTTTGATGAAATATTTTATAATTCTAAATTCTCTTTTGATTCGTTTGTTACGCACGGGTCTTCTGCGTTTACGCGGAGATCTGAACACAACAGTTCCAACCACATTTTTATATACCAATTTCCCTAAACGCTGCCAATTTGCGTTCAGTAAGTTCTGTGGTCGTCCGGAACACGTCAAATACGTCTACATACGTCAATATGCGTTGGAGATAAGTTACACATAGGTTCAAAGCACGTTACTCATAGGTTAGAAATAAGTTTTGGGTACAGTTGACATTATCTCGACGTATTTCGACTTATGAGTAACTTACAAGGACCTTGTGTGAACATGTGTCAACGATCGCATAACTTACCTACAACTTATGGCCCGCGTATG
>CM050999.1:37485637-37505637 GCA_027704905.1 Muraenolepis orangiensis | reverse complement strand
GGAGAGGAGAGGAGAGGAGAGGAGAGGAGAGGAGAGGAGAGGAGAGGAGAGGAGGCATGTGCTGAGTGAATGTGACTGCGTTACAGCCAGACCGGAATTATGCTCCATGCTCCACCACTTCAGATTCCATTCCACATGAAGAGTCCCAGTCACAGTCACACAAAGAATATTTAGGACGGCATCCGAAAAGGGAAGCAACAGTATAATGAACACACACACACACACACACAAGGGAAGGAGTATGGCGCCGTACGAGATGGCTGCCGTGTCGCGAGCTCCCGCATGACGAAGCAGTTTTTTGTTATTTATTATTTTTATCGCGACTATCTTTGTTCAGGAAGTTAGCAGCACGTTAATTTATAAATTTTAAACACTTCTGGAGATCCGATCGACAGTCGCTCGCCGCCTACCAGAGTTTTTTCATTCTTTCGACTCGGACGTCCCGCCGGAAGTCACAGCTGGATTATCTCCGACCATCTTGGGCACGATTACACACAAGCGTCGCAGGAAGAAGCGAGGGAAGTGAGCCGGCGTGCTAGTCAGGCTGAGATGTCGATCCGATCGCCCCCCACTACCCACCATTCTACTGGCTAATGTACAGTCTCTGGACAATAAGCTAAGTGAGCTACAGGCTCGTATTCAATTCCACCGGGAAACTAAGGACAACTATATCATCTGCCTTACGGAGACATGGATGTCGGAGGGGGTTACCAACGTAGCTATCGAGCCAATGGGATTTTCCGTCCACCGGGCGGACAGAACAAAGGCTCTCTCCGGTAAAGATTGCGGAGGGGGGGTATGTCTCATGATAAACAGATCTTGGTGCAACCAAAGTCTTTCTGTTCCCCGGACCTGGAGTACCTGATGCTTATGTGCCGTCCATACTGGCTACCCCGGGAGTTTACAGCGGTAACCGTGACCGCTGTTTACGTTCCCCCACAAGCCAACACGACACAGCGCTGAAGGAACTGTATGGGGCTATCAGCGAACATCGTGGCGGGGGACTTCAACAAGGCGAACCTGAAGAAGTTTCTCCCGAAGTTCTACCAACACATAACGAGCAATACATGGGATGAGCGGATCCTCGACCCCTGGTCGAGGTACCGCCTGGTACGGGAACTGCACCGCACTCGAGCGCAGAGCGCTTCAAAGGGTGGTGCGGACGGCCCAGTATATTGTTGGAGGTGAGCTCCCCTCCCTCCTGGATATATACAACCAGCAGTGCGTGGCCAAGGCCAAACGCATCATAAAAGACATTGCCCACCCCAGCCACACACTGTATTCACTTTAACCGTCAGGCAGGCGATACCGCAGTATCAAGTGCCGTACAAATAGACGCCGAGATAGCTTCCACAGTCAGGCCATCAGGCTGCTGAACAAGGGCGTATAGCATATAACAATGTATATATTATTACATTGATTTATATATACATATTGCTCTTTTTCTGTGCCGATATATTACATTTTATAAATTGTATTTTTATTTTATATATATTTAACTTTATACAGTTTTGTATTCTTCTATTCTGTTTTTATTTTATTTTAGCTAATTTTCTAACTGCTGTCTGTCGTCGGTATTGCACATAAGATTTTCACTCACTGCTTTATACTTGTAAACTGTGAAGTGACAATAAACTTGACTTGACTTGACACACACAAACACACAAGCTTAAATCGTACTGGTCTCTCTCTCTCTCTCTCTCTCTCTCTCTCTCTCTCTCTCTCTCTCTCTCTCTCTCTCTCTCTCTCTCTCTCTCCCTCTTTTTCCTTCTCTCTCTTCTCTCTCACATGCACACGAGTGTGTGTGTTTGTGTGTGCGAGTGTGTGCACGTGTGCATGTGTGTGTGTGTGTGTGTGTGTGTGTGTGTGTGTGTGTGAAAAGTTCCAATAGCTTTACCTACAGCCTGCTCATTATGTCAAACTGCAGACCTCAGGGCAACCTGCATAGTTCAGCAGAGGGTACTGAATGCTGTGCCTCCGTAAGTGGAACAAAACGTTCAGCTTCCACAAGAAACACTCTCACAAAAACATTTTCAAACATTCTGCTAGATAAAAACCATGAAGCGACACACACACACACACATGTACACACACACACACGCACACACACTCACACACACACACACACACGCACACAGACACACGCACACACACAACTTACCTGCTCTTTGATGATGAACAAGCGAGCGATGCAGTCAACCGTGAGATCTCAATGCTAATGATCTGTAGCTATTATGTATAAGCATCGATCTTGCCTATTTCTCTCTCTTTCCATTCACCTGATTTAGCTCTGCTCTTTTTTCAGGATTCCGTTTGCCCCCTACCTGCAGTTGCCACGGCAACCCGGGGTCTGCCGTATAGTGAAGGGGTGACGGCTCAGCAGTAAGGTGACAGAGTGAGGTGACTTTATAAATATAATCAGTTTCACTCAATGATATGTTTTAGATTGACTTGGCCCTAATCCCCCGCTACACTAACGTGGAAGAGATGGCCGCTAAACGCTCTCAGAGCGGTCTGTCAATCACTGGCACATGTGAACATGCAGACGCACACACCCACACAAACACGCACACACACACGCGCACAAATACACACACACACACACACACACTGAACAAAACATCCTTTTAAGAGTGATGTTGAATTGAAGCCGTCATGTGTGCTGATGACTCTGATCTGGTAAAGACGTGGGCATGTCAGATGCCTTATCGGGGCCGCTGAAAAGGAACCATTAATAATGGAAAGGGAAATCAAATCATATGATTGATCACGCTGTGCCCAAATCAGACCAGGTAACCGCCTGTCTTCATCAACGTCTGTCTATAAGTCATTAGTGTCGTCATCTCTATTATAGTGTAGGCCTGGAGGCACACAGGGTTCCAGCAGAGATGCAAACAAATACAGGGAACTAAACTCCAAAAAGCACAGACTATGTGCTTTTATTATCAAATTAAAAGCCATGTTGTCAGAACAATCTATGGCCCTGGGCGTCCTAAGATTTTTAGGAAATTATGTCCTGACCATCTATTATGGGAACAGTAAGTGTAGCCATATCAATAATGTGCAAAATTGCACAGGCCTGAATAATAAAGAGCTTACCCTGAACATGAATACATAGTACACTGACTGCCTGATTGGCTGGCTGCCTGATTGGCTGACGGACTTGGCTGACTCGCTGACCGATTGGCTGACAGACTGACAGGCTGGTTGGCTAATTGACTAACTAGTTGGCCGGATGACTGACTAATAAGTTGACTAGACAACTGACTGACTGACTGGATGTCGGACTGGCTGATTAGCTGACCAGTTGGCTGATAACTGCCCCCCCCCATGGCCTCACACCCACTGCTGCTAGCATGTGGGTGTAACTGTGTACCTTCCTCTCCATCCCACTGGCTGTGTGACAGGGTAATCACACCATGGCTTGTTGGTGATGTCGCCTCATTAGAATGCTGAGAGAAGGGAGGAAAATGACACGGAGGAGGAAGGATTTAACAGAGTTATTAAAAAAAGAGAATTCTGTATATATTTGCATGACTTTTGCGTTTCAGTGCCTACAATGAAACACTGGTGGGGATTTTATTATAGTCTACTGAACACACACACATACACACACACAAACACACACACAAACACAGGCACACACACACAAACACAAACGCACACAGACAAACACACACACACAACACACACACACACACACACACACACACACATTCGGCAGAAACTATCTCTGTCTCTCTCTCTCTCTCTCTCTCTCTCTCTCTCTCTCTCTCTCTCTCTCTCTCTCTCTCTCTCTCTCTCTCTCTCTCTCTCTCTCTCTCTCTCTTTCACACACACACACTCACTCCCTCACACATACACACACACACACACACACACACACACACACACACACACACACACACACACACACACACACACACACATACACAGACACTCACACACACACACACACACACACACACACACACACACACTGGTATGCTCCTGTGCCTTAAGTGCATCGGGGCTTGACAGACGAAGCGGCAGCAATTAACACCTCACTGATATTTGGTGTCAGCTGTGTGTGTGTGTGTGTGTGTGTGTGTGTGTGTGTGTGTGTGTGTGTGTGTGTGTGTGTGTGTGTGTGTGTGTCGTGTGTGTGTGTGTGTGTGTGTGTGTGTGTGTGTGTCTGTGCATGTGTGTGGGGGGGGGGGAATGCAGAGTGGATAGAATGCTGCTCATCTGTGATTCACACACCCGACCGCAGACAAACTTAACACCCACCCCTCCCCTGTTTCTATGTCATCCATATGATAGGGAGCTTAGCAGTTTGTGCATACAGTTCACTAGAGCAGTGATTCCCAACCGGGGGTACGCGGACCCCTAGGGGTACGTGATGGGATTGCAGGCAGTACGTAGAAAGAGTAGGGATTGCAATTTATTTAAAATATATATTATTATTATTTTTTTAAATGTACACATTTTAGCAATTCTTAGATGCTAATGCTAAGACCCACGTAATGAAACCGCAAAATGAAACCTGCGATGCGGTCTGTGAGACGGCTGGTGGCACTCGTGCTCATAACTCTGGAAAATGGATCCATGGTTGGGCAGCGTTAAACGCACTAATACCGGTACCGTCGCTGCGGAACCGGGTGAGCCCAGTGAAATGAAAAAAAAAGTGGACAAGACCAAACACCGGCAGTTCACTGACAAATATATTGTTTATGGATTTACTTGTACATCTGATGATCCACCACAGCCACAGTGGTTTTTTTGCCGCAAAGTGCTGGCAAATAATTCAATGAAGCCAGCCCACCTGCAGCGGCACCAGAGCACCAAACACGCTGGGAATGTCGGTAAAACAGAGGACTTTTTCAAACGAAAACTGTCCGAATTCAAGTCATGTCAGACTACACTAAAGAAAGCGGCAAGTGTGTCGAGCAAAGCAATGGAGGCATCCTATGCTGTGGCATTACTTGTGGCCAAGTCATAAAAAACACATTCCATTGCAGAAGATCAGATTCTCTTTGCCGGGATCATTTTGGCTGAAACTATGCTGGACCAGAAAGCAGCAGACGTGCTGAAAACCGTTGCATTATTGAACATGAAATGAGGGATGTGAGTGGGGAGGCTCAGCTCCTGGCCTTTGCGCGTTATGCTGAAGAGTCTGACATACATTAGCATATTTTGTTTAGCATGAAGATAACAGGACAGACAACTGGCGAATAAATATTTCAGGTGATTGACAGCTATTTCAAAGAAAACAATCTTGAGTGGAAATCCTGCAGTCACATCTGTACCGACGGCGCAGCTGCGATGACGGGGAAAGTCCGTGGGTTGCATGGACATGTGATGAAGGTAAACCCTGAAATTAAGTGGAATCACTGCATTATCCACCGGGAGGCTCTCGCCAGTAAAAGGATGAGCCCCGAGGTAAGTGCTGTTATGGATGACGCAGTTAAGGTGATTAATTTCATTCAGTCCAGACCTACGTATCCCCGACTATTTCAAACTCTGTGTCAAGACAGCGGGGCAGAGCATGGGCAGCTACTGCTTCACACAGACGTCCGCTGGTTGTCGCGTGGCTAAACACCATTCAGGCTGTTTGAACTTCGCACTGAGGTGTCTGCTTTCCTGATACAGCACTCTCATCCTCTCGCAGTGGTTTTTCAGGATGCAGGGTGGGTTGCACGGCTGGCATATCTTGCCATATGTCTTCTCCAAGCTTAATGAGCCTAACCTCTCACTTCAAGGCAAGGACTCGCATATCCTTAACATGTATGACAGAGTGAATGGATTCATAAATAAAGTCAACTTATGGGAGACTAAATATGACAAAGGGGATATAAGCTGTTTCCCACTGCTTGATGGCTATCTTGCCACTACTGATGCTGAAAACAAGCAGATGATCACAATTGTTAAAACACATCAGTCCAAACTCAAAACTGAGTTCAGCCAGTACTTTCATGACATTGAAGCAAAGTCAGAACTGCTGGACTGGGTGAGGAACCCATTCAGAGTGACTGAGAGCAGCAGCAGCCTTCCTGCCAGACTGCAGGAAAACCTGGTGGATTTGTTCTCTGATCGTGGGCAAAAGATGGCATATGTTGAAAAGTCACTGACAGAGTTTTGGTTTGATGTTGCAAAGGAGTATCCAGAGCTGGGGAAATGTGCATCGAATGAACTCGCCTTTTGGATCTACCTATATGTGTGAAGTTACCTTCTCGGCCCTGACTCACATCAAAACCAAGCAGAGGAACAGACTAAATGTGGAGAGCAGCCTAGTGACGGCTGTGGCCACACTGCCCCCAGAACTATCAAAGCTTATGAAAAATATGCAAGATCTCTCAAGTGTCTCATTAAAAGCTCTAGTGACTTCATAAAATATGTTGAATATATATATATATATATATTATTATATTATATTTTAATGTATTCTATTTTATCTTGTTTTGTTCTAGTGTGGTTGCTGTTGCTGCTGTTCTTGTACTTGCACTGTTTACACAGTTTATACTACTGTTATTGTTGTTGTTTCTATTGCAAAATTATATTCTATGTTGAGTTGTGGGCAGAGCCTCATATGCATGCATGGACCTGATTCATGTGCATATGACAATACAACCTTGGAATCTTTGAAACTGCTAGAAATGAGTATTATTTTCATTCACAATAAGTGTCAATGTCAAGTTTAAATTAATTTGTATTAAGGGTGTGTTAGTTTGGGTAAATACAATTACAAAAGGTTTAATATAAGAGAAAATGTAAGGCGAATCATCCAAATGAGTGAGGGGGTACTTATAGAATGGCTACCAGCTCAAGGGGTACACAAAACCAAAAAGGTTGGGAACCACTGCACTAGAGGACACTGGATTCCTGCATTCAATGTCAAACCCATCCCCCATATCTCTCTCTCTCTCTCTCTCTCTCTCTCTCTCTCTCTCTCTCTCTCTCTCTCTCTCTCTCTCTCTCTCTCTCTCTCTCTCTCTTTCTGTCTCTGAACACTGTCTCTCTTGTCCACACAAACACACACACACACACACACACACACACACACACACACACACACACACACACACACACAACCTTTGTGTGTGGCTATGACTTTTTAAGCCACAAACAGAAAGGTCCAAGGTTCAGACATGCAAACTCTGTGTGGGGTTTACAAAGAAGAAGAAAAAAGAAGAAGAAAGATGTGTTATTTCCCGACTGTACGGTGAGTTAACTTCATACACCCGGGCCCCTTAGAGAAAGGGCTGTAGAATGTGAGCAATGCGTTGTTCAACGGCCTCCATTTACTCTGTCACATTTCGAAATTCAGCCATTCCAGCGCAGAGCGGCACTGGTGCAAAATAATATATCGCCAAATCTAAAATGTGCACGGTTATCATTGAAGGATGTGGACTGGTCACACACGTCAACGCACGCATTCACCCGCAGCGGCAGTGTTTTTACATCACCCCCATTTATGAGCATGCACGCTAATATCCTTATAACACGCTAATAACTCATCATGGCAAAGGTTTGCCACTAATTGGTCGCAGTGGCTGAGAAGTTGGTGCCATGGATGTATCGGGTTGGAAGTGTGCAATGAACGGTGTAGTCGCTGACTCCCGTTCTGCTGCTACTTCCACGGTCTCACACTGCCCCCCACAAGATGATCAGGGAACTGCTCCTGCTTGCTCAACACAGACACACACACAAACACACACACACAAACAAACACACACACACACACACACACACACACACACACACACACACATGCAAACACACACACACACACACAAACACAAACACACACACACACACACACACACACACACAAACACACACACACACACACACACACACACACACACACACACATACACAGAATCACACACTAACACATGTGAACACATATGCACGCACACACAGGCACACAAGCACACACAGACACACACACACAGAACCCTGAGCTGATCAACAAATTGAACATCCACCCAGAGGACTACGTTCTACAACTGTCTGAGTCCGAAGGGTGAAGGCAGGGAAGGCAGCCGGCCCAGACGGAACTCAGACATCTACAATGCATCACTACAACAGTATGTCATCCAAGCATGCTTCAAAGCGACAACCATTGTGCCGTTACCCAAAAATACCTAGGTAACATGCCTCAATGATTATCCTCCTGTGGCTTAAACACCCGTAGCCATGAAGTGCCTGGAGAACCTTGTAATGTTGCATATTAAAGAGTCCATAGACCCACTCCAGTTTGCATACAGACCAAACAGGTGTGTAGAGGACGCCATTTCCCTGGCACTTCACACGGCCCTGGAGCACCGAGACAGGAGGGACACCTACGTCAGACTGATGTTTATTGACTACAGCTCGGCGTTGAACATCATTGTTACCTCCAAGCTGGTTCTGAAACTGAGAGACCTAGGTCTGGGCGCCCCCATCTGTAACTGGATTGACAAAGATGTCAAAGATGACATCCCGGGCCGCGTCCTCAGAGCATGCGCAGACCAGTTGGCAGGAGTCTTTGCAGACATCTTCATCCCTCCCTGTCCCAGGCTGTTGTTCCCGCGGTCTTCAAGATGTCCACCATCATGCCTGTCCCTAAACAACCCAAGGTAACATGCCTGAACGACTACAGACCTGTAGCCCTCACCTCGATTGTCAGCAAATGCTTCGAGAGGTTGGTCAAGGACTTTATTTGCTCCGTGTTACCTGCCACGCTGGACCAATGGCAATTTGCATATCATCAAAACCGATCCACGGTCGACGCAATTGCCATGGCCCTCCACACTGCCCTTTCCCACCTGGAAGGAAACAACTGTTATGTGCGGATGCTGTTTGTGGACAACAGCTCAGCATTCAACACGATAGTTCCTGCCAAGCTCGACACCAAGCTTAGAGGTCTAGGCGTGCCCCCATCCACGTGCAGCTGGATACTGGACCTCCTGTCAGACCGCCGCCAGGTGGTGAGGATGGGCAGCACCACCTCAGAGCCACTGACCCTCAACAAGTCAGCCCCCCAGGGATGCGTGCTGAGCCCTCTCCTCTACTCCCTCTACACCCACGACTGCATGGCTATGCACAGCTACAATGTCATCATCAAGTTGGGCCTGATCGCCGGCGACGACGAGACAGCCTACAGGGAGGAGATTGGATCACTGGAGCAGTGGTGCCAGGAGAACAGCCTCGCCCTCAACGTCAAGAAGACCAAGGAGCTGATCGTGGACTACAGGAAGCTGAGAGGAGAGCACACCCCTATCTCCATCAACGGTGTTGCAGTAAAGAGGGTCAGCAGCTTCAAGTTCCTCGGCGTGCACATCTCCGAGGACCTCACATGGTCTACACACACCACACACATGGTGAAAAGGGCCCAACAATGCCTGTATTTCCTCTGGCGTCTGAGGGAATTCAGCATGGACCCCCGCATCCTGAGAACATTCTACACCGGCACAATCGAGAGTGTTCTTACAGGGTGTATCACCGCCTGGTATGGGAACTGCACCGCACTCGAGCGCAGAGCGCTTCAAAGGGTGGTGCGGACGGCCCAGTAAAGGCCCAGTAACTTCCCTCCCTCCTGGATATATACATCAAGCAGTGCGTGGCCAAGGCCAAACGCATCATAAAAGACAATGCCCACCCCAGCCACGAACTGTACTCACTTTTAACGTCAGGTAGGCGATACCGCAGTATCAAGTGCCGCACAAACAGACTTAGAGACAGCTTCCACAGTCAGGCCATCAGGCTGCTGAACAAGGGTGTTTAGCATATAACAATGTATATTTTATTACATTTATTTATATATATATATTGCAATTTTTCTGTGCTAATATATTGCATTTTATATATGAACTTTTATATTTTTATATATTTAACTTCATACAGTTTGTACTTTTTTTGTCATCGGGTATTGCACATAAGATTTTCAACCATTGCTGTACAGACTGTTGCAGTGATGCATTGTAGATGTCGGTGAACACAGGAGCCAGCTGGTCGGCACAGGTCTTGAAGACGCGGGATGGAACTCCATCTGGGCCGGCTGCCTTCCCTGCCTTCACCCTCCTGAAGATTCTGCAGACCAAGTTGATCAAGTTGTTGGTCGGCTCATTGTCCCTTTCAAAGCGAGCAAAAACCTTGTTTAGCTTGTCTGGTAGGTTAGGGTCGTTGCCCCTGACCTCCCCTTGTAGTTGGAGAGGACCCTCAGACCTTGCCACATACGTCTGGTGTCAGAGCCCCCAAAATGTAATTCCAATTTGTTTTTGTAATCCAATTTTCCCTTCTTCAAGATTCAAGATTCAAGATAACTTTATTTATCCCGAGGGAAATTAAGGTGCAACAGTTGAAACAGGGGGAATAAATGCACCCAAAATATACTAATACCTAAAGCTAAAAACTAAATAAAAACAAACTAAACTAAGCTATACTAGTATAAACAAAATATAACTAAATGAACTCCAAATGAAATCTAAATGTATTGATAGATGAATTGCACAATTTACAGTATTATTACAGTAATACGTAGGTATATACAATACACAACAATACGTATAGTGCAAATTGGCAGTAATACAATTATAATAAATAACTCAGATGAATACTGAAAATGTAACATGTGAAAAGTGAAAAGTGAAATAGAATTTACAGTGCAAAAATTACAGTGAGAGGATTTACAGTGCATTGACCAAAAAAATTATAATAACAGTGCGTTGACCTCAGGTCACTGAGTCTCCACTGTCCCTCTCACGACCCGAGGTAGATGAATTATAGAGTCTGATGGCCACAGGAAGAAAGGAACACCCAGGGGTTCTGTAGTACACCTGGGTGGAATGAGTCTGTTGCTGAAGGTGCTTCTGTATGAGGTCAGCACCTGATGGAGAGGGTGAGAGTTGTTGTCAAGGATACTACGCAGCTTGCGCAGCATCCTCCTCTCAGACACCACCAACAAAGAGTCCAGCTGGACCCCCAGGACAGCGCCAGCCTTCCTGACGATCCTGCTGATCTTGTTGGCGTCTGCTGACCTCAACCTGCTTCCCCAGCACACAACACCGGAGAAGATGGCACTGGCTACCACCGATTGGTAGAACATCTTCAGCATCGTGTTACAAACGTTGAAGGACCGTAGCCTCCGCAGGAAGTAGAGACGGCTCTGGCCCTTCTTGTACACGGCCTCAGAGTTCTTGGCCCAGACCAGTTTGTTGTCCAGGTGAACTCCCAGGTATTTATATTCCTGAACAACTTCTGTGGACACACCCTTGATGGAAATGGGTGTGAGGGTAGATTTCCTCCTGCGGAAGTCCACCACCATCTCCTTCGTCTTGTCTGTGTTGAGCTGCATATGGTTCAGCTCACACCACTCAACGAAGGACTCCTCATCGTTTCCCTCGCTGACACAACCAACAGCAGCAGAGTCGTCCGAGAACTTCTGCAGGTGGCAGGACTCAGTGTTGAACTGGAAGTCTGAGGTGTATAGGGTGAACAGGAATGAGGAAAGAACCGTTCCCTGTGGAGCACCAGTGCTGCTTGATGGCTTTTCTGAGTTCATACTTGGCCTTCTTGTAGTGATCGGTGTCGCCTGTTGTGAAAGTGGTACTCTGTTCCTTAAGTTTGTTCCATATGTCAGCATTCACCCATACATCTGCATACACATCAAGGTCAGTGGTCTTGAATACACTCCAGTCAGTGATTTCTAGCCCCCCCTGCAGGTGTAGTATGTCTGTCCAGTGATGCACATTCTTTACAACTGTGTGCGTGGACTTCAACTTCTGCTTGTAAGCGGGAAGTAGAAGCACGGAGGCATGGTCAGATTTGCCGAAATCCAGCCGTGCAACAGCGCGATAAGCGTGATGGAGGTGGTGTAGCAGTGATCAAGAGTCTTGAAATGCGTTGATAGTATTTTGGTAATACTGTAATGATCCAACCCAGCTTTTCACGCTCTTAGTCCTGGATGGCTTCCTGGATCCGCAATGTCACAACTCCGTGTCTGTTGTCTAACTCATTACTGGATCATCACCCCGATTTTCAGAAAGCCTCACGTTCGCATCAAGCTAAGTTCATTGTTGTTCTGCCTATTGATCCACCGTGTTTTGACCCTCGTCTGGATAACAACCTTGTTTTTGCCTTGCGTTTTTGTACCTCTGCCTCAACCCTCGACAACCTGTTACCGACCACTGCTTGCCTTGATCACGTTTTGGATTTTCCCTGTCTGTACCTTTGCCTTTTGCTTTCATTAAAGCACCTGTTCCATCTGACGTCTGTTCTCTCTGCTTTTGGGTCCCACCAACACCCGGCCGTAACAGTATGATCCAGCCATGATGGACCCAGCGGAGCTGAACAGGATGTTAGTTGCGATAAAGCAACAGGGCGCCCTGCTCGGGTCCCACCAACAGGACATTGGAGCCCTTCACCACCGTTTCAATGCCGTTGTCGAGTCCCACCTCCGGTCGACCCCGCTCCCCCAGCTCCTCCTGCTATCCCAGGACCTCCTTGCCATGAACCCAGGCTACCAACCCCTCAGCCCTACAATGGGGAACCTGGGACCTGCCGGTCCTTTCTGTATCAATGCTCCCTGGCCATGGAGCTGCAGATCTCCATGTTCCACACAGAACGTACCGACGTATGTCGTCTCACTTCTCTCTCGAAGGGCCCGAGAATGGGGAACAGCAATGTGGGACACAGACTCGCCTTGTTTTTTCTCGTTTCGGGAATTCTCGGAAGAGATGAGGCGAGTGTTCGATCGCTCTCTCTCTGGAAGAGAAGCAGCGAGGGAATTACTCCGCCTTCGACAAGGTACCCATTCTACTTATGATTATGCCATAGATTTCAGAACGTTGGCGGACTCCTGTGACTGGGATGAGCAGGCCTTATTTGATGCCTTTTTTGGTGGACTATGCGAGTTAGTCAAGGTCGAATTGGTCTCCCATGACCTTCCCCATAACTTTGACACATTGATCGAGGTGGCCGGACATACTGATGCCCGTTTAAGGTCTCGCTCTAGGGCTTCACATCAGTTCAGTCATTCAGTCAGACCAACCATGGACTATCAGTTTCCCAGCGCTGTGGAGGACGAGCCCACGCAGTTGGGTAGAGCTAGGGTCTCGCTTGAGGAGAGTCAACACCGGCGGGACACACAGGCGTGCATCTACTGTGGCCAGCAGGGCCACTTCAGTCAGCGCTGTCCCCGCAAACTCTCCAATCAACCCTCCTCAGCGGCAAGCATGAGTGAGCATCATGCTCAAGTCAGCGTCATCGACCAGGCAGTGTTTAACTGATTCATCTTCCTAATCAGACGGTTTCTCTCCCCGCTCTCATTGATTCAGGAGCAGACTGGAACTTTGTTCAGGCCGCTACCATGAAGAAATATAATATCCGTGTCCAAGATTTAGATCACCCTCTGTCAGTCTACGCTCTCAACGGTCACTCCCTCAACCCCGTCTCCCACGTCACCGAACCACTCACTCTACAAGTGTCGGGTAATTACACAGAGACATTTTTGCTTTTTGTCATGGACCAAGCTCAGGTGGCCATTGTACTGGGATTACCCTGGTTAGCCAAGAACAATCCCCAGGTTAACTGGGAGTCAAGTACCATCACCGATTGGAGTGATTCGTGCCTTGCTAACTGTCTACAGGCGGCTAAATGTTCTAGTCAGTCCACTCCGTTGGCCAACAAAGAGTACCCGGACCTGTCTAAGGTTCCCACTGAATACAATGACTTAAAGTTGGTGTTCAGTAAGTCACGGGCCACGTCCTTAACGCCACACCGACCCTATGACAGCGCAATTGACCTGCTACCAGGCGCATCTCCTCCCAAGGGACGCATCTACTCGCTCTGCCCGGCCGAAAGAGCAGCTATGGAGAAGTACATCAACAAGTCTCTGGCTGCGGGAATAATTCATCCTTCTTCCTCACCAGCCGGGGCAGGATTTTTCTTTGTGGAGAAGAAAGATAAATCGCTACGCCCCTGTATCGACTACCGAGGCCTTAATGATGTGACAGTCAAGAATCGCTATCCATTGCCTTTAATGAACTCTGCTTTCGAGTTACTCCAGGGGGCCAGATATTTCACCAAGCTCAAGTCAAGTCAAGTCAAGTTTATTGTCACTTCACAGTTTACACAAGTATAAAGCAGTGATGTGAAAATCTTGTGTGCAATACCCGACGACAGACAGCAGTTATAAAATAAGATAAAAAAAAGCTGGATCTACGCAATGCCTAACATCTAGTCAGGGTTCTACGAATGACGAATGGAAGATGGCATTCAACACCACGACTGGGCACTACGAGTATCTGGTGGTGCTGTCCAATGCACCTGCTGTTTTTCAGGCTCTAGTCAACGATGTGCTCAGAGATTTCATTATTCAGTTTGTTTTTGTTTATTTGGATGACATTCTCATTTTTTCCACATCCCTAGAGAGTCATCGCGTCCACGTTCGCCAGGTACACCAGAGGCTGCTGGAGAACCAGCTGTACATTAAAGCTGAGAAGTGTGAGTTTCACGTCACAGAGACTTCTTTTTTAAGGTTCTGTATCTCGCAAGATGCGATTAAGATGGATCCTGTCAAGGTGGCAGCTGTGACCAAGTGGCCTACCCCCACCTCCAGACGGGAACTGCAAAGTTTTTTGGGTTTTGCTCATTTCTATCGCCGTTTCATCAGAAATTATAACTCAGTGGCCGCTCCCCTTACTGCCCTCACATGTGTCAAGCAGCCGTTCACCTGGAATAGACTGGCTGAGGAGGCGTTTGAGGTGCTCAAGTCACGCTTCACATCCGCACCTGTCCTGACTATCTATGGAATATAACCTAACTATGGAATACATCAAATCTGATAAGAGGTTAAAATCTCGTCAAGCCAGATGGGCACTATTTTTCTCTCATTAAAATTTTTCATTATCTTATCGCCCTGGTTCTAAGAAGACTAAGCCTGATGCACTCTCCCAAGTTTTTGCCCCGATAGATGACCCGTACACTGCCAAGACGATCCTGCCTGCTCGTTGCTTGGTGGGAGCCACCTCGCTGGAGATTGAGAGGACTGTCTAGGAGGCGCTTGCTCGTGAACCAGGACCAACGGCCAGACAGAGAGGACGAACCAGAAGCTGGAGGTGGACTTGCGCTGCATGTCATCTGCTAATGTCACCACCTGGTCAAGGACTGTCACGGCCGGGTGTAGGTGGGACCAAAAAGCAGGGAGAATAGACGTCAGATGGAACAGGTGCTTTAATGTCGGATCAAAGGCAGAGGTACAAAAACGCAAGGCAAAAACAAGGTTGTTATCCAGGCGAGGGTCAGAACACGGCGGATCAATAGGCAGAACACAATGAACTTAGCTTGATACGAAGGTGAGGCTTTCTGAAAATCGGGGTGATGATCCAGCAACGAGTTAGACAACAGACACGGCTTAAATACAGCTTGGTAATGAGGTGCGATTTACAACAGCTGAGTTGAGTAGGAAATGTATGACTTTTCCCACACTCGAACACAACTTGTACCATCTCATACTCCCTCCACACACACCAGAACACGCACACACACCTGGAAGGGGTGGTCTCTCCCTTACTCCCCCCAACAACATTGCCTAAATAACTTTACAACTGTACTAAACTGTGCACTAATCTGATAACTGATATATATTGAACACGCTACAATATTATCACTACCAACACAACAGAAATAGCGTTACTACTACTATGTACACAATGGTGATCGTTCACTATTTCAACTGGCATAATGTGGCATTTAACCTCCCCACCACACCGCAAACACACACAGAAACACACACGCACACACACACACACAAGTGAAGGGGGGCAGAGCCACTCACCAATGGGTCACATCTGTCAGTGCAGGACAATTAACAGAGAGGTCCGCCTACTCTTAAAGGCACGTGACGCTGCATTTAGGTCGGGCGATGCACTGGCCTACTGTTTAGCCAAGAATTATCTGAAAAAGGGCATCAAGTGGGCCAAGCTCAAACACAAGCAAAGGTTGAAGACCACTTCAACAACTCCGATCCCGACGCATGTGGCAGGGCATCCAGACCATCACGGATTATAAACCCTCCAGCAACTCTGCACTGACTGAATCCCTACCTGACGAACTCCATCCCTGACAAAATCATTTTTGTTGCTCGCTACGACCGGAACAACCCCAAACTGCCCACCAGGGCTACTCTCCCCGTTGACCACCAACCCCTCACCCTATCCCCCACAGACGTGCGTGTGGCACTGAGCAGAACAAATGCGCATAAGGCAGCTGGTCCTGATGGCATCCCCGTCGTGTGCTCAGGAACTGCACTGAGCAGCTGCCTGAGGTCCTTACTGACATTTTCAACATGTCACTAGCTCAGGCAGGTGTCCCAGTGTGCTTTAAAACCACCTCCATTGTGCCAGTGCCAAAACACTCCTCTGCAGCGAGCCTCAACGACTTTCGCCCTGTTGCATTCACCCCCATCAACATGAAGTGCTTCGAGAGGCTGGTCCTGGCTCACCTCAAATCTTGCCTGTCACCCTCACTGGATAAATACCAATTTGCCTACCGTGAGAACAGGAGCACGGAGGACGACATTTCCTCAGCTCTTCACTCCACTCTCTCCCACCTGGCTGAGAGCAACACCCACATGGGAATGCTGTTCATAGACTTCAGCTCAGCATTTAACACCATCATCCCCTCCAAACTCATATTCAAACTTGGTGACCTCATGAAAACAAAATAACCTTGACATTAACCCCTCAGTTTGTAACTGTTTATTAGACTTCCTAACCAAATGATACCAGTCAGTCAGGTTAGACCATCTCAACTCCTCCACCCTCACCCTAAACACCGGTGTTCCACAAGGCTGTGTGCTGAGCCCTCTCCTCTACTCCCTCTTCACCCACGACTGCACTCCTGTAAATGGTACAAATACCATCATCAAGTTTGCCTGGAAATATCTCCTGGTCCCTCAATACTGCCTCACTGGTAAAGAAGGTTCACCAGCATCTCATTTTCCTGAGGAGACTGAAGAAAGCCCACCTGTCACCTCAGATTCTGGTGAACTTTTACCGGTGTTCTATTGAAAGCATCCTCACCAACTGCATCTCAGTGTGGTACGACAACTGCACTGTTTCCGACCGGAAAGCACTGCAGAGGGTGGTGAAAACCGCCCAACGCATTGTTGGATTACCCCTCCCTGCAATAAACACTACCCACCACAAACGGTCTCTGAGGAATGCACAAAATATAGTGGATGACCCCTCTCAACCCAACCATGGACTGTTTGCCCTCCTCCCCTCTGGGAGGCGCTATAGAAACATTTGCTCCAAGTCAAGCAGGCTTAGGAACAGCTTCTTCCCCTCAGCTGTCATCTCCCTGAACTCTGCACCAAGAAAACAGCACCCACCCCCCCCCCCCCTGCTCCTGTGTGGCATAGATTACAGGCAGTGTTTTCTGAATGGCCCACAGTGCTGAATACTGACAAGCCCATCTAGTTTCTGACAACCTTTTTAGTTAAACCGGCATCTCTGTTGGTTCAAGTTCCTTTTGCTTTTTATGGAAAATGTTGTGCACAACAGAGCCAGACAAATAATTTTGCAGCATCTGCACAACTTCAAAAAAATCCCCTGCTGGTCCTACATTATTGACACAGTCAACTAAAATTTAATTGAGCCGGTAGGCATGGCAATGTACATATAGAGCTTGTGGTACCTCCTTCCGAAATCTCTCCTACACACCGTAAATTACACCCCGACATGACAGCGGCACTGTCCTAGCATTGGCCAATGCACATGTTGTAATCCATGTTGCAATTACTGAGCGTCTGTTTGATGGTGTCACAAGTGAATCGGCGTCTAGGCCATCAGCTGGGGTGAAGTGAAGGAACACCTCCTGTATGCCATCATTATGCAAGTAACACACTACCACAGACACCTTTTTGCTCACATCCTTGCTCTCATCCACCATCAGTGCAAACACGCCAGCTTCCTGTACTTCCCCACTGATTTGATCCCTGACCATATTTGACATTAGCTCAATTAGCTCATCCTGTATGTAGGTGTGTATACTTTGCATTTTTTGGATAATTTTATATTTATGTTGCCACATTTTGTGCAACTGCACGCATATACATATTCCCTGTTTTCACATACAGTTTTTGAATGTCCCTAGCTGAGTGTGTTGCTGATTTTTGAGCCACTCTTAAATTCAGACCATGCATCCATAGCATATTTATGTCCACCACTCACATCATGTGTTAGGAATGACTGCGTAGCTTTAATCCAGGTGCTAAACCCGTCATGGGTAAAGGCAGGTTTCTTTATGGATCTAGCGGCCTTCGTGAGCAAAATGCCTGCAGGCAAAACAAAATACACTGTCCATAGTCACTGAGTACCCGAGCCAAGTATAGTGTTCGTACCATGGGCGATTGAATGACCGCATTTGCAGTCCGTACTTCTTGGCTGGGTATTTTCTCAGCATAGGACGTCTTGGTCCCTCACAGGCTGACTGGCAGATGTCAATTAAGGTGTGGAGGGGGGCAGCGCAAGTTCCACTTGTTCCACAGCAGCTCGCAGTAGAAGCTAGCTGTTCCTGCTGCTGCGGGTCAGAAGGAGCGGGCACCTGTTCTTCATGGTCCCAATTCTCCCAGGAATCATTAGAGTGAACATCATAGTGATAATTTTCACTGTTGCTATGCACCTCTCTGTTGTCCAAAAGGTCATTGGAGATTGCAGGGATGTCCGGCTCCATCGTTTTCGCTTACTTGTGAGACATTTTTCCATTTTCTAAATTATGTTGACTTATTTGAGAATGCTAGCTGGCTACATTCATAGACAGTATATATAAGGCTACATTAGCCAAGTTCATGTCCCGACTTACCAGTTTTATGTAGTTTCTGCTAAAAGTCGGTAGAAATTATTCCTTTTCAAAACTATCATTAAAAGGGTCAAACTTAATTGCTGTAGCAGCTCCATAATACCGCCTGGCGCCACCCCTGATGGAAAGTCCCCCCCCCCCCAAAAAAAAGGGGTACCCTCTAGAGACCCCATCACAGTGACTGGCAGCCGCTAACATGAGCCCCACATAATGAACCATACTAGTGGAGTCACTTTTGGACCCTCCAAGACCTTTAGTGGTAGAGGTGAACACACGTGTGGATATGAGATATTATCGGTATAGGAGGACAGGCCACTCACTCAACCTGCTGGCCTATTCCTTGGCTATTTTTTTTTCTGCAGCGAAGGATACAAGATACAAGATACACGATTTGTATTTGCCATTTGCAACAAGTACAATACTTAATCCCCATTCCCTCCCCCAAATGAATTTCTAAAAAACGATAAAAATACTATAAATCTTGTAAAAATTATCATACACAATGAACATTTAAATAAATAAAAACATAAAAAGAACAATAAAGCATTTAAAGCATTTTGAAGAAGTGCCATCATGAATACAGTGCAGTTCAGTGCAAAGCAGTGCAGTAGCTGTAATGAGTCCAGGCAAAGTAGTATAGTGTAAAGCCTCCACTCTTCAGGAGTTTCTAATATCTAGTATTATCGCATGAGTTTTTTTTCTCAGTTAATATGACAACAAAGCGACAACGACACGTGTGTGTGTGTGTGTGTGTGTGTGTGTGTGTGTGTGTATGTGTGTGTGTGTGTGTGTGTGTGTGTGTGTGTGTGTGTGCCTGTGTGTGTATGTTTTTGTGTGTCTGTGTGTGTTTGTGTGTGTGTGTGTGTTTGTGTGTTTTGTGTGTGCCTGTGTGTGTTTTTTTCTGTGTGTGTGTTTTTTGTGAGTGTGTGTGTGTGTGTGTGTGTGTGTTTCTGTGTATGTGTGTGTTTCTGTGTGTGTGTGTTTCTGTGTGTGTGTATGTGTGTGTGTGTGTGTGTGTGTGTGTTTCTGTGTGTGTGTGTGTGTGTGTGTGTGTGTGTGTGTGTGTGTGTGTGTGTGTGTGTGTGTGTGTGTGTGTGTGTGTTTGTGTGTGTGTGTGTAACCATAAAGGCTGGACAATGTGGTTGGATTTCTTTAGAGTGCAATGAAGTGAG
>CM050999.1:37460637-37480637 GCA_027704905.1 Muraenolepis orangiensis | reverse complement strand
TGGCCCCAGTCAGACTGATTTGAGTCTATGGCTGCTGGGTGAGGCTGCACACCTGTGGGTCCTTGTCATCAAGGGCTCCAGAGGTCTGCTGCAGAGGTCAGGTCAGTCCTCATATGAAATGAAACGGGCAAAAGCGGGACTCTGGCAATGAAGCACGGCCAGACACAGCGAGTAGGGGAGAAGACCATTTTTTTACTGAAGAAAGTGGTATCTATAAACAGTTGTAACCCCTCCAACCTTTAACGCTGTAAAGTAAAGCCATCTTAAAAGGTCGAGCGGTGACCCTCTGCCTCGTTTACAGCCGGCAAACCTTCAATCGCATGACGACCGCCTCAACCGTACGGGCGTGTCCGATAAATCAAAGTTAAAAAAAATATGGTCATCACAACATCAAATGTCAGCAGCAGTAGAACATCCATTAGACACAAGAGGGGCCATCACCAGAGCCAGATACTCCAACACTGCAGATGATCAGATGCTTGTTTTTGAGATATGTACAGTATGTGTATGGCCCAATGCACACAAGCGCCATTTGAACAATGTTTTTATATCAATACAGCATCATCATACATCACATTGAGTAACTACCGTATGCCGTTGCCCGCCCGCCCCAACACCACTCTGCTCCCTCCGTAGCAGAGTGGTGTTCAAGTAGCTCAGGAGGTAGAGCGGGTCGTTTGGCAACAGAAAGGTCGCCGGGTTCAAAGCCCTAAGTGGTGCAGAGGTGACCCTGAGAAAGACACCCTCACCCTAACTGCTCCGGATGAGCTGACTGTCGACTGTCGCATGGATGACACCGTTGTCGGTTAATGAGGCATAACTTAACAAGCTCATTGGTTAAAAGCGCTGATATAAATGCAGTCCATCTACCATTTAAACAGAATCTGCAGGAGGCAGCGACCTCTCATCCAGGCCAGGCATGTCACCAAACCTCGTCGCTGGGGGCGACTCGTGACACAAAGGGTCAACCCCTTTGTGTCACGAGGCCTCTCAAATCCTTCAAATCCTTGGATTCTGTTGGAAAAGTCCTGAGAGAGAGAGAGAGAGAGAGAGAGAGAGAGAGAGAGAGAGAGAGAGAGAGAGAGAGAGAGAGAGAGAGAGAGAGAGAGAGAGAGAGAGAGAGAGAGAGAGAGAGAGAGAGAGAGAGAGAGAGAGAGAGAATCTACATTCACATGTCTATTTTGTTTTATTTTTTCTTTATACTTGCTATACAGTCTGTACATGATTTCCTTCGTCGTGTGTTATATTTTGGGCAGCTGCATATCTTGACGTGAAACAAAAGCTCACCAAATTAAGTTAAACCAAATCCCACCACCCTCTTATACGATTAAGATTGCTTTTTTTTTTAAAACACGGAAAATAATTGGAGAATTAAAACTGTTCCGCTAAGCCCACGACCACACCCGAAGCGGCCCTGGCTTTACCCCCGTCCTCTTGAAAGGAGTGCAATTACATCTCTACGTTTTGGGGACAGCTTTACAAGGATGTAGAGAGAGAGTGGGGAGAGAGAACCGCATATTACAACACAGCGTCTGTCCGCAGACTCACACAGCGGGGACAAAGAGACAGAGAGCAGAGAGAGAGAGAGAGAGAGAGAGAGAGAGAGAGA
Source organism: Muraenolepis orangiensis (assembly GCA_027704905.1). Classification (NCBI taxonomy): domain Eukaryota; kingdom Metazoa; phylum Chordata; class Actinopteri; order Gadiformes; family Muraenolepididae; genus Muraenolepis; species Muraenolepis orangiensis. The sequence continues at coordinate 37,479,028 of CM050999.1, read as the reverse complement.
GAGAGAGAGAGAGAGAGAGAGAGAGAGAGAGAGAGAGAGAGAGAGAGAGAGAGAGAGAGAGAGAGAGAGAACCAGTTCAAGGAAATGGTGCTGAATGGAAGTGATATTGAGGGGGAAATAATAAGAGCTACAGATAACAGCTTAAATAATGAAGAGGGACTAAAAAAGGTATTGCAGGCAACAAAGGAAGACAGAGTTATGAAATGATGGCTGAGGGTGAGTAGAGACCTCGGCGTGGAATGTAAAGATGGACTTATGACAGTGAGAGAGAATGAAAGGGAAAACAATCTATTTTTGTTTTGAATAAGCATGGTGTTTATCTCACTACACTGAAAACAGAAATAAAGAAGGAATTATTGTCTTTTGAAATTTGCCACACATGAACACAGTTGTGTCCTACACCTGCAGGCGAGATCCGGTGTAAAACACTGGGTCAGTATCAGTTTTGTTGTGCTATTTTGTTTTAATTGTGCTAATTAACACACACTAATTACATGGAAGTTAGATCACACATCTTGCAGTTATAACCCCTTAGTTACCAATCGTTCTGTATGAAATCATGTTATTATTATTATCTTATTACAGACCGTTATAACTGTATTCACTATGACTGTTGTATGTTACTGGTTACTGCTCATAACACAGTGCAGATATACAAGCCATGGGCTAAAGTGACCGGGGAGACAATTTACGGACGAGAGATGGATGAGCCGAGTTCCCCTGATTGATGAGATAGATGAGAGTTTCGGAATGAGGCCCCTGATAGACAGAGCACCAAGAGGTGGGCCGGGTGGTGGAACGAGGCCCCTGATAGACAGGGCACCAAGAGGCGGGCCGGGTGGTGAAATGAGGCCCCCGATAGACAGGGCACCAAGAGGTGTGCCGAGCAGAGCCACAGGGACCTTCCGCCGGCTAGGCAACCCCAGCAACTAAAAGAGAAACCCAGAAATGTGCTCATTTCTGCATCACACACGAAAATAAATACAATTGTCATAGCATACATAACTTTAAATGGTATGGCTTGACTTGTATAGTATCTATAGGAACATTTCTCTGGACTCCAAAACTTAGATATGTGTCCGGTCTGGTATAGAGCGCAAATGGATAATTTATGCAATCTAACAAGATATATATGTATATTTACCTCTACAACTAATGGAACACTGGCCAGTATATACGGCAGGGCTATTCATTTGGCGAAACCGGGAACCGGCCACAAGGTAATTTGTAATGGCGTGCTTGTGTGAAGCGAGTGTGAAGCACAATGGAATGCTTACTCTCCATTCCCACCCCTAGTATGAATGTTCTAAAACACTATGCTCTAAAAATACTGTATACAATAATAATAACAATAAAATAACAATAAAGTGACGGATGGATGGATGATATGTACATGTATTGACTTGTGCAAAAGCATTTCAAAAGCATTCTGGTCACAACGGTGCTGCAAAGGTCACCCAATACCGCTCCCGCTACACTTGAGGAATGTGATACCCCTGTAATTGGTACACACACTCTTCCCACTTCCATGCAATGTTGATAAGATGTGTCATCCTTGACAGCGCCTCAACACGCAGAGCCTTTAGCATTTCTGGACAGACTTGCCGATAGTGATTATGATAATCACCGCAGCTGGGTGTATATATACCCTGGCGTCCTTTTACCCCTTTGCTAGATCGATCGTACGTTGTACTCCCTGGATGTCACTATACGAGCCCTCCGGTAATTATACTTACCTGTCTTCTACCTGTAGCTACATCGACCTCCCGGTATCCAGACTTCTCGCTCGTCCCAGACCATCCGCCTGTCTACTACCTGTCGGTACTCTGCTACTCGACCTCCCGGTATCCAGACTCCTCGCCTGTCCCCGACCACTTTTGTGTTTGCTTTAATAAAGCCTCCTGTTATCCCTTCACTGGTCTGTCGTCCGCGTACTAGGTCCAAACAACACACATCGTTGTGACAGAACAATCTAGCCAACATGGACCCCGGCGACGTCGACCAGATGAAACACGCGATCGCTACCCTAAGTGACCAGATGAAGCACGCGATCGCTTTACATAGCCACTTTACATAAACTCACGGACCTGACAGCCACTGTAGCTTCCTTCATCGGAGGAACTACCAACACCGCGGTGGTTGACCCACCACCAGCGGTCACCGTTCCGGTTCCTCCTGCCTCCCTCCATTCGGAGTCCCATCTCCCAGCACCGGCGAAGTATTCCGGAGACCCCAACAACTGCCTTGAGTTTTTGGTGCAATGTCACCTCACGTTTCGTGCACAACCTTCATGTTTTGGAGGCGAGGCAGCGAGAGTTGCGTTTATGGTAAATTTGCTGGAGGGAGCCCCCCTCAGTATGTTCAATGCTCTCTATGAGCAGGGCTGTCCCGCTGCACATGTCATCTACGGCTCTCGCTGCAGAGCTTAGATGAGTCCGGCTGGAACGACCACGCTCTCCTATCCGCCTTCCAGAGCGGACTCAGTCAGGAGCTGGGCAGAGAGGTGGCGCTCCGGGGGGAGACGGGAACGCTGGATGAGGCAATCCTATTGGCCATCCAGGTCTCGGACCTAGCTGCTCAGTGGGGAGACGGCCCCTGTTCATCCAAGAGTTCCTCTCATCCTCCAGAGGGTGGGGGCTACACCAGGCCCGCTCTTCTCGTCGTGGAAGAGCCCAGGCAGCTGGATCGGATGCGCCTGTCTACATGGGAGAGACGGCAGAGATCGAGCTTGGGAGCTGGTCGCAACTGCGAGCGGACGAGCCACTCTTCAGATTCAGATTCAGATTCAGATTACTTTATTAATCCCGAGGGAAATTAAGGTGCAACAGTTGACACAGGGGGAATAAATGCACACACAAAATACTAATACCTAAGCTAAAAAAACTAAAAACAACAACTAATTAAATAAAACTAGTATAAACAAAAATATAGTTAAAATAACATGGTTATATCCAACATAACCATGTGGTTATGTTGGATGATGGCAGAGGTGAGGAGGGGGTTTGTTCTGATGTAGAGCTGTGTGTCATCAGCATAGCAATGGAACGATATTCCATGCCGGCTGGAGGCTTTTCATAGCAGAGTTCGGTAACTAAGAAAATAAGTGTCTCTGCATCCGCGGCAGACAGCATTTGTCTAATTCTAGCAATGTTTCTAAGATGAAAAAATGCAGTTCTGGTTATACATTTTACCTGCTGGGCAGAATACTATAGCTAAGAAGAATGAATCTACTGCCCTTTCTACTGTAGTAGGTACTGAGGAGCAGTAAGCAAGAACTTCAAAGGATGAAAAAGCCTAGTTATATTTCTACTTCATGGAGAGTTTCGAACTTGAGATTAAAGCCACTCCACAACCTTTTTTAAATTCTTGCGATAACTGTGTGCTAACATAGTTGGGTGCGGTAGCTTTGTTTAATGGTAAGTAAACGTCTGGTTTTTACCATGTTTCACATAGGCTCAGACCCAGGATGTCTATCTTATTTTCAACCACTAGATCATGGACCAAGAGCGCTTTAGTTGAAAGCAATCTGATATTTATGAATCCAAAGTATCTCTTCCAAAGTATTAAGATTTGAGGGAGTTGGATTGCAACTCAGCTCAACAGAAGAGTTTACAGTAACCCTTTTGCAGATTTGCCTTTTACAGATTTGCGTTTTACACCTCAGGACAGTGCGGGGCAGCTCCACAATACTGATAGGTGTAGGTGTACTATAAACCTCCAGATTGCAGTTGCTGCTGCTGTGACCAGTACAAAACCCTGGAGGTACCTCAGTGTCAGCATTACGTGCTACATCACCCAGGCTAACTAACCTATTTAATCCACTCAGTCTTCTAGACTCTGCAACGTGGGCTAGTATGTTGCTAGCAGGTTCGCTAATTGGCTGCGCCCCAGATTGCTGTAAGTGCATAAGTCAGGCCTGGCTATGAAATCTATCTATGTTTTCTGACATAATTAATGCAACTAACCATGAATGAAAATGAAACCATCAGGTATGATGCATGCTGGTGTTGGGGAGAGTACAGATGGAGCACACTGAGCAACTAATTCACAGACTACCAAATGTTACTTTACAGTTTTAAGACAGACTGCGACTTTCTGGACTTGTTAAATTATCCTTTATTACCCCCTAAATTTGAACACCTGGCTGTCTTCCAGGACGCATGGCTTTCATGGTTTTAATGTGTGTGTGTGTGTGTGTGTGTGTGTGGTGTGTGTGTGTGTGTGTTTTGTGTAAGAGTGCTTTAGTGTTCTTGAATGCAAGGTAAACCTTTGTGTGTGTGTGTGTGTGTGTGGATCACTTGATGATATTTGACCCCCGATGCATCGCAGCTCTTTTAAGACAATGCAATCCTTAGTCTGGAAGGAGGAGCGTCCAGTCAGGAGGTCATTGAGCAGCACCTCAACCTACCAAACGGTCATGGGGCCGGTCCTGTAGGACCTCCGCACAAACCACTCTGAAGGAATGTACGTGGGAGTGCCTGGAACACACAGTGTATAGTGTCACCACCCAGCTCCAAGGGGACCACACAGTGGACACACTACACATGATATGTGGTGGGAAATCACTCCAGTTTGATGGCTCTTCAGGCAAACCAGGCACACCTGGGCACCTAGGACCAACGCCTGCACGTATTTGCCCCAGCATTCACTCTCTCTCCCTCCAGCTGAGCAGTTATGTTTGATCGAGTGGCTTGCTCACTCAATTTATATTGGCTAGTAGCCATCAACGGGTATGCATCAATTAACTTAAAAGTGCTATAGGTAAGATATCAAAATGGCATAGCCCCTTGGTCAGCTATTGGAGAGTGAAATACTCACTAAATATATATATATATATTTCTACCGTCCTCTGATTGAAGGTGGCTGCTCAGACAGAGAGCTTTTTGCTGTTTCAAGGAAACAATATAAACTTGTGTCCATCTGAGTTCTGATCAGAGGCAGACAGGATGTGTTTCAAATATAGAAACTCCACACACTAAAATCAGGGTCACCCTTGGAGGTAACAAACAAAGTATAGCAACTATAAACAAAATGAAATGAAACACAAAATACAACATAAAAAGAAAGAAGAACTCAAACTCTCTCAAATTAATTCCATGCTTGCGCTACGTGTGTGTGTGTGTGTGTGTGTGTGTGTGTGTGTGTGTGTGTGTGTGTGGTGTGTGTGTGTGTGTGTGTGTGTGTGTGTGTGTGTGTGTGTGTGTGTGTGTGTGTGTGTGTGTGTGTGTGTGTGTGTGTGTGTGTGTGTGTGTGTGTGGAGAGTGTGTGTGTGTGTGTGTGTGTGTATGTGTGTACATATGTGTGTATTGAAGATCAACAACAGTTCAACCCCAGCGTCTCTGGGGTTCAATGACACTTCAGAATACAATGTCCAGACGCCTGGCTTCACTGGGAGTCAATGGACAGTGAGGTTGGACTGGACGCTGTGCTGCTGTATGATGATTTGAGGAACTCCCATCCAAAGGGCGGGACGTCTTTCTTGACTCATTTTAAAATAATACTGAGACAAGCTGCTGCTCATTCTGTGTCTGTGCTATAGCAAAATATTGTTTATATTTATACATCTGTAAATATAATTGTAAATATAGAGTTCTTGAGTTTGAAACTATGTTTCAGCTGAGTAAAAGTTGTTTATTTTAAGCTAGGTTCAGACATGGAAGACATGGAGTTGGATATAGCAATCTCTCAGCTATATAAGCTGATGTCTTTAGTTGCAACCATTGGAGCTCCATCAGTAGGTGTAGAGAGGAGCTTCTCCTGCTCAAAACCAGTGAAGTCATACTCTCGCAACTCAAAACGAATTGAGCAACCGTGCTCTGCTGGCCATTGAGAGAAAACTGGTCAAGTCTCTTGAAAATAATCCCAGTTAGTATGACAGGGTAATAGTATGGAAGAGTATTAGGGCCAGGCATAAAAAAAGAAAAATTTGAGGAATGGGATCCCAGCCTGGGGGTGACGGAGTACGCCTTGCTTTAAAAGTAATATGGACTAAGAACTCACCTCGCCGCCTCGCAGCAAGAGCGGCTGTGGGAGCTTCTCAGAGAGTTCAAGGACAGCTTTGCCTTGGGGGATGAGGAGGTGGGGATAACCCACCTGGCACAGCACGAGATCGACACCGAGAACGCACGGCCGATTAAGTGTAGGCCTCGGCGGCTACCACTGGCACGACAGGAGGCGTGCGACCAAGCTGTGCTGAACCTGCTGCAAGCAGGAACCATCGAGGGGGTCCTACAGAGGGCCTGGACCGAGCCAACCTTGGGGAGGAGAGGTGGCAGACAGTGGTCCCCAAGGGCTTGTGGGCAGGAGTACTCGGAGCCATGCATGGAGCAGCCGGGTCGGGTCACTTTGGGGTCACCAAGACCCTTGGTCGCCTTCACCAGGGCTTCTACTGGGGGCAGTACAGGAGGGATGTAGAAGACTTCTGCCGCCGCTGCGACCCCCCCTGCAAAGGCCCCTCGGGACTCTCGCACGCCCCACTCCAACAATTTGCGGTGGGAGCCCCCATGGAAAGGGTGGCCGTGGATTTGGTGGGACCTCTACCTCTTTCCGACCGGGGGAACCGTTTCGTCCTGTCGGTGATGGACTTTGCTCCGTGTTACCTGCCACGCTTGACCCATGCTTGCCACGCCCTCCACACTGCCCTTTCCCACCTGGAGGGAATGAACTGTTATGTGCGAATGCTGTTTGTGGACTACAGCACAGCGTTCAACACAATAGTTCCTGCCAAGCTCGACACCAAGATTAGAGGTCTAGGTGTGCCCCCATCCACGTGCAGCTGGATACTGGACCTCCTCTCGGACCGCCGCCAGGTGGTGAGGATGGGCAGCACCACATCAGAGCCACTGACCCTCAACACGGGAGCCCCCCAGGGATGCGTGCTGAGCCCTCTCCTCTACTCCCTCTACACCCACAGCTCCAACGTCATCGCCAAGTTTGCTGACGACACGACAGTGATGGGCCTGATCGCCGGCGACGACGAGACAGCCTACAGGGAGGAGGTCGGATCGCTGGAGCAGTGGTGCCAGGAGAACAGCCTCATCCTCAAAGTCAAGAAGACCAAGGAGCTGATCGTGGACTTCAGGAAGCAGAGGGGAGAGCACAGCCCTATCTCCATCGACGGTGTTGCAGTAGAGAGGGTCAGCAGCTTCAAGTTCCTCGGCGTGCACATCTCCGAGGACCTCACATGGTCCACGCACACCACACACGTGGTGAAAAGGGCCCAACAACGCCTGTATTTCCTCAGGCGTCTGAAGAAATTCATCATGGGCCCCCGCATCCTGAGAACATTCTATAACAGCACCATCGAGAGTGTTCTTACAGGGTGTATCACCGCCTGGTACGGGAACTGCACCGCACTCGAGCGCAGAGCGCTTCAAAGGGTGGTGCGGACAGCCCAGTATATTGTTGGAGGTGAGCTCCCCTCCCTCCTGGATATATACAACCAGTGGTGCGTGGCCAAGGCCAAACAAATCATGAAAGACATTGCCCACCCCAGCCACGAACTGTCCTCACTGTTACTGTATCAAGTGCCGTACAAATAGGCTTAGAGATAGCTTCCACAGTCAGGCCATCAGGCTGCTGAACAAGGGCGTATAGCATATAACAATGTATATTTTATTACATTGATTTATATATACATATTGCTCTTTTCTGTGCCGAAATGTTGCAGTTTATAAATTGCATTTTTTTGAATTTTTTATTTTTATTTACTTTATTCTATTATTATCTATCTATTTTTATCTCATTTTTATAACTGCTGTCTGTCGTCGGGTATTGCATATAACATTTTCACATCACTGCTTTATACTTGTGTAAACTGTGAAGTGACAATAAACTTGACTTGACTTGACTTGACTTGACTACTTCACCAAATGGCCAGAGGAGTACACGCTGCCGGACCAGGAGGCCACCACGAAGACGGATGCCCTGGTGGAGGGCATGTTCTGCCGTTTCGGGGTACCAGAGACTCTACACAGCGACCAGGGAAGGTCGCTGTGGTGGTGTGGATGGTATTCGGAGGAGAGGCCGACCGTGGCCCCAATTCCCCTACAGAAGGCCTGCCACACCCTGGACGTAAACTGGGGACCACGGTCCGACACGATGTCTTGAGTGTTTCCATGGAGGCGGACAACTTGAGTCACAAGGAGATCTGCGGTCTCAGCAGAGGAGGGGAGTTTGGAAGTGCGAAGTAGTGGGCCGATTGGAAAACCGGTCCACTATGGTGAGTATAACGGAATTACCGTGGGAAATTGGGAACCAAGATGTTGAACCGAGATGTCAAGATGTTGGACCAGGGACGACTAGGGATGGGGAGAGGTCGCAGGAGACCAGCAGGAGGACAATGGGAGGATTTACTGCAAGCGCAGATAGGGCAAGTGGCCACAAACCCACGAGTGTCTGTCATGGACGGCCACCAGAGCCAACGACGGAGGTAGGAGATCCGGGTTGAGCCAGGATGTCCCACCAGTCTGTTGGAGTGGCCCCACCCGAGCACTCGGTGAGCAGGCAGATTGTGGAATGAACAGCCGACCAGAGACCCCACCCGGTTCAGGTTCGTCACGCTGGGCTGTCCTCAACACCGTCTCGATCTCCCAGTTGACCATACCATTACCTGGGCTGGAGGCAGGATGGTTTTCTCTGATTTCAGACTGGCCCTCTCAGGGAAGAGAAGAGATAGGGCGTCAGCCTTGGTATTGTGGGAGCCCGAGCGAAAGGTGAGGGTGAAGTCAAAACGGCTGAAGAACAGGAACCAGCGTGCCTGACGGAAATTCAGCCGCTTGGCTGTACGGAGGTAGGTAAGGTTTTTGTGGTCCAACCAAACCACAAAAGGTTACTGAGTCCCTTCCAGCCAGTGTCGCCACTCACTTAGTGCTGCTTGAACCGCTCGCAGTTCCCTGTCACCGATGTCGTAATTCCTCTCGGCAGGGCTGAAGCGTTGAGAGAAATAGGCGAAGGGATGGAGCTTCTCGTCCTCTGCGGACTGTAATGGAAAAATCATATGTTGTCCCTTCTATCACTCTCTGTTTATTTGACCTTGTGAACCCCCAATGTAGTTCTCCCTATCACCCTTTTGTCCTATTGTCCTGAGGTCTGGTCCTTATCCTTATCCTTATCCTTATCCTGTTTGACCAACTATAATGTTTATCTCACAGCGGGGGACAGTGGCTATTGCAGCCTACAGCTGTTGAGGGGGGGTTGGCATACAACTATTGAGCTGGATCAAAGGCTTGGCCGCTCCTGGTTCAACACCTCTGGCTTCCTCTGCCTGCACGAGAGTTCCTCTGTTCCCGTGCTGGAGATGGGGGTGGTGGAGCCAGGTGGTCAAGACGTGCATCATTGGGGTGAAAGACAGTGTCTTAGGGGCAGTCCTAAGAAGGAATAAATACTGAGTGTTGCCAGCATTACGGTGGACTTCCCTATCCTCACCTCATAGGATTCGGGGCTCCCGACAAAGCTTTGTCTGTCTGTTGTCTGTCTGTTGTCTGACTGTCTGTCAATTTGTCTGTTTGGCCACTTGTCTACTTGTATTTGTTCATTGTGTTCTGCTTGCTTGATAAATCTTCAAACTTAATTGAGTTCATGTGTGACAGTTCTTATTGATTGATAATTTGCCTTCTTATTCACGTAGATTTCCGCCACAATTTGGTGTCAGAAGTGGGATCGTCACTCTCATCGCGGTAGGATCCCGGACGCAAACCGCGGCTGGCTGATCACCCCTTCGGGCTTCACAAGGAAGGGTTGACGGTTTGGTCCGTGGAGCCGCCGGGTGAGGTCGACGATCTTTTGGTTACGGTAAGAATCTGCGTGAATACTTGTTGGCCAGCCGTTAGAGGTGAATTGCATACGGAGCATCATTCGGAGCTTGTTTTTAACCAAGGTTTAGTAGAAACCTGGATTAGCGCAGACGTGTGTTAATATTGTGAGTGCTGGTTGTCAGGGACAATCGCGAGTGTCCGGGACACTCAGTGAATGCGAATGAGTGTTGGAGGTACCTGGTGAGTGTGTGAGTGAAGGTCACAGGCCGAGTGTCCAGGGACACTGGATGAATGTGGTGTCCGGGACACCAGGGGGTACAGACTGAAAGAGAGTGACTGATTTGTCCGTATTCAGGGAATACGTTGATGGTGCACTACGGGTCCGTATTCAGGGAATACGTTGATGGTTACAGGTCCGTATTCAGGGAATACGTTGATGGTTACAGGTCCGTATTCAGGGAATACGTTGATGGAACGGGATAAGCCCTTTAATGTGTGCAAGGTACACCTGGCGGTGGATAAAATAGTATAACTTTTAAGAGCTGTCACTGAGGTAAATGAACGCGATTTAAATAAAATTAGAGGTCTGAAAGATATTGGGAAAAATTATTATTTGTTAAAATGATTAAAAGATTCATTTTGCAGGGCGCAACACGGTGATCTCTCTCTCTCTCTCTCTCTCTCTCTCTCTCTCTCTCTCTCTCTCTCTCTCTCTCTCTCTGTTCAGGGAATACAACATTGAAACTACGATTCGGAATAGAACTCTAAACTAAAGTTCATAAAAAATATGATAAAATAATGAGAATAATAGAATAATTAAATAATAACATTTGGGTTCGCAGGGAGCGAGGGAGGATGGCAAGGCAGAGGTTGCATCAAGTGTTAAAATGCATTTACATGAGAAGGCATTTTGGGGGGAAGGTTTTACACTCTGTACTAGGATGGAGGGCCCCGGGGGGCCCATAGGGTGTCTAGGTGTAACTCAGTTAGCTCATTTCAGAATATAAGGGACGAATAGGCAGGGCCATAATGACTGTTCTCTTGAGTCAACTACCCAGGCTAAGGTGGACCTGGACCTTGACTGCCCTCCCCCAGCGACCCTACTAGCGGCCCAGCCAACCTGCTACTACCACTGCAGCAAGCCACGAGTGGAGCTGACCGATGTCATGACGAGAGACATGACCATAAGCAAGGCGCACAGAGTTGGCCAGCAACCGAACCAACACGGAGGCAAGAACTTTACTCTGAAAAGCGGTTACACTGGCTCCGGCACAAACGGCAGCTTTGAGTGTTATAACCGCAATAAAGAAGGACACTTTGCAAGTGATTGCCCGGAGGAAAGCCGATTCAACCAGAGGCGTGGCCACAGTGATGATCATGATTCCGAACGCAACCAGTGCAGAGGGTCCAGCTGACTGGCGGGGAGGAGCAGGAGGGCGACGGGTCCACCACAGCTGGAGTCAACAAACAGGGAAGTGACACACGTAGACATGCAGCAACACACACACACATGAGCTGATATACAACCAAAGAGTATAATAAAATAACAGCTATATAAAATGATAATGTTACTTGCATTGGAGTCAATGCTGTGTTGCTGTTGACAAAGTGATTAAACCTTAAATGGTTCAAATTGACCGGAACCTTTTATGAAACTTAAATTAAAAACCTACTAACCTAATATGATTGCTTTGAATAGGACAGCGCCAATCAGAATGTTAAGTAAGACTGTTTATTTCTAAAATATGTAAACAAAGGTGTGACATTTTACTTAGAAAAAAGAAAAGAAAAGTGGAGGCCAGGATAAACCAATACAATTATTTCACTGAGAACACCCTTTAACTAATCTGGATTCATGTTATCAGGTTCTATAGGAACTGTTTTAATAATGTTATGATAAAACTTTAAGGTTTGGTATTTTAAGATAAAATTTCGCACAATTGGGAAAAGTTTTTTATAATTTCATTTCATAATACTTGGTCAGTGCGTGCTAGCAGACATTTAGGAGGAAATCACTTAAGGTGCTCGTCTAACTGGGACAGGGTGAACCAAGCGGTCCCTGCTTATCAGTTGTCAAGTGAAGATTCCCTTCCCCCGTCCTTTCCTCCCCTTGTAGTGATCTCTAGCTTCTCCTTGGTGTCTGGCGAGAGGCAGGCTGACTGGTTTCTTGATGCACAAGATAAAGCTCCTCTTGTGTTTTCTTCAAGGGATAACTCACAAAATATGAGCACATGTTTTGTTTGTTTTGTATTATTTTTGGTTTGTTTTTGTTTTTGTCATTCCTAGATTCGACATCTCAGCAGAAAAACTGAGTTCAGACGGTCAAGCGGTAGCCATTGTGTCAGTTACATAGACAATTCTATCATCACAAACTTAAAGGTAGTATCGACTCAACACATGTTGTAATGATGTCCCATTCATGGTTTATACGGGTGCGAGATAAAGGAGGGGGTGTGAATGGCCCTAGACAGGAGGCTTTGCCTCCCAGCATGGTAGTTTCCGTATTATGATAAGTTGACACATGGGAGGGACCATGTGTCAAGAGGAGGGAGGAAGACTGCCCTACACCAATATATTCAAAGGACATCTGAAATTACTCACAAATTTTTCTCACACACATTTTTGGAGTAATAATGATTACCATAAAGAAGGTCAAAGTGTAATGAATACTGTGTAAGGAACAACTTTTTTCGTCACAAACAGATTGTGGTTTTCTTGGACGCTTTGCTACTCCCTAGGCCACTGGCAGCGGTAAAAAGTTCATGTGAGAAATCAAGATGATGTGTCTAAAGGAAATGATAGAGTAGACATTAAGACAGGAAATGCATAGTACTAACGTGCACACTCCACTGGAAGTACCTCCTCTCTCCCTACAGGAGGTCCAACAATAGGCGGATGCTAATGAGAAGAACCACTGGACAAAGGGTGGTTCTATCGAAAGGGAGGGGGTGTGGGTTGGACCATTCCAGATCCTCATTACTCATGCGGCGGTGAAGGTGGAGGGACGAGCCACGTGGGTTCACGAGTACCACTGCAAATGTTCACCATCACCAGCAGGAGACCACAGGCTTCTAAGCCAGAAAGAGAAGTAGCTGACAATACATTAGATGATGAATGTGGCTCTAACTATATACATGATATACATACATATTGGAACTGTGCTAACCATTCTTATTGTAGGTCCTATCCTAGGGTGGGAGAGGCAAAACCTCCCTAGAACAGACGACCTGACTTACGAGAGCACATCGCTCTAACACACATAACATATATGATCCTGGTCCACACATACGCCGCCAATATGTGGTGGAGAAATGCTAATAATACGAGATCAACTGGTAAATCGAATTGTTATGTCTGTTCCATAATGCCAACGTCATCTCATGCACCCCCAATCATGTCTAGGAAGATGACTCACAGTGTGGCCGGGTGTCTAATGATGATGGGGACAGCATTACCGAGTAATGATTTTGCAAAGTTTGACCCGACGATATCACTAAATAACATAGACTCAGACTGCACAAATTTAACCGTACATGTGGCCCCACAGGAGGCGCATCTTATTTCCCTTGTGACGGTAACAATAGATCCAGAGATGACCTTTGACATGTGTGTAGTAGCAGTTGGGTCCCAACCGCTTGGAGATATACACGTGGATAAGTGTATGAAGATATTTTCCTTTTGCACGTTTAAAGGCACGCCTAAAACAACACAGATGGCGTCAAGTACGTCGAGTACGATACGCGCATGGCGATACCGATACCCTCAGGCACCAGCAATTCTCAGTGTGCGTTAATGGTACCAGGCCCACGAGGAACCAGAGTCGTAGAGGGTTTGGGGTGGCTGTGTGGATCTAGGGTCTATCACAGTCTCCCAAACGACTGGTCTGGTCTTTGCGCACCAATATCAATAACACACCAGACATACGGCATCATTACGGCAACCCCGGTATCAAAAGTTTGGCGAGAAAAGCGAGCGGTATATTTTAAAAAGCATGATGGAATGTGGGGAACCGACGTCCCCAACGATTTCAAAATATAGACGACCGCACAACATTTTCGGTCTTGCACTATTTCCACAACTAGGCGTGGGTAAGCTTCTTCTTATGGCAGAGACAACTAACTATCGACTTCAATCGTTTGCAGCACACTAACCTCCGTTGGGGCGATCAAGGAGGAACTAACTAGCTTACGGTTGGTTGTAATGCAAAATAGAATGGTCTTGGACCAGCTGACGGCGTCTTCAGGAGGGGTTTGTGTTGTGGTGGGTTCATCATGTTGCACATATATTCCAGACAACGATGCGGATGGCAAGGAGATAGACCAAGCAATGCAGAACCTGACAGCCCTTCGCGACGCCATGAGCGAGGACAATATCGCTGCAGACGATGACTGGCTACGGGGCATACTTTCGTCTTGGAAACACTGGCTAGTAATGATAGGTATTTGGGTAGGGGGACTCTTGGTGTTACTTTGCATATGTTCAATGTGTGGGATTCCCTGCATGCGGAATCTGGTAGATAAGGCCATAAACAAAAGGGAGGCACACGTCCTCATGAAGTGGAATGCTGATAGCGACGACTGGACTCCACCATTCGTGGACGTTAACTTGGCACATCTGAATGAATAGGGATCCTGAACCTTTCCCCTAATCTATGATCATTGAGGAGGGACGGTGGGGGGAAGTTCCCCCTAAGGTCCCAAGTCGCAGAACCGTGATCATGAAGGTGGGGTAAGAGGAGGCATTGCTATTCACTAAGATGGGGACCTCACTGGTGTGTGCCAAACTGAATCCCCTACCGCATATGAAATGTGTTTAATGGATTGAATATGTGTTCTGTTTTTTTCCTTCCCCTAAATGGATGGGATGAACTTTATTTGTAACTAATTATAAAACAGCTGTAAAATATCATGTTTTTGGTGCTCATGAAAATGTATTAGTAGACCTAACAAGGCTTAATACATTGGATGTTTTAAGTAACCTGACCAACGACGGTGATATTTTACTGTGATGCACAGTTGATGCCTGGCTATGCAAATGTATTAAATTGTTATGAATCATTCAAATCATCAATGAAGTCTTTTCCATTTAAGATTGTTGTGATAATTATGATGATAATAATCAAAAGGGAGGAAATGTAATGGAAAAATCATATGTTGTCCCTTCTATCACTCTCTGTTTATTTGACCTTGTGAACCCCCAATGTAGTTCTCCCTATCACCCTTTTGTCCTATTGTCCTGAGGTCTGGTCCTTATCCTTATCCTTATCCTTATCCTGTTTGACCAACTATAATGTTTATCTCACAGCGGGGGACAGTGGCTATTGCAGCCTACAGCTGTTGAGGGGGGGTTGGCATACAACTATTGAGCTGGATCAAAGGCTTGGCCGCTGCTGGTTCAACACCTCTGGCTTCCTCTGCCTGCACGAGAGTTCCTCTGTTCCCGTGCTGGAGATGGGGGTGGTGGAGCCAGGTGGTCAAGACGTGCATCATTGGGGTGAAAGACAGTGTCTTAGGGGCAGTCCTAAGAAGGAATAAATACTGAATGTTGCCAGCATTACGGTGGACTTCCCTATCCTCACCTCATAGGATTCGGGGCTCCCGACAAAGCTTTGTCTGTCTGTTGTCTGTCTGTTGTCTGACTGTCTGTCAATTTGTCTGTTTGGCCACTTGTACTTCTACTTGTATTTGTTCATTGTGTTCTGCTTGCTTGATAAATCTTCAAACTTAATTGAGTTCATGTGTGACAGTTCTTATTGATTGATAATTTGCCTTCTTATTCACGTAGATTTCCACCACAGGACCTCTGGGAGAGGATTGCCACGATGCCCTCATCAGAGGCGACCACCTCCACGATGAATTGCCTGGAAGGATTGGGGTGGGCTAGTACCGGGCCTGCGGTGAACAGACTCTTCAAGGCAGAGAAGGCCGATTCAGCCTCTGGGGATCAGGAAAAGGAGCGGAGAGTGGAAGTGAGGGCCGTGAGAAGGACGGCCACACGGCTGAATCCCTGAAACGGCGGTAGAACTTCCATGCGAATCCAAGAAAGCGGCGCAGTTGATTTCTGTCTTCGGGTCCGGGCCAATCCTCCACGTCCCGGAACTTTCTGGGGTCAGCTCTGGTGTGCCCCTTCTCCACAATGTTGCAGAGGAACTCCACATATGTGTAGTGAAACAGGCACTTCTTCGCCTTGACGAACAGCTTGTTCTCCAGGAGACGTTGGGGAACCAAGTGAACCTGCTGCCTTCCACTCGTCCCCCTCCCTGATGCTGACGAGGTGGTAGGCATTGCGGAGGTCTAGTTTAGTGAAAATGATGACGTGGGTGAAAGGTTCGAACATGGAGCTCATCAACGGTAAGGGGGAACAATTCTTTACCCTGATGTAATTTATGCCCCAAAAGTCTATGCAAGGTTGGAGGTCACCGCCCTTCTCCTTAACAAAAAAAACCCTGCTGCCACCGGGGAAGAAGAAGGGCGGATGATTGCAAATGCCAGGGATTCAGTGATGTAACTCTGCATGACCCTCTGGGTGACTGTACAACCTCTCCCTCGGGAAGGGAGAGGTTGTACAGTCACCCAGAGGGAAGGGGGGCGCCGGGGAGGAGGTATATGGGGCGTACGGACGATGCAGTGGAAGGGAAAGAGAGTGCTCCTTACTGAACACCTCAGCCAGGTCGTGGTACATAGACGGAACTCCGGAGAGATCAGAAGGGGAAGGCGCGTGTCTGGGGTCTGAGGCAAGAGGAGTAGCTGACCGCAGGCAGTTGGTGTGGCAGGAAGAACTCCACCCAATGATGTTGCCCGAGATCCAGAAAATGTGGGGATTGTGTCTCTCGAACCAGGGTCTGCCAAGGACCAGTGGCGCGGTGGGGGAGTGAACGACTAGGAACCGGGTGGACTCCTGGTTTCCTGAAATGGACAGGTTTATGGTGGCAGTGCTCTGAGAGATTGGGACCAGGGGGTGGCCATCCAAGGTGTGGACTTTGAGGGGTTTTTCGAGAGACAACAAGGGGATCCCTGCCTGCTTGGCCACTGCACTGACTCTCATCCGCTCCAGAGTCAATGAGAGCTCCGATGGAGAGAGTCTCCTGTCCCCACAGCATGACAGGGAAAAGTCGGTTCCCAGACAGCCGCTGGTTGGGTGGAATGGTCATCAGGCTCACCAGGGTTCCCAAACCTAGTGAGCCTGGCCTTTTGGCATCTTGGGTTGGTTAGGACAGGTTCGGATGAGGTTTCCGGCCTGTCCACAACAGAGGCAGAGTCTGTTCCGGAATCGCTGGTCTCGCTCCTCCGTAGACAGTCAGAGGCGACCCACCTGCATCGGAGGTCTACGGGGAGCCACAGGGAACACAGCATAGGGAGAGGTATGGAGAGTAGGGGGAGATGAGGAAGTAGGTCTACGGGGAGCCACAGGGAACACAGACTAGGGATGACGACCTGACTCACGGTCCCTTTCCGCCAGTCGTCGACCCATCAACAGGGCAACTGAGATTAGCTTGTTGAGGCTATTAGGTCTATCCCTCATGACATCATCCTTAATAGACTCACTCAGTCCCCGTCTATACGCGTTCTGTCATCTCACCCACTCTCTGCTGCCAAGATGCGGAAGTCCACAGTGTAGTTGGGCACAGACCGAGAGCCCTGAGAGATAGAGTCGCAGCATCCAGAATACCATAACGACTCGGTTGATGAAAAAAAATAAGCCATGAAACAAATCTAAATTTCCCTCAAATGGTCTGGGGCTTGCCTACGAGAGTTCCGTCAGAGGAAGGGAAGGGGAAAGTGCGGTCGGAGCAGAGATCTCTCCTGTAGGAGGGGACGACGGGGTAGACTGGGGATCGACAGCTGGCGGGGAGGCAGGGAGAGGGCGAGAAACCAAGAGCGTCTGTACCTCTCGCTCATGTCGATCCAAACGATCGTCCACCTGACTAAACGCGTTCTCCAGTCGAGCAACCATCTCATGGAACGCAACTCCTTGCTGCTGCGTGGTCTGGATCAAGGCCGCTAGGTCTTTAGAACAATCTGACCCATCTGCTGTATTACCGGGTTCCATGTTGGCCAGATCTTTCTGTTATGCCACACATACACTGCATGCGGAACCCCGGGGTAGTACAGACAGAGTCGGAGGCAAAATTAGTTCAATAACGTAAGTATTAATACATGTGTAAATTTACTTACCTGAGTGTGAAATGGAAATCCAAACAGGAGATGTTGTATAATGTGCTGCAGGAAGAAGGCTGAAGTCCAAAAATGAACACAAAAATGTCCAGCGGTAAAAATCAAAGTAGAAAAATCCAACAAAGGAACAAAATAGTCCAACGAGGAAATACCAGGAATCCACGGGAGATTGCGACAGGGTATTCAAGGGGAATCACAGAGGAGTATTGCAACAGAGTCTTCACAGGGAATCACGGAGGAGTAGGCAAGAGAGTCGGGTTGGAACAACTAGAAAGTTCTGGCAACGAGTTAAAGGAGAGCAGAGTCTAAATAGGGAGCTTGATTGGGAATAGGGAAAAGGTGCGCTGACGTGACTACGGTCTTCTGGGACGGAGTGTTCTCCTGGGTGTAGTAACCCCAGGTGGCAGAGAGGGAGAGGCAGAGAAGCGTGGCTGGAGAGGAGAGTGGTGTGATCCTGGAATC
>CM050999.1:37413137-37458137 GCA_027704905.1 Muraenolepis orangiensis | reverse complement strand
ATGGGTGCCACTTCCCACCACAAACGGTGTCTGAGGAAGGCACAAACAATTGTGGAAGACCACTCTCACCCCAACCATGGACTATTTGCCCTCCTCCCCTTCGGGAGGCGCTATAAAAACCTTTGTTCCAAGTCAAGCAGGCTTAAGAACAGCTTCTTCCCCTCAGCTGTCATCTCCCTGAACTCTGCACCACGAAGACAGCCCCCACCCCCCCCCCCCCCCCTGCTGCCACTGATTTTTTGTTTTTATACCTAGTACACTGTCTTTTAGTAACTGTAAACTGTAAATTATATATTACCATGCACTTTACTGCAACATTGGCACTCTGGTAAGAGTGAATTGCTGTGATTGCTGATGTTCTTCTTATGCAGTTGACCCTGAGGAAAGAGAGACCACTGCAGGGTCCAGCACAGGAGAACCGAAAGACAGGGAGATGCAGATGATGACGTGAGCTTTGATTACTTTGCCCGGCCTCAGGCTAAATATATAAATACATTTTTCGCATGCTACCCTCAACAACCCCCAAAACAAACAGTTAAAAACATCTACAACAACAAAGATGGAAACAATATAAAGTGGCTTGCATATCGTGAGAAACTCACTCTACTATACAGTATGTTTAGCGTATGCAAAGCCAATAGCAAATGACAGCTCATTCATCAAAGGAGGAATGACAGCTTGGAGGCATGCACATCAAAGAATAGAAGAGCACGAGAGAAACCAAGTCCACAGAAAAAGTGCAGAGGCATATTTTATGAAGGCTAGTAAAGCAGACGTAGCAAGCCTACTCAGTGGCAAACAAATCGATGTCTGCCTGCAGGAACATGTCACCCAATGTGCACCTAAAAAAAGCAAGAAGATGCATGAGACTAGGTATAAAGGCAGAGGGTCCTTTTTCACTGTGCTCTCCGATGGAGGGGAACTCAACCGATGGAGTGGCAAACATGCAGGGCCAATACAAGGGGTTCTCCACCTTGCTCTCCGCAGAGTCTCCCAACCAAGTGCACATCTGGTGCTACGCACACGTCCTGAACCTTGTGCTAGAAGACACCACAGGCGTTGTGGTAGCCAGTGCATCGCTCTTCTCACTTCTGAATGATGTTGCTGTATTCATCAGAGAGTCATTCAAGCGTATGAACATGTGGGAGGAAGTGAGTGAAGACACACGACACAGACGGCTGTCTCCAATCGGGGAGACGAGGTGGTGGGCCAAGGATCAGGCTCTGAGCAAGATATTCAGGTTTTTTGGCAATCCTGACCGTGCCTTGTTTATTTACTTGGTGTCAACATTAACAAGGCTTGAAGAAGATGAATCCATGAAGCCACATGTCAGTAGGCAATACTGTATATAGGGACCTAAGAGAGCCTCAACAAGTGTGTCAGGGATGTTGATGAGGTGAAAAGAGCAGCAGATGCATTTGTGGAGTGTGCCAATGCCAAGCTACAGGAGAAGGAGGACTGTGAAGTTGTGCTCCCAGAGAAACGGGTCAGGAGAAAGAGAAGGCCATGCCAGGTGAGTTGGCTGAAGATGAGCCTGTGTCAGACGCTGAGGCAGACTACAGGATATCAAGGTCCACAATGTAATTCTGGACACAGAGTATTCAGAGTCACTATGCTGCAAATGGACCACTCTGCGCAGACTTTGCATCTCTTGATCCTCGGAATTTCCCGATAATAAAGGAAATGGGCCTTCCAACAGAAGCATTGCAAAAGCTGAGCGAACGCTTGCAAAAGTAGGATGAAAGAGACACTGCTGGAAGACTGCAGGCTGAGCTGTCAAGCCTAGCCAACTGTTAGGAAAGACTTAAGAGGCCCCATTTGGATGCATACAATGTCAGGACAACCGGAGGGGAGGATGGAAGAGAAGAAGACCTGGAGCTAGAGAACAGTTTCAACTCCTGCAAAAACTGTGCTATTTGTGTGCATCATGTCTTGTCACAGTATAACTTGCTGACTGATGCCTATCATGTCATTGGATTGGGCTACAAGTTCCTCCTAACACTGTCATTCAGTAAAGTTGCCTGTGAGAGGACCTTCTCCACACTGAAATATGTGAAGAATCGACTGAGGACCACCCTGACCCAGGAGCATCTGGAGGCATTCATGCTCATGTGCACAGAGAAGGAGATTCTGATGGCTCTGGACACTGATGGAGTGATTGACAGGTTTGCAGAGACAAGTGAGCTGCTGCGACACCTGCTGGTGATGTAAGGTAGGACAATCTCTTTGTTTTGGGGTTTCTGAGAGGGTATGTGCCTGTATGCCTTGAAGTTGGTTGTTTAATACTGGACAAGTGCTCTCATAACGACTCTGAGAATAATTTGTTGGTTAGACCACATGGCATTGATTGAATATCTGAGCGAGCATGTGTGAGCAGCAATGCGTGTGTGTGTGTGTGTATTTTACGGTTGCCCTTTTCTTTTTTCTCTCTTGCTCCCTCCCAGTTGAAATCAACACAATAGGACACACCTGGGAGAGGCTGACATAAGGAGAGCCTGTTTTGACCGGTGGGAGCTGCATGTGCATTGGCACTTCCTTTTGTTTACAGACAGGCACAGGCCACCATTTTTGACTATCCCCATTTGCTGTACTTTCAAATTCTACATTCACGTTACTGACGCCTACATATCCACTTTGACACACTTCACACATGACACGGACATGTTTAACAAACCTTAAATAAAGGAAGGTTTCATTTAGCACCTTACTCTTGTTGTTAGTCTATTTTATGTTATGTCTTGACTCTGGGGAATCGAGCCATAACAGTGTATGAGCATAGAGGTATCATTGATCTGCAGGCTACAAGGGTGGTCCGCACGTGTGGGCCGGTGTGTGGGTCGGTGCGTCTGAACGTTCCGGGCTGAATTTGTCCGCCCCTGGATGTGTTTGTGTGTGTGTGTGTGTGTGTGTGTATGGTTTGAGAGCTGGGATGTGTGTGTGTGTGTGTGTGTGTGTGTGTGTGTGTGTGTGTGTGTGTGTGTGTGTGTGTGAATCAATGGAGAGCTGGGCTGTGTGTGTGTGTGTGTGTGTGTGTGTGTGTGTGTGTGTGTGTGTGTGTGTGTGTGTGTGTGTGTTTATGTGTTTGTGTGTTTATGTGTTTGTGTGTGTGTGCGTGTGTGTTTGTGTTGGGGGTGGCTTGGAGTGAATCAGCGAGGCCACACCGCACAGCGGTGCTATTATTAGCTACAGTACAGCGAGGGAAACACCGTAATAGGTCTGCATGAGAACCACCCCTGTGCTCAGTGATGCAGCAGAGGGCTTCCCCACGCTGCTCTCATCCTACCACACACCTGGGGGTCAACCAGCGGAGCACAGCTCCAGCAGGACCGTAAAGAGAGAGCCTCTCTTAGTCATAGGACATTTAACCGTGGACGTGTTGGCTCTGAACAGACTGCAGGAACTCATCCGTTGGTTTTTCATAGTTAGGTTTAGTTTAGGGAACGAAACTCAACAATGGAGACGTTTCTGCGACATCAGAGAGAGCTGATGATTAACACTTGCTTGTGACATTTGCAGAGGGATCCTTCCACGACAATCCTTCCCTCCCAGTTGAAATCAACACAATAGGACACACCTGGGAGAGGCTGACATAAGGAGAGCCTGTTTTGACCGGTGGGAGCTGCATGTGCATTGGCACTTCCTTTTGTTTACAGCCAGGCACAGGCCACCATTTTTGACTATCCCCATTTGCTGTACTTTGTCCTTAATCCAAATTCTACATTCACGTTACTGACGCCTACATATCCACTTTGACACACTTCACACATGACACGGACATGTTTAAGAAACCTTAAATAAAGGAAGGTTTCATTTAGCACCTTACTCTTGTTGTTAGTCTCTTTTATGTTATGTCTTGACTCTGGGGAATCGAGCCATAACAGTGTATGAGCATAGAGGTATCATTGATCTGCAGGCTACAAGGGTGGTCCGCACGTGTGGGCCGGTGTGTGGGTCGGTGCGTCTGAACGTTCTGGGCTGAATTTGTCCGCCCCTGGATGTGTTTGTGTGTGTGTGTGTGTGTGTGTGTGTATGGTTTGAGAGCTGGGATGTGTGTGTGTGTGTGTGTGTGTGTGTGTGTGTGTGTGTGTGTGTGTGTGTATGTGTGTGTGTGTGTGAATCAATGGAGAGCTGGGCTGTGTGTGTGTGTGTGTGTGTGTGTGTGTGTGTGTGTGTGTGTTTATGTGTTTGTGTGTTTATGTGTTTGTGTGTGTGTGCGTGTGTGTTTGTGTTGGGGGTGGCTTGGAGTGAATCAGCGAGGCCACACCGCATAGCGGTGCTATTATTAGCTACAGTACAGTGAGAGAAACACTGTAATAGGTCTGCATGAGAACCACCCCTGTGCTCAGTGATGCAGCAGAGGGCTTCCCCACGCTGCTCTCATCCTACCACACACCTGGGGGTCAACCAGCGGAGCACAGCTCCAGCAGGACCGTAAAGAGAGAGCCTCTCTTAGTCATAGGACCTTTTTCTGTGGAAGCGTTGCCTCTGAACAGACTGCATGAACTCATCCGTTGGTTTTTCATAGTTAGGTTTAGTTTAGGGAACGAAACTCAACAATGGAGACGTTTCTGCGACATCAGAGAGAGCTGATGATTAACACTTGCTTGTGACATTTGCAGAGGGATCCTTCCACGACACTTCTGGACCTTATAGACAGTTAAAAATACATACCAACACAGACTCCCCTTGATGCAGTTGCTCTCTTTTTCTCTTTTCCTTGGCCCTTGAGTTGCCAAACAACAACCAAGTGTAACCCACATTAAAATATAACATGAACACATATAAATAATTCATTGAAATGCATAAATATGTTTAAAAAGTAAAAATTTAAAAATCCAAAAAGTGAAGATTCTTTCGTGGTGCACACGACGCGCACATCGGACACAAGATGGCGAGCCAACCCCACGGACTACGTTCCTAAGGACAGATGTCTTCTTCATCGCCAGTTAGGGGATCCGCTGCTACGGTGACTGTTGATAACTCGCTGACCCAGAGCGGTAGGAGAGTGTTTGGAGGTTCTGAACTGAACTGAATCCTAACTGGACTGAACTTGAACAAGGTTTAAGTTTTTTAAACAACATTGTATTTTTGTTTTCATAATAGTCAATATTGTGATGTTAAGTTTAATGGTGTTTCACTTTACTTTGATTTGGTATCAATGATATTGTTTTTTTTTACCTGTGAAAAGAGGGAATAAGTTAACTCATGAAAACAGAGAAATCAAAATAGGTGCAACCTATCAAATCTAAAATGAGTTAAATGAGTTAGTTACTCCTAGACCGGTCTAACATAACTTAAAGCATCCAATAAAAATAGAGTGTTTGAATTAAACTAAACTAACCTAGGTTAGTACATAAAAGTGTGCATCACTTGCTGAATAACTGTTCCATGTCTTGTATTGTGTTTATCTGTAAAGATCCAACTTGTTCATTTTTTCACACACGCACGACTAGAACGTACAACCTTCCTGCTCCCAAGCCAAGTCCCAACAGACTGAGCTATCCTGCCTGCGTCAGTAATCGGTGATCGCAAGCGCAGGTACCGTTCATCCGAAGGGTGGAGGCACAGATTGGTGTTCTTCCGGGGCCAGGCTACCGCATGTTGTCCTCCACACTCTGTGGGGTGCGGAGGCCCCAGCGATACATCACGTCACTGTTTAGGTCTGTTTATTGAGAGCAGCTGGTGTATCTGTCAGACGCCTGTGAACACAGGCACACAGGCACACACAGGCACACACACACACACACACACACACACACACACACACACACACACACACACACACACACACACACACACACATGCACCACGCATACAGACACACACACACACACACACACATACACACATGCAACAGACAAAGACATACACACACATGGAACACGCATACACACACAGAGACCAATATGCACACACATGCAACACGCAAACACACACAGACACACAGACACAAACACACACACACACACACACACACACACACACACACACAACACAAACAAACACACACATATGCATCCACACTGATACACCCATGAACACACACATACTCACACACACATTCATAAACGTATGCACACATACATACACACACGCACACTCACATACGCATGCACACACATATAAGCATGCACACAAATACACACACCTACACATGCACCACACACACACACCACACACACACACACACACACACACACCACACACACACACACACACACACACATAGATGCAATGCACATTATATCCTTTTTCGACAAACAGTCTAATTCCACCTGAACAGCCACAGATGGTTACAAGCCATATGGCTTGTAACCAAGGGCCAGCCTCCGATCCCCTTCCCCCTGCACTGGCTTATTGCTTATAGAAGTAGAATTGGACACCGGGGTGACCAATATAAAAGTCCAATAGCAGCTCTGGGCTGCATTTAGACAGGGGCGATGAAAAAAATATAATACCTAACGTGATCTACTTATCGGAGGCTAAACAGGGCAAAATGCCATCGGAATTGGGGTTGAGGCGGGTTCAGATGGGATTTCAGGGAGAGAAAATCCTGTTGTTGTTTTTTATTAGAGATCCAGCGACATGTCGATCGGCACGGATTTGCATGTTCTCAACAACATCAGCACAGCACGGTGAGACACCGTCCGTATCTGGAACAGATACGCAGATGTCTGGGTCGCCAGGGAAGGATATGGATCAATTTCCCAGGGTAGGGGGCGATATAATCTAGATTGGAGGTTCATGGTCCCGGTTTCCACATCATTGATCTAATGGTCTCCTCGAGTGGCTGGTTAACTCTATTCCT
This sequence comes from Muraenolepis orangiensis, assembly GCA_027704905.1. Lineage (NCBI taxonomy): Eukaryota > Metazoa > Chordata > Actinopteri > Gadiformes > Muraenolepididae > Muraenolepis > Muraenolepis orangiensis. Next base: position 37,451,329 of record CM050999.1, on the reverse strand, counting down.
AAAAAAAATACACCAGAGATGAGGTTTATGCCGGGTAAATGTCATGTCCGTACATGAGCGGTGCAGCCACATGTATTCTATTCTATTCGATCTTTCACGGGTGAATAGAGAAATTATAGTTTTTTTTTTACATAAGGATGCTGTAAGATGCAGTGAAAAACCATGAATCCCAGTCATGTTTTATCACACACACACACACATACACACACACACACATATACACATAGTAAACATAATGGGAGGACAAGTACAAACATAATACACACTCCCTCACACTCTGGAAAACACAAATATATGCACACACACACACGTAACATTCAAGATTCAAGATTTGTACCGTATTGACCCGAATATAAGACGACCCCGATTATAAGACGACCCCTCTTTTTCAAGACTCATTTTTGGAGAAAAAAAAATTTGAAGACCAAATATTTTTTTTTTGAAAGAAAATAATTTTATTTGAAAATAATGATAACACACATCACACATTGTGTTCAAATTTGCCTAACTTGGCGAACAAAAACAAAACAGGCTAGATAGATAGCAATAAAACAGTAGTGCAATAAAACGGTAGCGCAATAAAACAGTAGAGCAATGAAACAGTACAACATTTCAGAACATCAGTCTATTGGTCACATCACGTCTTCTCATTCAGCTCGTCTTCTACATCGCTGGGTTGTTCGCTCTCACTCCCGCTATCGTCACTCACGTTGTCCGCTTCCCCGTCTCCTCCCACATCACGTCATCCTCGCTGCCATCCATGGCATTTGATACGCAGCATTTCTTAACCCATTAATGATGCTTTCTGGGGAAACGTCAGCCCATGCTTGCAATATCCATTCACAGAGCAAACGTACTGCAGGCTTTCGGATTTTTCCAGACGGTGTCAGTGCGTGATGACCAGCCAGGAGCCACTCTGTGTATCTCTTGCGCAGATTGCGCAGCTGGCTTGTCATTCCGCCCGGTATGATCACTAGGTCACCTAGTGATCATCACTCTTTCACTTTTTGACTGGCTCAGTCAAGTGTCCACGGAAAGCATCCAGAATCAACATATTCCTCTTCTTTCTGAGTCCCCCACGCCGTCTGCCCCACACCACCTTGACCAACTTGCCAGTCCACACAAGCTCCGTCTCCATCCAGCCCTTTGCCTGGGCGCGTACGATAACGCCAGCTGGCTGCCTCTTTAGGTACAGTCACTGCCTCTTTAGGTACAGTCTTGCATTTTAAAACCACGTACGGGGGAAGTTTTGTCCCATCTGCGAGGCGCGTTAACATGACCGTTACTCGGCTCTTCTCGTTTCCAGTAGACTTCACAATCACTGATTTGTCGCCTTTCTTATGCACTGTGACAGATGTTGGCATGTCAAAATACACAGGCGTTTTTCTTTTTTCAAGTTGGTTGCTGTGTCTCTCCATTTCTATCTCTCCAGGTAACTGTTTTTATGTACTGTTACTTTAAGACTTTGAGTGACTTTAAGTGTCGCGCGGTGTCTCGGAACACTCGTTTGGCGCGATCTGTTGTTGCGCAATTACATGTGCAATTACGGTACATCGAAAAGTCTAAACCCCGATTATAAGACGACCCCTCTTTTTCAGATTTTTTTCTCGGAAAAAAAACCCGTCTTATATTCGGGTCAATACGGTATTTGCCATATGCAACAAGTACGATGGAATGCTTACTCCCTATTCCCTCCCGCAGTAGAAATGTCCTACTATTTAACACTATATAAACTATACTATCTACTATACAACACTATACTATAACAATACTGTACACCATAAAAATAACGATACAAATATCAATAAAGTGACTGATGTTTGATATATACAATATGTAGCACAGGTCTTGAAGACACTTGTTGTTGGTGACTCCCCCTGAGCTGCCCTTGTAATTGGAGAGGACCCTCAGACCTTGCCACATACGTCTGGTGTCAGAGCCCCAAACTGTAATTCCAGTTTGTTATAATAATCCAATTTAGCCTTCTTGATGGCTTTTCTAAATGTGTACTTGGCCTTCATGTACTGATGAGTCTCCTGTTGTGAAAGAGAGACTTCTTTACCCTAGTTTGTTCCGTATGTCAGCATTTATCCATTGTTTGCGGCTTGGGAATGAGTGAACAGACCTGGTAGGGATGCATTCCTCCACTAGCCTGTTAATGTATGCTGTGACATGATACATACACATCAAGGTCAGTGGTCTTGAATACACTCCAGTCAGTGATTTTCAGCCCACCTTGCATGCTTGTAAGGCGTCGTCTGTCAAGCAGCGCATGTTACTCACAGTTGTGGGCGTGGTCTTCAACTTCTGTTTGTCAACAGGAAGTAGAAGCACGGAGGCGTGAAACAGCCCGATAAGCGTGCTGAATGTTGGTATAGCAGTGATCAAGAGTCTTGCTGTGTCTTGTCGGACATGAGATGTGTTGGTAGTATTTTGACAATACCTTCTTTTAGTGGCAGTGGTTGAAGTCCCCCGCTATGATCTGGATTGCCTCAGGGTAGCGATTCTGAATTTTTCTCACCTCACTGTAAAGTTTGTCCAATGCGATGTTCACATCGCATTGGACAAACTGTAGAGATGAACAAATAGCAGAGATTTCCCTCGGCAAGTAAAAAGGGTGTCACTTAATTGTCAGACATACACACACGGAGTGTGCAGGAAGGCAAACCAGAAGCAAGCAGAGACTTGTCGTTAGACCATGTGCATCCCCACACCAACACGCTTGTCCTCAATTAACTGACTCACACCACATCCACACAGAGGACACCATGGAGTAGGTCCTGGGTACACGCTCGCTGTCTGAACGCTGATGACAAATAGAGGGGCGGCAGGAGCTCAGTCTGGTGGGACTTGGGAACCAGAAGGTCGCTGGTTCAAGTACCCAAAACACCTGAACCCTGCTGAGGTGCACTTGAGCAAGGCACCAGAACCCATACACTGCTCCCCGGCAGCTGTATATACAATAGCTGCCCCCTAATATTGACAGAGGCTGCTGCAGTTGGGATGAAGAGCACAAGCTGTAGTTGTTTCTCAGAAGACTCCCCGGCAAGATGGACAAAACACCGACAGTACAAACACTGTCCATTTCAGCAATTTATGTACACTCGGCCCCCTCGGCTGCCGAGTGTACATAAATTGCGCTCCACAGGAAGATGTGTTTACCTTCCGTCGCTATTTCTTGGAAGGAACGCGTGGTTGTAAGAAATGTTATTGTGGGAATTATTATTTTAGAGAAAGTAATTGAGAGTATACATTTGTTTATTTTTTTTCCCCCAGCTCACACACTTTGTCCCAGGTTTGAAATCCCACGTAATCTCTTGTTTTTAGTTTCCATTTCAGTGACATAAATACTGGCATCCACTCTAGCCTAGTGCTGAGTACAGTATAGTGTATGTGGCCAGTCACACTAAGCTAAAGTGGGCTGGTTGGTAGTGTTTATAGCTCAGAGATCTGTGTTGCTGTGCCAGACCAAGGCAGTATGGAGATGGGATTATAAGGTTATCTGCGTGTCACGGCTCAGAGTCCCACTCCTGGCCCTCTCACCCAGGACTGTCCGGCATGTCTGGCATGTGGAACCATTTGTAGAAAGGTAGTGGCGAGGTTCCTGTGGATCGTAGATCTTTCTGGATTTATGACGATCCAAGTCAGGACACTGTCCTTCTTGTTCCATAAATGTGTTTTAGGATGACTAGGATGTGTGTGTGTGTGTGTGTGTGTGGGTGTGTGTGTGTGTGTGTGTGGGGGGGTGTGTGTGTGTGCGTGCATGCGGGTGTGCGTGTGTGCGTGCGTGTGTGTGTGTGTATGTGCGTGTGAATGACACCAAAGTTCATAGGGCAATGCGGTAATCGGTAGTTGTCCAGTGTGAAGCACCACGGTCTTTGGAAAACAACATCACAACCAAAATTGGAATAATGAGCAGCAACCACAACAAAAAACAACCGTTGGCTTTAAAAATGAATGAACAAATCAAAACAGTCCTGAATTTTTTTTCAATCGTTGCTGGCAACGTTGACGCATAGGGAGGAGGTTTGTTGATTCAAAGAGAATTGTATTGTCAAGGATGAGTCTGTGGTTTTTCGAGTACATTTTCGCTTTGTTTCTGTATGTGGTTTGAATCATTTGTGCATTCAGATCGATAGTGTTGGCGGCGAATAGTCGTGTGTGAAATCCTAAATACATATATTACAGAGAGAAAAGTACAATTACAAAGTCAAAAAGCACTAAAACTATTTTATTCCAAAAGTTCATTCAACAAATGTCATGGTCCATGGTTTGTGTGTGTGTGTGTGTGTGTGTGTGTGTGTGTGTGTGTGTGTGTGTGTGTGTGTGTGTCTGTGTGTGTCTGTGTTTGTGTGTGGGTGTGTCTGTCTGTGTGTGTTCTGTGTGCGTTGTATTGAAAGTCACAGGAGGACAAAAAGCTCAACATCTGAATGTCCTATGAGTCCATCTCATAGATAGGGAGCGTTTATGCATACAAAAAACATATCTGTCTTGAACAGGCACCAGTGGTCCATTGTTGCGCTACAATAGTCCCCACCTGCTCTTCCAACAGATAGCAGAGGAGAGGAGACCGAACAGCCCCTCGATTGCAATTCTATAGGCTAGGTCAGGGGTTCTCAAACTTTTTGTTTCTGCGGACCACTATTTATCATCAAGGATTTTCGCGGACCACCTCATATGCAAACCGTAAAAATAAGTACATATAAACGTAGTGTTAAAACGCAGATATTTTTTTATAGTTAATTATAGACAATCAAAAGTAAATTGAAGCCTATCTGATACTTTTGTTGCACGTGTGACCGGTGTCTGTCTGTGTTGTGTATGTTTCTCAAAGAGGACGGCGGACAACTTCTTTTTTTCTTTTGGTCCTTGACCATATATTCAAATCTGCATACACTCATAGAACACAACAGCTGCATCAGTGAACATGAACTGCAGCTTCAGCTCTTTCAACATCCGATTGTATCCGTGTACAATAAGGAAATAATAAATAAAATAACAGATTTTGTGCAATTATAGGCTAATTAAACTCAAAACAACCATGTTACACACGCACAGCAAGTCCAGTGGAAACAAATAATCTTATCAATCACACTGAATATAAAATAAATTTACATAAACGTGTGTAATAAGGAAATAATAAATAAAATAACAGATTTTGTGCAATTATAGGCTAATTAAACTCAAAACAACGCACACGCACAGCAAGTCCAAGCTAACCTTATCACTCAGCTAATGAGATGGATGATGTTGCTTCGTGGACGTCAACATCTGGATGTCAGGTTCCAGCGATGACAGCTTCAATCTGAGATCTGGTTCAATGTTAAGTCTGTTCCGATATTTTGTCTTCAACGAGACCAGTGATGAAAATCCCGACTCACAGAGGTAAGTGGTAGGAAAGGGCATAAGAAACATCAAGGCCTTGTCGGACAGCTCTGGGTATTCTGAAGCAGCTTTTAGCCAAAAGGCAGGCAGGCATCTCTGAGAAAAATCCACTTTTAAATCAATGTCACAGGACAGTTCAACAAGGCTGTCTTGCTCTCTGGCCGTTAAGTTTGCGAGGATGTCATCGTCCAGGGTCGCAAATGGATTTCTGATCCAGTTCGCAGTTGTGTCAGGGATAGGGAAGTACATCCGTAGCTGTGTTTTCAAACTGTGCAAGTGCTCCCTGACATCATTTTTCACATTATTTGAAAGTTGCATTTCCGCGGTGTCCAAAAAATCGGATAGGTTTGCAAACGAGTCATAGTTTGACTGCTCCAGGCGCCTGGCCCATATCTCCATATTCTTGATTGTAGCTTCAACTTTGTCTTGCACGTGAAAAAGTGTCACTGACTTCCCCTGAAGACTCCGATTGAGTCCATTCAAATGCTCAAAAATATCTGCCAGGTATGCCAACTTGGCAAGCCACGGGGCATCACTGAAGCGATCTGAAAGTTCAAATTTTGAGTCAAGTAAAAACATTCTCACTTCATCGCGCAACTCGTAGAGCCGCGCAAGCACCTTTCCTCTCGATAGCCACCGGACCTCGGTGTGCACAAGTAATTGCCGGTGATCACTGCCCATCTCATCGCATAAAACGGCAAACAACCGGGCATTCAGTGGACGGCCTTGATAAAATTGACCGTTCGTACTGCTTCATCCAGAACAGTTTTGAGATCAGGAGGCATTTTTTTGGCTGCGAGAGCCTCCCTGTGGATGCTGCAGTGGATTGATTTAGTTTGTGGAGCCACTGCTTGTACACGTTTAACAAGCCCACTGTGTCGGCCTAACATGGCTGCTGCCCCGTCTGTGCTAATGCCCACGCATTTTGACCAATCAATCCTATGTTCCGTTATGAAACTGTTCAACATGTCAAAAAGTGCCTCTGCAGTTGTGCGTGTTGGCAAACATTTACAAAAGAGAAAGTCCTCCTCTATTTCTCCGTTGTGTTCATACCTTACGTATGAGAGCAGGTTGGCAAGGTTAGCTATGTCAGTTGATTCATCCAACTGTAGTGCAAAAAATCGACTGGCTTTTATCCGCGCTATTAGCTGGTCATTCACATTGCTGGCCATTTCCTCAATTCTGCGCTGTACGGTGCTGTCTGACAATGGAATCAAGTCCATTTGCTTGCATGCCTTTTCACCCAGCATAACACCCACCGCCACCTTAATTGATGGCAGCACCACCTCCCCACCGAGGTATCGATGTATGCGCATTCCCATTTTTTGCGATAATTCTTGACAATCTGTATGAGACTTCCACTGCTTTAGCATTGTTGCTACCTGTAGATGTGGATTCCATGATGTTCTTGCTACTGTGAAATTCTTGGAGCTTGTTTTTAAAAAACTCAACTGGCTTGGACTTCAACTCTCCATGCTTTGTCTCAAGGTGACGGCGAAGATTAGCTGGTTTTTGGCTCTCGTTAGCCAGTGTCTCGTAGCACAGAACGCATAATGGCAAAGGCTCATCTTCGGTGCCTGTGTTTGTAAATCCCAGTTCTAAGTATTTCACATTGTATTTTCGCTTAATCTTCACTTTCTTTGTTTTTTTTCCCGCGGAATCTGGCTTGTAGATGCCTCCGACTCACTCTCATGATCTTCATTAACGTTAACATATTTTCTCTTCAGACCACCTGATGCTAGCCACCGATCCATGTTTGTGGTTTTGCACGCACACGTGGGAAGATGAGAGCTCTCACTTGCACTCTGCTCTTCCGCAGCGCAGCCCCCCCTCCCTCCGGCTGAAATTATGAATGTAACGCCTATATTAATCATAAGTAACACGGCAGGGTCAGTGGCGTAGCGGAGGCCCCCCCACTGTAGGCTATCCTCTTAGATTTCTTAACGGGAACAGGGCGCAGAGGGCGCCCTGGCCCCCCCCCCCCCCCCCCCCGTTGGACTTCACGATTGCGACAACCCTCCCCCTCCCCGTTGGACTTCACGATTGCGACAACCCCCCCCCCGTTGGACTTCACGATTGCGACAACCCCCCCCCGTTGGACTTCACGATTGCGACAACCCCCCCCCCGTTGGACTTCACGATTGCGACAACCCTCCCCCCGTTGGACTTCACGATTGCGACAACCCCCCCCCCGTTGGACTTCACGATTGCGACAACCCCCCCCCCCCCCGTTGGACTTCACGATTGCGACAACCCTCCCCCCCGTTGGACTTCACGATCGACAACACTGTACAACAGTGTACACATGAGTTCCTACTGACCTATACTGTTTACAAAAGATGCCTGAAAAAATTAACATTTAAAAAAAGTGGCCGCGATGTCTATCCCATGTCACTCTTATTGATTTAGGGGAGGGGGCGTGGCCCCATGGTCCGACCTGCGAGGGAGCCCCGAAATATTGCGCAACGCCACTGGGCAGGGTCCGTGAGAGTTTGTTTTCATCTGATTTCAAATAAACAAAGTCATGGCTTTCAGAAGATAAAACTTGTTTCGGCAAATTCAGATGATAAATACAACTTTGAAGCTTGTAACGGAATAATTACAAGCGGAAAAGGGAGCAACTTAACGTCACAGGCAGCAGGCATAACAACAGCCGGTGTTTCTCGTGTGTGTTTTCCCCGGGAAACAAACACAATACACACAAACGCAAAAAAATACACAAACGCACACACACAGTCATTATATAATGTGACATTCTCTCTCTCTCTCTCTCTCTCTCTCTCCTCTCTCTCTCTCTCTCTCTCTCTCTCTCTCTCTCTCTCTCTCATAACAAACAAACTAAATTCCCAAAGTTGTCCTGAAATGTACTACGTCATTGCAAATAAGTAGACAGCGCTGCTTCTCTCCCACACACACGGCGCTGCCCCTCACACACAGGCTGTTTTCGTCATTTTTACAACAAATACACACTTGCAACTGATAACACTGGCAATGATTTTATATGTATTACTATTCAAATATATTCGATGGAGCAAGTCACATATGAGGTGGTCTCCGAAAATCCTTGATAGTAAAAAGTGGATTTTATTCTGCTTTTTTCCACGGACCACCTGCAGTACCTCCGCGGACCACCAGTGGTCCGCGGACCACAGTTTGAGAACCGCTGGGCTAGGTTGTTCCTTCATATTGATCTCTGATTAATCTGATCGACTTGGCTATATCCAAAATCAATCCCTCATTCCCAACTCCCTACTCCCTCTGTAGTTGTTCAATGTAGAGGTCTATATAGTGAAATCCTTCCCTCATTCCCTACTCCCTACACCCTACTCCCTCTCTAGTAGTTCAATGTAGATGTCTATATAGTGAAATCCTTCCCTCATTCCTCACTCCCTACTCCCGCTCTAGTAGTTCAATGTAAAGGACTATATAGTGAAATCCTTCCCTCATTCCTTCACTGTGTGGTACGGTAACACCACTGCACAGGACAAGAAAGCCATCCAGAGGGTTGTGAAAACGGCAGAAAAGATCATCAGGTATGCCCTTCCATTCATTGAGGAGATCTGTAGGACCAGATGTCGGAAGAAGGCCATCTCCATCACCCTGGGCACCATTTCTTCTTCTCCCAACCGTTCGGTCGCTGGTTCCGCAGAATCCGTACAAGGACTACCAGGTTCAAGAATAGTTTTTATCCACAGGCAGTGCACCTACTGAACTGCTAGGAGTACTGCCACTATTATAACATTGTTATCCATATTACATTACACTATCATACTGTTGCTGGACCTTTTAGACTCATTACAGTAACTGCGCTGTTCTGCACTGTACTGCACTGTATTCATGATGCTGCTGCTTAACAATATTGTTTGTTAATAGTATTTTTATAGTATAAGTATAGTAGTAGTATATTAGTATAGTAGTAGTTGTTGCAAATGGCTAATACAAATCATGTATTTTGTATCTTGTAATTCCTACTCCCTACTCACTCTCTATCAGTTCCATGTAGTCTCTGTTATTGTTGGTGTTGTTGACCTTGGTCCACTGGTTCAAGGTGTGTGTGTCCGCGGACGTCACGACACCTGTTCAATAAACCTTTAGCGTAAGGACAGTTATGAATGTGGCTTCTTTTCCATGCGTCTTCCATGTGTTATTGTTGTATTATTTTGGGAAGTATTCCAATCAAATCTGTGAGTGCAATTACTCTTAACTGATGTTCAGGTGTTGATCCCTGAGGGTCCAATTTCCCCAGCCGGTTGATCATTTACCGTCGCCTAATCAAACAAAATCACACTCAATCACCACATTATGTTCATGTTTATCAATACCAATTATGTAGTGTGATTCACTTGAATTCATCTAGTAAGCTTTCCGGCTAATACGATTCTATATTATTTGGGATAATAAGAACAGCTAAGAACAGCGAAAGACTTTCCCCAGTCACAACTTCCTCATTGCATTGGCATCCCTATGTGTGTGTGTGTGTGTGTGTGTGTGTGTGTGTGTGTGTGTGTGTGTGTGTGTGTGTGTGTGTGTGTGTGTGTGTGTGTGTGTGTGTGTGTGTGTGTGTGTGTGTTTGTGCATGTGTCTGATGTTTTTCATTTTTTCTGGAGATCTGCTGATGGCAGCTAGTGCACCGTCTGCGATGAGTCACACACACAAGAGGACCTGACGTGTGCTGACGATGACGGGAGCAATGGACGGACATCAGGTAAGAGCAGGACAAATCAGAAGGGGAGAGAGAGAGAGAGAGAGAGAGAGAGAGAGAGAGAGAGAGAGAGAGAGAGAGAGAGAGAGAGAGAGAGAGAGAGAGAGAGAGAGAGAGAGAGAGAGAGGAAGTACTTTAAATTAGGTGAGTTCCACAGCAGCTACAGAAGGGTCCCACAGCAAGGAACACCTCTCAACACAGTATTGTTGAGAGGTGACACAGCACAGTGAACGTACATGTGTGCCTGTGTGATTTTGTGTGTGTGTGAGTGTGTGTGTGTGTGTGTGTGAGTGCCGGTGTGTGAGGTAAGGGGTCCTTGTTTGCAGCCTCATGCTGACACACTCAACACACACATACACACAAACGGACACACGCACTCACACACACAGATTCATATACGTGCAAACACACAAATACACGCATGCACATACATCTCAATCACACACACACACACAAACACACACACACACATGGAGGCATACACAAACACACACACACAAACACACACTGACTCATGCACATGCAAACTCACACACACACACAGACAGACACACATGGACACATACACATATACACACACACGCACACACAGATGTTATCTCACACACACACACACACACACACACACACACACACACACACACACACACACACACACACACACACACACACACACACACACACACACACACACACACACACACAGTGGATGTGCTGCAGACGTGACTCTCCCTCTTTCCCTCCCCCCGCAGTTCCCTGGAGGACTCATTATATACGGTACTAGCTATAGCTCCGAGGAGCGAGGAGAGCGGGAGAGCGAGAGAGAGGAGAGAGAGAGAGAGAGAGAGAGAGAGAGAGAGACAAAGGTCAAGTCACGTTTATTGTCAATTCACAGTTTACACAAGTATAAGCAATGAGTGAAAATTGTATGTGCAATACCCGACGACAGACAGCAGTTATTAAAAACAGAATAGGATAAAAAGAAGTAAAACAATTACAAAACGGTATAAAATAAATATATAAAAATGCAATATATAAAATGCAATATGTCAGAAATAGAGCAATATATATATATAAATCAATGTAATAAAATATACATTGTTATATGCTACAGAGCGAGAGAGAGAGAGAGAGAGAGAGAGAGAGAGAGAGAGAGAGAGAGAGAGAGAGAGAGAGAGAGAGAGAGAGAGAGAGAGAGAGAGAGAGAGAGAGACAGGGGGACATATATCAGTGACAGGGGAAGAAAGTAGCCTGTCTAGAAAATATAGAAAGATGACTGTTTCTTGAATATGATCCGATGAAAAATTTGTATTTCATACATGTCCTTTACTTCTTCTTGAGTTTGAGTCCCAAACATTAGTGAGAAACGTAAGGATAGTGCATAGTGTACTCAGTTATGTATGGAAGAGGGGCCTGGAAAATTACCCCATTACCCAAACGGTGCATACTTAAACTCATCAGGTGGTTCAAAACTGCAGGTGGTTAAAACAGTGTGTGTCTTAATGAACAGCGTTACGGTCCATTTGGTCAGTGTGTAGTGAACCAAGTTCATCTTGGGGACGGCAGGATGTAGGGTGTGAGGTGTGATGAATGTCCTATCAGGCCCAGGTCCAAGTCAATGACCCCTGGACCAAAGTGTGGAATCCAAAGCAGGGCAGCCTGGCACCATTGAAGGAAACTTCTGAAAAAACAAAGAGAACCCATTTGTCACTTGTCTCTCAAAGCCTGGTAGACGGCTCTGCAGTTCCTTCTGTTTTCCACTGGCCCACTTCAAGTTCCTCAGGATACGGTGATGGGCAACACCCATTATATTCCATCAAAACCTCTACTTATGCATTGTGTTGTCGGTGTAAGTCATGGCAGGAGCATTTACATTGAGAATGTATAGTGTATAGTGTGTGTGTGTGTGTGTGTGTGTGTGTGTGTGTGTGTGTGTGTGTGTGTGTAACTGTGACTGTGTGTGTGTGTGTGTGTGTGTGTGTGTGTGTGTGTGTGTGTGTGTGTGTGTGTGTGTGTGTGTGTGTGTGTGTGTGTGTAACTGTGACTGTGTGTGTGTGTGTGTGTGTGTGTGTGTGTGCAGGAAAGGTGTCGTTAGCCGGTAGCAACAGCAGTGCCATTATGTGAGGTTGATTTATGTTTGGTTCTGTGTTATGTTTGGCTTCCTCTTGGTTTGAGTGTTACTGATGGGAACACACGGTGCAATGTTGTGCTCTCAGGAATGCAGCACATTATTGTTATGAAGTAAGACAGTGAGATACGTATGCCTTGATATATTTGCAGGTGAATACCAGCACACACACACACACACACGCACACACACACACACACACACACACACACACACACACACACACGCACACACACACACACACACACACACACACACACACACACATACACACACACACACACACAACTGCACTTTATTCATGATGCAGCTGCACTACTGGCACTTAAAAATGCATTTTAAATGCTTTTTGCACATTTCAACATTATTAATATTACATTATTGTAATTTTTATCGTGTACAATATTGTTATAGTATAGTGTAGTATAGTATAAATATAGTAGATAGTTAAGTGCATAGTGTTAAATTGTAGGACATTCATACTGCGGGGGGAATGGGGAGTAAGCATTCCATGTACTTTTTGCATATGGCAAATAAAAACATCTTAATCATGAACCTTTCAGGAGGTTGCTGCATAAGCTGTCTGAGCTGTTTACAGCTATATTTCATTAGTGTTTGGTCCACCTTCTGGGTGAAATGTAATTCAGACCCTTCACTATTTTCATGGAAAATGTATCCTGACATTATTATCACATGTAAATACTTGATACATAACTTAACTGTGTGCGTACTAGTTGCACCTGGAGGTAGCTCCTTTTCTATCTCTAATTGTAAAGGTGTTACCTTAGTTTACATTTGTGATCACCACCGTAGCCGAGGTGTGTATTAACTCAGCTTCCGGTGCGACCGCCTAAGCCCCTTTTGGTTTTTCCTTTTTTTGTGCCTACAATGTGACTTTAAAGTCGTGAACATCTGTTGTGTCATTGAAGAGGTGAATGGTAAATACTGTGTCTTCCCAAGATCAAGCTCTATTCAATCAAATACTTCAGCTCCAACAAAGAGCTAAAGAGCTAACAAAGAGCGATAATTTATATTACAAAATTAACTTTCATCCCATTGCTTGTGCAAGGAGCACATTATGGATTTACGCAGAATACAGAACTAGCCGTGTGCACCGAGGTGGAAAAAAATAATCCAACTTTCCTGAGGGTTTTGACTGACCAACGAGGTGGTTTGGAAGTTTATGGCAGACTTCTCACGGGTTGGCTAACCTTTGCTTCTATTGGGATTAACACTTTTATAGTGCAGAGCTACTTCACATCTTCTTATCTTGCCGTTACCAATTACAAGCACAGCGAGTATGAAGCTGGAGAGAGATTAAAAAATAAATAAAATTAATTATTTTCAATGTGTGAAATGTTTCATGTGAAGAGAGAGGCACACTTCTCGGAAAAAAAACCTCATCGTCCCCCCTGGCTGGTGGAATGATACATTTCCCCTGAACCCCTGCCAAGCTGCTTTTGAAAGCCTTTTCTTCATAACTGTTTCTTCCTTATCTCTTGCTTTGTAACGTCATGTTCCGTCGTCTAATTTCATTTGTCGTAAATCCATCACAATTGGACGACGGTGCCGTGCGCCAGCGACAGAAAGACACGATTTTTATTTAATTTTTTCTTCCTCGTTTCCTTGCACCTTCTTGCCGCCTGACTCTTTGAAATGCAGGGAGGAGCCGGAGTCACAATGTGTGGTTTTTTTTACGTCAAATAAACCCCAGGGGTGAACGAGAACAAATGTGCTCCCGAAGCCAGAGAATAAAAGTTCAAAAGTACGGAAAACAAAACAAAGAATAAAAACAACAAAAAAAAGTGTCCATCTTGGCTGAAGATGGCACATCCTTTGTGTATTAAGCAGCCAACTCTGTGTGTATATTTATGGAAAGGATTATCGATAGCATTTCAGAGCTATTTTGGCACTACTCTGACCTGTCGGATGTTCTAATGTTCTGCAGCCCACACTGTGGACCTCATTGAGATGAAGGTTGCCTTACACTTTGTTTACTTTCTCAACTTTTCCCCTCTCCTATTCAGAGAATGCGTTTCTTTTCGCTTTTTCTTCCTGTCAAACAGCACGGTGTCCGGTCCGGTCGCCGGTTCCGCAGCATCGTACCATAAGGACTACCAGGTTCAAGGACAGTTTTTATCCACAGGCGGGGTGCCTACTGAACTGATAGGACTGCTGCCAATATTATAACATTGTCATCCATATTTATATCATCAATACTCCATTTACTGGACTTTCAGGACTCATTACAGTTAACTGCACTGTTCTGCACTGTACTGTACTGTGTTCATGATGCTTCTGTTAGAGCCCAACGAGACCGGCAAGCCAAATGTGCCAGAGAACCCAGAAGAAGAGACACGGAAAATGTCTTTACTGCTAAAATATCCACAAACTCAAAAACCAACAAGGTAGGGTAGGATTGGTTTCGTGGTGTGGTCGACGCGGGGAGATGGTCCAGAGGGTAGTACGTGGTGAGGGTCCTTGGAGCGGGGGGGGGGGGGGGTTTAGGACGAGACAAAACAAAGTCGGAGCTGGAAACACAGGTTCACGTGTAGGAGGGAGCCATAAGGTTATCAATAACCAAGCGCCCGACGTCGGTCTTCGGCAGCTTTAAGAAGGGTAGATCCCAGGTGTTCATTAGCCTCAGTAGGCCCGATTATGAGGGGCAATACCTGGGATCGATTAGAGCGTGGGGGCACAACAGTATCCCCCCCCTGAGGGGTGGCACCGGACGACCGCCCGAGAGCCCCCGGGTTCTCCCGATAGAAGTCGTCCAGGGGTCCACGAGATAGGAAGGGGGCACCCAGCTCCGGTCCTCTGGACCGAAGCCCTCCCAATCCACAAGGTACTGGAACCCCCGCCCCCAGCGGCGGACAGCGAGGAGCTTACGGACCGACCACACAGGATCTCCATCGGCCAGGACCCGGGGAAGCGGAGGAGCTGTAACAGGGGGAGACAAGGGACTGGAGGCCACGGGTTTTAGCTGGGACACATGAAACACGGGTTGAACCCTTAGAGCCAGTGGGAGAACCAAACGCACCGCAGAGGGGTTAATGACACGATCCACGGTGTAGAGACCAACGTACCGGGGATTCAACTTCCAAGTTGACGTCTGGGAGGTCTGGAGGGGCATGTCACGGGCCAACAGCCAAACCCTCTGGCCAGGCCGGCCCGGGCGGCCCTCCAAACGCGTCGACACCGGCGTAGGTGGGCCCTGGTGGACGGGACCGCCACCTCCAGCTCCTGAAAACAAACAGAGGGGGCTGGTAGCCCAGGGAACACTGGAACAGGGAAATACCGGTAGCGGAGCTCTCCATCGCGTTGAGGGAATACTCCACCCAGGGCAGGTACTTGGCCCAGGACGAGGGGTTACTTGAGGTGACGCAACGAAGAGCCGCCTCGACTGCCTGGTTGGCGCGCTCCGCCTGCCCATTGGACTGGGGGTGGAAACCCGAGGATAGGCTGGCCGTGGCCCCAATTCCCTTGCAGAAGGCCTGCCACACCTTGATGAATTGGGGACCACGGTCGGACACAATGTCTGAGGGGATTCCATGTAGGCGGACCACATGGAGGGTCAGGAGGTCCGCTGTCTCAGCCGCCGAGGGAAGCCTTGGGAGGGAAACAAACAAACAGCCTTGGAGAAGCGGTCGACCACGGTCAGGATGGTGTCACAGCCCTGGGACACGGGAAGCCCAGTAATAAAGTCCAAGGCTATGTGGGACCATGGGCAACTGGGAACGGGAAGGGGGTGCAGGAGACCTGCTGGAGGGCGGTGCGAGGCCTTGCTCCGGGCGCAGGTGGTGCAGGCGGCTACAAACCCCCTGACATCCTTCCTGAGGGTGGACCACCAGAACCTCCGGCTGATGAACTCCGGGGAGACAAGCAAACTGGCTGGAGTGGCCCCACTCCAATACCTGCGGGCGGACAGCAAGAAGCACAAACAACCAGTTACAGGAGGTCGATGGGACAATGATAAGGCCGGTGAGGGGGGAGTGAGAGGGCTCTGTCCTTACTAAACACCAGAGAAAGGTTGTGATACATGTGAGGCATCCCAGTGATATCTGATGGAGAGGACACAGGCCTGGAACCACTGGACAGAGACAGGGCGGAATGTAGACAGGTAGCGTAACAAGCTGTACTCCAGTTGTACTCCAGAAGTTCAGTAGTGTGCGTAATAGTACCCAAAGAATGCCCAGAGAGTGCGATCTAAAGCCACCAAAGGGACCCCCGCCTAGCGGGCTAGAGTAACATCAAGCAGACACTCGTCTGCATCCGAGTCTATAAGAGCGCCAACGGACAAGGTCTCCGTACCCCAGGCTAAAGTGGCCGGGAAGAGACAATTAAACGTACTATGGGGAAAGGGAAGTCTTGCTCACCTGTATGCCCTGTACTGGTGAGCTCGGTCGTTTGGGCGGGTTGGGCAGGCTCTGACATAATGTCCCTCCTTCCCGCAGTAGAGGCACTGTTGGTGGGACATCCTGTACTCTCTTTGTCCTGACGAAAGGTGGGATCGGCCGATCTCCATGGGCTCTCTGGGCCCGGACGTGAAGCTTGCTTATTCTGTTAGAGCCCAACGAGACTGGCGAGCCAAATGTGCCAGAGAACCCAGAAGTAGAGACACGGACACTCAGAACAACGGAAAATGTCTTTACTGCAAAAATATCCACAAACTAAAAAACCAAGTAGGGTAGGATTAGTTACGTGGTGTGGTCGACGCGGTGAGGGTCCTTGGAGCGGGGGGGGGTTTAGGACGAGACGCAACAAAGTTGGAGCTGGTTCACGTGTAGGAGGGAGCCATAAGGTTATCAATAACCAAGCGCCCGACGTCGGTCTTCGGCAGCTTTAAGAAGGGTAGATTCCATAGATCTACCCAGATCGATTAGAGCGTGAGGGCACAACAGCTGCTGCTCTACTGGCACTTTCAAATGCATTTTTAATGCTTTGTGTTTGAACAATTCAACTCATGTATATATCATCCATCAGTCACTTTATTGTTCTTTTTATTGTTCTTTTAATTGTGTACAGTGTTGTTATAGTCAGTGTTGGGGTCGTTACTCAAAGAAAGTAATACATTACACTCATAATTGTTACTTAAAAAAAAGGAATGCATTCCGTTACTTATTTACTCCCTGTGGAAAGTAACTTGTTACATTACTTGTTACTTTTGCGTTACTCAACATTGATATTGAAATGCATTGTTAGAGCAAAGTCAAGTCAATTCAAGTCAAGTTTATTGTCACTTCACAGTTTACACAAGTATAAAGCAGTGATGTGAAAATTGTATGTGCAATACCCGACGACAGACAGCAGTTCTAAAAATAAGAGGGCACCACAGGGCATAGAGGCGCTGGTGTGTCTTCTTTAGCATGACCTCCGTGTTGTGGGTCCAGGCCAGGTCGTCGGAAATCTGTAGCCCAAGGAAACGGAAGCAGCTGACGACTTCCACCGGTGTCCTGTCCAGGCTGATGGTTGAGTGGGTGCCCTGGTGGCTCCTGAATTCCACAATGAGCTCCTTAGTCTTGCTGACATTCAGTGCGAGGCTGTTGTCCTTGCACAATTGCGTCAGCCGGACTATCTCATTTCGATTTTTAATCCACGCTCGTCATGACGAGGATGCCGCTGATAATCCTACTTTAACATTAGAGTAGCCAAATAGTGTCGTCGTTGTCTTTAATGACTGAAGGCTATTCTGTTACACATCAGACTCATCTGACATCACAGTGGCTTGCCAATTGTATGCTTAATGGAGGTGGAAAAGTTGGTGTCGATAAAATAATTTGGTCCGGTTCAGTGTTAAAATTGCTACATACATTCTTTTAATTTGGTTCAATTTGCGTTCAACACAGGTTTTTTTCATTTGGAGTTCCAACTAATTCTAAATAATAAAAGAAAGCAAGCAGTATGTGTGCCTGAGGGGGTGCTGTTCAGTGTGTAGTTGGGACACCTTATCATGTGTGAACATAACTGATTTCAAACTAAGAAAAGTTTATTATTTCCAGTTTGCTGTGTGCAAGTGTGCAATCCACCCACAATGCATTGTTTTTTATTGGAAAAAGGCACACATTTGTTTTCTTTTGTCCAATTTCTGTTAAGATTTATGATTAATTTGGATAGAAACCCACCTAATGGCAGGTCAGAAAACACTAAGCTTCTCATAAAAACATGGTTTTCATTTAGGTGGTGCAGTTATAGTTTGACTGTTTGTTAACCTGTGTCTTGTAAGTGTCCTTACAAGACACTACAATCCCGAAAAAAAACACCTGCCTTCAGCTAACCTTCCTGTGCTCCCTTTTGTGTGTGTGCGTGTGCGTGTGTGCGTGTGTGTGTGTGTCGTGTGTGTGTGCGTGTGTGTCGTGTGTGTGCGTGCGTGCGTGCGTGCGTGCGTGCGTGTGTGTCTGTCTGTCTGTGTGTGTGTGTGTGTGTGTGTGCGTGCGTGCGTGCGTGCGTGCGTGTGTGTGTGTGTGTGTGTGTGTGTGTGTGTGCGTGTGTGTGTGTGTGTGTGTGTGTGTGTGTGTGTGTGTGTGTGTGTGTGTGTGTGTGTGTGTGTGTGTGTGTGTGTGTGTGAGTTGTGGGCGTGGCACTCTCTTGCTGTTCATCCTCCATCACCTGCAAGTCATCTCATTAACTTCAGGTCATTGTTTCAAGAGATTCCAAGATTGTATTTGCCATGTGTAAAACATACAATGGAATGCTTACTCCCCATGCACTCCCACATTCGGAATTTCAACAACAATACTATACTATGCGATACTAAACCATACAATACAATACTATACAACACTATATACTACATACAATATACTATACTATATACAAACTATACTATACACAACAAAGAACAATAAAGTGACTGATGGATGGTGTGAAAAGCATTTTATAGTGCCAGTAGAGCATAGTGCAGCATTGTGAATACAGTGTAGTACAGTGCAGTGACTATAATGAGCCGAAAAAAACATGGTGGCTAGCTCATGTCTGCGGCTCCTTGGATTGTGTACTCAAGTTACATAACTCATGTGTATTTTTGTCCAGTTGCTAACCTTTTCTCCCTGTGCCGTTGGATAATGACCTGTAATTTCCCTGCCTTTTATCCAGTAATCCAGCCTTGCAGGTCACTAGCTTTCCGGCTAGTTTCTACAACCCCACTCTCTGCTCTGCCACGCTTCACTAGCCATCAGTCTCCCCTCACCTCTCTGCCTTTTCATCCGCTAGACGTTCACCTCATCTATCCTCGCTCGCTGGAAATCCTGTCAATAAACCCCTTTCATTATTCATTCTAATGGTGTGTTCCATTTGACCAAGGTAGTTGTTCCCAGTCGGGAAATTTCAACTGGAATGTCCCCTGAAGTTGGAACTCAGGAAAAGTCGGAAAAGCCTCACAACCCTGACCTCAAGATCCACGATGGCTGCTCCGAGCATTACCATAAGTTAAAGAGTTACGCCTGACTTCCTGTTTCTTGCTGGAGATATTCTACCATAGAGAAACTCATTCCTGTGAGTGGACGAAGCTTTCAGCAAGGAATTTGAATATATGTGTGTTCTACAGTGGCCAGTCTACCCCTTATAAAAAAAAATGTATTCAAAAACAAGGTTATTTTATAATCAATGTTACCACCACAGTATTACTGTACCGGAATACTAAATGCTTAGGGCACCAGTGTGGGAAGGTTACCACGTGGCAGCACTAAGGAATTTTAAAACATCCAGTCTTAGTTCTTATTCCTGTCTGCTGTTATAGTGCATGAATTATCCCTGTGCATTGCATTAGTCTGTCACCCTGACTATAAGTGACTTATCAAACCCACACCACTATAGGGGTCTAACCATTACTGTTTTTCCCTTCTCTCTGTGGAGTGGTATTAGGGGTCCCACACCTCCTTGTTGCCTCTTCTTTCCTTAATCACTTCATCTCTATCGTTCCTCTCCTGCTGCCTCCCATGTCCATCTCCAGCCTAATCCATAATGGATGAGGCTCACTCGGGACAATGTTCTGCTCCTTGGCTTTCAGGTATTCTCCAAATCTACTCACCAAAGTATATTCATATATATTTACATTTACATTTACATTACATTTACATTTAGGGCATTTGGCAGACGCTTTTATCCAAAGCGACTTACAAGGTGTACATTAGTTGAAGCAGACAATAGCATAACACTGGGGTACGCAAACATATAAATACAGCAGTTCACAAGTATTCATATTGACAAGATGAATAACACAATTTCGTACTGCTAGGTCACCTGCTTAAGTAGCTGTGATAAAAGTATTTAAAAGCATGTTCAAGAACTCGAGGATGTGTATTGACGCTTGTGTCGATTGTCATGTTTGTATCTGAAATTGTGATTATCGCAATTTTATCTCATGTTTGTGAACAAAAACTCAAGAGATAAAAATCAATTAAAATCAAATGAATAGAAGAACTAGACAACAAGTACATGTTTCATTGTTTTTGCAGTACACAGAGGAAGCAATGTAACTTATACATTAAACCGCAAGCACACCAGTGGAGGCTTGTCCATTGAGGAAAGAGAGGACCATCCTCCCTAACATTTCAGAGAAAAAAAAACCTTTTAAATACATCAATTTAACAGATTAATCAGTGAAAATACTGATAAAAATGTTTTTCTAACGCTTCAAAGTCACACAAATCTGTGTGTCAAAATATCACCAACAGCAACAATTTTTAAATCACTGTACAGAGGAACGGAGGAAAACGTCCTTTGTAAGCTCACATTTGAAGTCCATTCCCCCCCCCCCGAAACCTGACGGCCGGCGAGTCCTGGTTTAACATGAGTGTGTATGGCGCTAAGGGAGGACGATCCTCCCTTTCCTCCCTAAGGGCGGGTCTAGCCAGAGACTCTGGGAATCAGTCAGCAGAGCTCACTGCGCTGGTGAATACCCAATCAGAGTTTTGGGGGCGGGTTATCATCATGCAAGTAAGTCTATTGTGTCATTCATTAATTCCGCGTTCCAGAAAAATTGTGTCATTTACTTTTAATTTATATTAGATTTGAAACTTGAGTTCCACCTCAAAGCGTTCAGGTGAATGACGCCAAACGTAAACAGAAAGCATGGCTGACAGTGACAAGGTGGTGCTTCTTTGGGTCGCGATTAGACAATTGATGTGATTTACGTGCATTACTGGTTTTACTTTGATATTAGGTCTTATTACAGGTAAATATACTTTGCACAAAAAATGATTCTCCCTCAAAGCTCACTCACTTTAAATTCCGTTAGGTTTGTTCGATAGCACAAGCCACAGTGCATAAAGCTTTGTATGAATTTTCATATTTTCATCATAAATGGATTAATCGCTAAATATCTATTTTTCAGCAAAACAACGCTTCTTCCTCCTCAGATCACAATCTGTTTCCATTCAGTTTAGTTTATCTGCTAAAATGACCCACTAATACACTGTCAACATTTATAGTAAGGCACCTTCCTTCCTCCCCTACTCTCAAAACCACCAGCCGCCACTGAAGCACACCCATGCATGACATGCAAAAAAACTTTTTGTTTCGAGTTAATTTTATTAAATTCAATTGAGTTTTGCATCAGAGGACATGGGGCATCGCACAAAGGATCATTCAACCATCAGATTTCTTTCAAACATCAGATTAGCTTTTTATATTAACGTTGTAACCTTTAGACAATGACAGTGTTTGTTATAGCATATTCTCCAAAAATATATATATACTTTGTACATTGAACTGCATAAATCAATACAGTTATGTTTGTACAATCCACTGGGGTTGAAGCCCCATCGTCGCAGCAGTCAGTCACGCCAGGTAGGTGGTTTTCCCCTATTGTATTTATCCGGCGCATTATTCAATTTAATCCCCCCCCCCACAAAATATGTTTCTGGTTAGAGTCCCTGCCATATATTTACATATATGCATGTCATTTCCAGTACTAAATCTAAACAAATGTTTGGCACATCTGTATCCAATTTCATGTAGTTCATGTTTGAAACATTCATTTATGCACATAGCCTTCATATAATCTCACGCAAAATGTCAGATGTTGCTTTATTCCCGTAACTCTTCCAGCGGGCGTCAGCGAGCTAGGCGCTAGTGATTCTGCTCTTCAGGCTATCCGCCAGGTGAAGGTGAGGAGCACCATCATCACCGCTGTCGTCAAGGCGATGGGGAACATGCAGCTGCAGCTCAGAGTCCCAGACGACTCCACACACGCCTCCAGATCAGCTGTGGAACAGACCAACAAAGACCTGAGTTCCGGCTTTTCCCATTCACAAAAGCCACACCGAGCGTGGAGAATGCGCCCATGAGACATCACACAATAATTAAGGTTATAATTCAAATCTATAATTGAAGAGAACGAGTCATGAGTCTAGAGAACTAGACAGATTGTTTGGATTATAGGACTGCAATCATAAAATGGTGGCAATAGTATTCTCAACATTTTAGAGTACTTGAATATAAACATCTAGAGAGAATAAGAAAAAAAGCTATTGAGACGATGACACATAATTCTACCTAATCTAATAATAACCTAAACAGGAAGCAAAGCTGAAACCGAGACTATATGTTCAGTCTCTTGGGACTTGGCTTGGAAACCGGATGGTCGGAGCCAGTTTGCATCCTGGGCACTGCCAAGGTGCCCTTGAGCAAGGCACCAGACCCCTACACTGCTGTGTATACAATAGCATCCAACTGCTCCTAATACTAGGATGGGTTGAATGCAGAGAAACACATTTTACTGTGTGTGTGTGTGTACATGTATCCAGATTTAGATGTGAAAACGTTCTTTTGCATGACAAACTCTTGTTATTACTAATCCAACGCTGCGTTGGGCGGTTTTCACCACCCTCTGCAGCGCTTTCCGGTCGAAAACAGTGCAGTTGCCATACCACACTGTGATGCAGTTGGCGAGGATGCTTTCAATGGCACACTGGTAAAAGTTCACCAGAATCTGAGGGGACAGGTGGGCTTTCCTCAGTCTCCTCAGGAAGGAGACGCTGGTGAGCCTTCTCAACCAGTGAGGCAGTATTGAGGGTCCAACAGAGGTCCTCGGAGATGTGGACCCCCAGGAATTTGAAGCTGGAGACACGCTTGACCTCCGCTCCGTTGATGAGGATGGGGGCGTGTGCGCCAGCTCTGGTCTTCCTGAAGTCCACGATGAGCTCCTTGGTCTTCTTGGTGTTGAGGGCCAGGTTGTTGTCAGCGCACTACGCCACCAGGTGCTGGACCTCCCTGTAGGCTGCTTCATCGTTGTTCTTGATGAGGCCCACCACCGTTGTGTCGTCTGCAAAGTTGATGATGGTGTTTGTACCATGTACAGGAGTGCAGTCATGGGTGAAGAGGGAGTAGAGGAGAGGGCTCAGGACACTGCCCTGGGGAACACCGGTATTCAGGGTGAGGGTGGAGGAGGTGAGATTGCTAATCTGACAGACTGGGGTCTGTTGGTTAGTCTAATAACCTTACAAACAGAGGAGTTAGATTCTTGGTTTTCATGAGGTCACCAAGTTTGAAGATGAGTTTGGAGGGGATGATGGTGTTAAATGCTGAGCTGAAGTCGATGAACAGCATTCTCACGTGGGTGTTGCTCTCATCCAGGTGGGAGACATCGGAGTAAAGGGCTCAGGAGATGGCGTCCTCCGTGCTCCTGTTATCACGGTAGGCAAATTGGTATTTATCCAGTGAGGATGAGAGGCCAGATTCGAGGTGAGCCAGGACCAGCCTCTCGAAGCACTTCATGATGATGGGGGCGAGTGCAACATGATGGAAGTCGTTGAGGCTCGCTGCAGAGGAGTGTTTTGGCACTGGCACAATGGAGGTGGTTTTAAAGCACGCTGGGACAACTACCTGAGCTAGAGACATGTTGAAAATGTCAGTAAGGACCTCGGTCAGCTGCTCAGCGCAGTTCCTGAGCACACGACCGGGGATGCCCTCAGGACCAGCTGCCTTATGCGCATACACACATACACACACACATACACACACTCATGATAGTATACTATAACACCATACCAAATCTAAATCAATGGTCTATATCATATATCATATCATGTGCTCTAACATCATGTTAGAGCACACTTTTAGAGCACTAAGAGCTGTTTTAGAGCACATGTTTTGGGTGATAGTACATAGACTAAGGTTTTTTGTAGATATACAAAAATCACGCTATAACCTACCAAAGTGAGACCGACTGTACATACAAAGGGAATACAAAGGGAAGCGGGGAATACAACAAGTGGTTGCTAAATAAATCCAGATGAATACAAAACAAAAATAAAAACGTGTCCGGACTTTTTGTTTTAAAGTATTGGCAGAGAGAGAGAGAGAGAGAGGGAAAGGGAAACTCCTCCTTCGATAGACCGTTCGTTGGCTATAGAGTGAGTGTGTATGCGATTGACGCAAGAAGAACTAGAAGAAACCTAAAGCAATAAAGGAAGTGTGTGGAGTCACGAGGGGAAAACACGACACACGACAGACGACAGAGTCGACGGCACGGAGAACTCGCCGAGCCGAGCTCCGTTTGAACATAGAAAAGCTCCTCTGTGTTGTACGACGAGAAGAAGCACTAGACCTAGTTGTCTTGGGTAGTAGTTGGAGTGTATAATGGGGACCAAGAGCTGAACTGCTGGGACCAGGAGGCAGGGGGGGGGGAACACGACTGGGATGAAAGACTGAGTCCAGCTGAAGTGATATTGTGAAGAAGACCATTAGTACGGTCTTTCTTTCTAATGGAAAAACACGGAGCTCCAGTGGGTGTACTTATCTTTCTAATGGTCTGCAGCAACAGTGTGTCAGGTAACGATTGTGTTTAATTATTTTATTTGAAGTATTTATAATGGCACATTTTATGTTCCATCCATGCGTGGTCTGGGTCTATATTGTTATGGTATTATTAAAAACGTTACACCTGTTCTGTATCTGCATCTGCCTATGTTCGCCTTGCGTTGTCCCTGCGCAATGCACGTTTGATTTAATTTGATTTAATTATAGATAAAGTATTATTATTATTATTATTATTATTATTAACCAAATGTTTTGCTCTCCTGGCAATTTTGTTTCATGATTTAGGTGTTTAATGCCATCAATGCTTTTTCTATATCATATTTGACAAAAAGACAACATTTCAAACTATGTGAACAACGATCGTATTCAAATCATGTGAAGCTATAATGAGCTGTGTGTGTGTGTGTGTGTGTGTGTGTGTGTGTGTGTGCGTGTGTGTGTGTGTGTGTGTGTGTGTGTGTGTGTGTGTGTGTGTGTGTGTGTGTGAGTTGTGGGCGTGGCACTCTCTTGCTGTTCATCCTCCATCACCTGCAAGTCATCTCATTAACTTCAGGTCATTGTTTCAAGAGATTCCAAGATTGTATTTGCCATGTGTAAAACATACAATGGAATGCTTACTCCCCATGCACTCCCACATTCGGAATTTCAACAACAATACTATACTATGCGATACTAAACCATACAATACAATACTATACAACACTATATACTACATACAATATACTATACTATATACAAACTATACTATACACAACAAAGAACAATAAAGTGACTGATGGATGGTGTGAAAAGCATTTTATAGTGCCAGTAGAGCATAGTGCAGCATTGTGAATACAGTGTAGTACAGTGCAGTAACTATAATGAGCCGAAAAAAACATGGTGGCTAGCTCATGTCTCCGGCTCCTTGGATTGTGTACTCAAGTTACATATCTCATGTGTATTTTTGTCCAGTTGCTAACCTTTTCTCCCTGTGCCGTTGGATAATGACCTGTAATTTCCCTGCCTTTTATCCAGTAATCCAGCCTTGCAGGTCACTAGCTTTCCGGCTAGTTTCTACAACCCCACTCTCTGCTCTGCCACGCTTCACTAGCCATCAGTCTCCCCTCACCTCTCTGCCTTTTCATCCGCTAGACGTTCACCTCATCTATCCTCGCTCGCTGGAAATCCTGTCAATAAACCCCTTTCATTAATCATTCTAATGGTGTGTTCCATTTGACCAAGGTAGTTGTTCCCAGTCGGGAAATTTCAACTGGAATGTCCCCTGAAGTTGGAACTCAGGAAAAGTCGGAAAAGCCTCACAACCCTGACCTCAAGATCCACGATGGCTGCTCCGAGCATTACCATAAGTTAAAGAGTTACGCCTGACTTCCTGTTTCTTGCTGGAGATATTCTACCATAGAGAAACTCATTCCTGTGAGTGGACGAAGCTTTCAGCAAGGAATTTGAATATATGTGTGTTCTACAGTGGCCAGTCTACCCCTTATAAAAAAAATGTATTCAAAAACAAGGTTATTTTATAATCAATGTTACCACCACAGTATTACTGTACCGGAATACTAAATGCTTAGGGCACCAGTGTGGGAAGGTTACCACGTGGCAGCACTAAGGAATTTTAAAACATCCAGTCTTAGTTCTTATTCCTGTCTGCTGTTATAGTGCATGAATTATCCCTGTGCATTGCATTAGTCTGTCACCCTGACTATAAGTGACTTATCAAACCCACACCACTATAGGGGTCTAACCATTACTGTTTTTCCCTTCTCTCTGTGGAGTGGTATTAGGGGTCCCACACCTCCTTGTTGCCTCTTCTTTCCTTTATCACTTCATCTCTATCGTTCCTCTCCTGCTGCCTCCCATGTCCATCTCCAGCCTAATCCATAATGGATGAGGCTCACTCGGGACAATGTTCTGCTCCTTGGCTTTCAGGTATTCTCCAAATCTACTCACCAAAGTATATTCATATATATTTAAAAGTATGTTCAAGAACTCGAGGATGTGTATTGACGCTTGTGTCGATTGTCATGTTTGTATCTGAAATTGTGATTATCGCAATTTTATCTCATGTTTGTGAACAAAAACTCAAGAGATAAAAATCAATTAAAATCAAATGAATAGAAGAACTAGACAACAAGTACATGTTTCATTGTTTTTGCAGTACACAGAGGAAGCAATGTAACTTATACATTAAACCGCAAGCACACCAGTGGAGGCTTGTCCATTGAGGAAAGAGAGGACCATCCTCCCTAACATTTCAGATAAAAAAAAACCTTTTAAATACATCAATTTAACAGATTAATCAGTGAAAATACTGATAAAAATGTTTTTCTAACGCTTCAAAGTCACACAAATCTGTGTGTCAAAATATCACCAACAGCAACAATTTTTAAATCACTGTACAGAAGAACGGAGGAAAACGTCCTTTGTAAGCTCACATTTGAAGTCCATTCCCCCCCCCCCCCGAAACCTGACGGCCGGCGAGTCCTGGTTTAACATGAGTGTGTATGGTGCTAAGGGAGGACGATCCTCCCTTTCCTCCCTAAGGGCGGGTCTAGCCAGAGACTCTGGGAATCAGTCAGCAGAGCTCACTGCGCTGGTGAATACCCAATCAGAGTTTTGGGGGCGGGTTATCATCATGCAAGTAAGGATCTATCTTGTGTCATTCATTAATTCCGCGTTCCAGAAAAATTGTGTCATTTACTTTTAATTTATATTAGATTTGAAACTTGAGTTCCACCTCAAAGCGTTCAGGTGAATGACGCCAAACGTAAACAGAAAGCATGGCTGACAGTGACAAGGTGGTGCTTCTTTGGGTCGCGATTAGACAATTGATGTGATTTACGTGCATTACTGGTTTTACTTTGATATTAGGTCTTATTACAGGTAAATATACTTTGCACAAAAAATGATTCTCCCTCAAAGCTCACTCACTTTAAATTCCGTTAGGTTTGTTCGATAGCACAAGCCACAGTGCATAAAGCTTTGTATGAATTTTCATATTTTCATCATAAATGGATTAATCGCTAAATATCTATTTTTCAGCAAAACAACGCTTCTTCCTCCTCAGATCACAATCTGTTTCCATTCAGTTTAGTTTATCTGCTAAAATGACCCACTAATACACTGTCAACATTTATAGTAAGGCACCTTCCTTCCTCCCCTACTCTCAAAACCACCAGCCGCCACTGAAGCACACCCATGCATGACATGCAAAAAAACTTTTTGTTTCGAGTTAATTTTATTAAATTCAATTGAGTTTTGCATCAGAGGACATGGGGCATCGCACAAAGGATCATTCAACCATCAGATTTCTTTCAAACATCAGATTAGCTTTTTATATTAACGTTGTAACCTTTAGACAATGACAGTGTTTGTTATAGCATATTCTCCAAAAAATATATATATACTTTGTACATTGAACTGCATAAATCAATACAGTTATGTTTGTACAATCCACTGGGGTTGAAGCCCCATCGTCGCAGCAGTCAGTCACGCCAGGTAGGTGGTTTTCCCCTATTGTATTTATCCGGCGCATTATTCAATTTTATCCCCCCCCCACAAAATATGTTTCTGGTTAGAGTCCCTGCCATATATTTACATATATGCATGTCATTTCCAGTACTAAATCTAAACAAATGTTTGGCACATCTGTATCCAATTTCATGTAGTTCATGTTTGAAACATTCATTTATGCACATAGCCTTCATATAATCTCACGCAAAATGTCAGATGTTGCTTTATTCCCGTAACTCTTCCAGCGGGCGTCAGCGAGCTAGGCGCTAGTGATTCTGCTCTTCATGCTATCCGCCAGGTGAAGGTGAGGAGCACCATCATCACCGCTGTCGTCAAGGCGATGGGGAACATGCAGCTGCAGCTCAGAGTCCCAGACGACTCCACACACGCCTCCAGATCAGCTGTGGAACAGACCAACAAAGACCTGAGTTCCGGCTTTTCCCATTCACAAAAGCCACACCGAGCGTGGAGAATGCGCCCATGAGACATCACACAATAATTAAGGTTATAATTCAAATCTATAATTGAAGAGAACGAGTCATGAGTCTAGAGAACTAGACAGATTGTTTTTTTTTATTGGGGGGGGGACCAAAAATAACATGCGTGTTGTTTTGGAAAGATACTTTCCTTCTGGGATTTGCGGTTCAGTTCAATTTGTGTGCCGGGATGTGTGTTAGAATCCCTCCTTTGGAGCCTACTAAGTGGATAATATGGGGGAAGGCATTCTCCACTGCACACAGTAGGGGAACGCAACACCCTCTGATATAGATAGCATTTGCTCCATAGCAATCATGACGGCAATTCCACAGTTATTTTAGACTCCGGCTTCTGTCTTACTCTGATGATCACCTCAAATGAAATATGAAGGGAATTGCGCGCTATTGTTCTTTCTTCACATTAGAATAATATCAGCATAGCATTGGAATACATACATAAATTAAGTGAGCTCGCTCAAGATCCAAATGGAAACATTTTTTGTACTTGAGTGAGTTGATACTTGACTAAATAGTTGAATAACAGCATCTTGACCCCTGGCTATTACTCACGTGCGCAAAAAAACCCATCTGTTATGAACGGAAAACGTTGGCATAATCCTACCATCAAATCAGATTTTCCAGGGTAGGGAGCTTGCTTATCGTGCATGTGTGTGTCTATGAGTAATGATGAGTTTGGTGCATGCAATGTGGGTATTATTGAGAAACTGTGCGATTAGCATTGGGTGAAGTGGTGTGTGCACCCCCCTCCCCTCAACCCACTCGTCCCCCGTACCTGGGGTGTTACTGGGAGCTGAGCTGTGGAAGCCTGGATAGGACTCAGGCCCGTTTAAAGGACTCACAGAGATAACC
Source organism: Muraenolepis orangiensis (assembly GCA_027704905.1). Taxonomy (NCBI): domain Eukaryota; kingdom Metazoa; phylum Chordata; class Actinopteri; order Gadiformes; family Muraenolepididae; genus Muraenolepis; species Muraenolepis orangiensis. The sequence goes on along the minus strand of CM050999.1, from coordinate 37,421,499 downwards.
GAAACAGCCTCACCTTGATGTGAACATTTTTGGATCCGTCGATACGGATATATGCAAGTGGGAAAATAAGATCACTCGAAAGGTTCAACCTCCATATTCATGAGATGACTGATAAGAGAGCATTGATAAGAGACGGTGATTTGTGTGTGTGTGTGTGTGTGTGTGTGTGTGTGTGTGTGACTCCTTACCTGAGACTCTCTGTATCTTTGGCAGTAAATCGGTGCAAAATTGACACCGCTGAGCGATCATCCTGCTCTTTAGTAGCAGCGGGTCAGTGTTCAGAGTCACATAGATCTGGCTTTCTGCCTCAAACAGGGGCCAAGGAGCTCCACTCAGGCTCGGACTTCTAGAACAAAACAGTGGAAAAAACAACATCACATCACCGTACAAAAAGTTCCCTTACAACACCGGGTGATATATAATTGATTATTTATTTTTAAAGGACCGTGGAGGTCCGTTCGTACCCGGTGCGGGCGAAGTTGGCCCAATGCTTCATGATGGTCCTGCTCATGTTCACCTCCCTCTGCGTGTAATTGAGAGAGGCGTCCAGCGGCATCCCGAACACAAACTCTATCTCGTAGCCGTGCATCACGCCCATCCACGCTGGCCAGGGGTTGGCGGAGGAGCGGTGGTCAAATAGATAGACGAACGCTTTACCTCCACGCTGGGAATACCTGGAGACAGAACGTAGACGCTGTGGAAGGCCGTAGCCATCACCACGATGATGATGATGATGATGATGATGATGATGATGATGGTGGTGGTGATTGGTGGTGATCATTTTTCACAATGTTATCAACCATGACTCAATGTGTCCATTTATTTTTTACATGTTTACATAATGTTTACATAATGTTGTTAATAATGTGTATTAACATTATCCATGTGCTATTTGTATTGGTGACATGTTGATCTTGTCATGGATGATGTCCCGAAATTCAGCACTTCATGCTTGTAAGCCCTTCTATTATCAGGGCTGGATAGAGAATGTTACAGACTAGGGCGAAAACAGCATTGGTGTGTGTGTCCCGAGTCCGGAACATTAGGCTGGATGGAGGCTTTTTGTGTGTTAATGTTAATGTTCTTCTGAGCACACACCCGTGGCGCCCACTCTTGCCTGCACACCTCTCTCAGACACACACACACACACACAGACACACACACACACAAGCGCACACACACACAAACACACACACACAGCCATAAGGTCCTGCATCAGCATAACAAACCACAGTGTACACGTAACGGTGACAGCGATAGTCATTATGTATTCCTGTCCCATCGCTGATTACCTGCGAGCAAAGTCTAAGCTGGGACAATTGAAGAACAAGTCTCCGACCAGGTCACCCATGGCGTCTCTGTTCTTCAGCTCGTCTTCCACGTCACTCCAGTTGGTGTACTGGAAAACGGCGGCCTCTTTTGCGGCGTGGCTGCTTCCCGGTAACACGAGTGGAATGCCTTCCAGGAACCTCTTCCTACTGATGAGACTCTGGCCGGTGAGGTTGTAGCCGGGAACGCCGTACAGGAGAAAGTATGATCCTTCATTCTTGTTCAGGCCGACGAGTACCTCGGTCCTGTTGAAGTGGCCGGTCTCTAGCAACACCTGTAGATCGGGGGGGGGGGGGGGGGAGACAGGTGTGATGTGTGATGTGTGATATGCCACTTTACACATGACTTCAACTCATTCCAATAACCAAGGAATGAGACAGCCGCGCTGTTCATTTGTGGGCATGCAGTTGTATATAGAACCACTGAAAAACAGCAAATAACACGATTGGCATGGAAAATTATCATTATTATTATTATTATTATTATTATTATTATTATCATCTTTTAATTTGTTCCCACTGATTAGGGATTCATGACCAAGTCAGTTCTCAATTAACAAATTACTTGGTTATCAAAATATTCAAGCTTAATGAATGCGATTATTCTGCTCAAGTAAAACAACAATATTTGTGTATTACATTTCTAATAAAAAGATATTACGGGTCAGAAACAAATTTGTAACGTAATGTCACAGCAGTATTTGAATCTTAAACCTTTCGTAGTGTGCCGATTAAAGTTGCATAGAATCACTGATATCACCAAACTAGTAGTAAGCTCTATTCGGGACATGCATGTGAACACACCTACCTCCGGATCGTCGGGTAGGAAGTTGTCGTCGACCAGCGGCAGAAAGGGTATTGCTAGGAGCGAGGGCTGAGTAAACACTTGGTGTTGCAGAGTCACGATGTCCTCAGGGTCGGCCCTCTGGAGGCACCGCTCCAGGTCGGCTGCAGGGGACAGGGGGCAGCCCAGAAGAGAGGCCAGGATCAAGGTCCTAAGACATGGTGTGTATGTGTGTGTGTGGGGGGAGGGGGGTATGTGTGTGTGTGTGTGGGGGTATGTGTGTGTGTGTACGTATGTGTGTGTGTGTGTGTGTGTGTGTGTGTGTGTGTGTGTGTGTGTGTGTGTGTGTGTGTGTGTGTGTGTGAGTTGGTATGTGTGTGTGTATGTGTGTGTGTGTGTGTGTGTGGTGTGTGTGTGTGTGTGTGTGTGTGTGTGTGTGTGTGTGTGTGTGTGTGTGTGTGTGTGTGTGTGTGTGTGTGTGTGTGTGTGCGTGTGTGTGTGTGTCGGGGGGTTGGTATGTATGTGTGTGTTTGTGTGTGTGTGTGGAGGTATGTGTATGTGTGTGTGTGTGTGGGGGGGGTCATTGGACAGTTAATGTGGGGATGAATGGAATAATTAACAACACTATTAATAGTTGCAATTTGAGAAAGAGATTCAGGTCATCATGCAGCAGGTGTGGGGGTCAGGCTTCTGGCTCCTTGACAGCCATATTCACTACTCACAGCCCCACTATCCTGCCCCCATGAGGAGAAAGTGAAACATATTCCATATTTGTATATGTTCTATATTTTCGGAATTATCGTACGATAATTACCATTTGCATACAATATATGCTGCACATAGAAGACTTTATTGTACATTTGAATATGTGCACTATATACTGTATGTACCAAACAAACTACATTTAGAAAATGAGAGTGCAATAATTGAGGGTTCATTCCAATATGCATGTGCATGATTTAGTAAGCGTGAGCAACAGATGAACGAGCAATACAAAATGAGAATTAAAAGATAATAAAACATATAAACGGAGGGCCACCTGTTCCAAGCCTCTGCGTGGCTGATGCTGGCCCAGGACGCAGTAGGGCTGGCGCTCTGCAGGACGGCCCGTCTGAAGAGACCGCTGCTGCCTGGGGAGAGCAGGTGGTAGCCCACGGACGCCGCTCCTGCGCTCTCCCCAAACAGAGTCACCTGGGAAGACAGATTTGATTCACTGATTGCCACACGGATCAAAGCGTACATTTATTCCCTTCAAAAAAATTAACAATAATCCGGTTTGCTTATCGTCTCCATACAGCTTACAATATGTAACGTGTGCAAAACAAAGATACTGTGTTTTGTGATGCGTATATACAGTATATTACCTATATAGTATGTTGTACTGGATGACATAATGAGCGATCAGATAAAGGTTTCCCAATCATTCGGAAAGTATGTGTTTCTTCACATTGCCACTCGTGGGGCCGTCGTAAATCACACAACAATCATGATGCAAAGAGAACAGAACATACTTGACAAATGTTTTTACAAACTCCCTACCTCTGAGGCGTTACCTCCAAAAAAAACAATGTTATCTGCTACCCAGCGGAGGGCCAGCTGCTGGTCAAGTAAGCCTGCGTTGCCACGGATACGATCATTTCCAGGAATCGAAAGGAAACCCAGTGCTCCAAGCCTGTTAAAATAACAGATTTGTTTAGTATTAGGTAAATACACATGATTCTAATCGACAAAGACCACCGGTTATTTTAAGACAAATAAGTTAGTGCATTACTTTCGGAGTGTGTCTCAGTTCTTCACGATTGAATAAAAGGGTACTTTGGCCTTGCCTATAGTTCATTGACACCACAACCACGTTTTCTGATTGGCTCAGAAAGCGTCCGTCGTACAGGTCCAGAGAGGAGGTCCCTGAGGTGAAGCCGCCTCCGTAGATCCACACCAGCACCGGCAAGGCTCGCTGCTTGGCTTCAAGGCTCGGGGTCCAGATATTGAGATAAAGACAGTCCTCGCTCACCAGAGTGTTGGGGTTCCACATCTCCGCCCCTCTAAATCCTGGAAAGGAAACAGATTAGATGAGTGAAGATACACTGTTTGGTCTATAAACACACACACACACAGACACACACACACACACACACCTCAAAGATGACCAACCCTCTGACTTCATCCCCTGAACGTAGATTCCACACATCTCATGCACAGCTGTCTAAGGTTGTGAGGGGGTTTGCATTCTTCCGTGTTTATGCTGCCTTGTGTTTTACACATGATCCCTCCTGTTCAGCTCGGGTTGATTTGGCAACAGCTGCGCCTGTTTAAGTTCAAACAAACTATTGCACCCGAGACTCTGTTTTATTTTGAACACTGATGCTGCCATTGCTGTGTTAAATATAGAGACCTCAACCCCCATCTCCGCGACCCGTGTCATAGACAGATATGCATATACATCAAATTCCTTTTTATGTACAGTATGTCTTCCAAAGGGCCTTAGATTGAGGACAAAATACTGAAGTGTGTGTGTGTGTGTATCTGTGTGTTCTTGCGTGTGTGCGTGTATGAAGTGGACGACAGAGAGAGACACACACACAGAGATAGAGTCATGCACATACGGTCTAAGCGCACCTGGATAGGCTGTATCCCGCACCTGATAGCAGGTATTTGGGAACTGAGCTGCATTTTTCACCCCTTCCCATCCGTCAGCTGGCTGGGGGGGTCGGAACCTGAGCTCCCCCAGTGGCGGTTTTGCGTAGGGAATGCCCAGAAACGCCCTGGTGTCATGACCAAGGACCCACAGGCGCGTCCCCTGCACTCTCCCTTGGAGCGTGGCGACGCTGAGGTCGTCTGAACGCTGGCCCCGGGAGCCACTCAGGCACAGATGGAGGAACAGGAGCAGGCTGGTGACGGACGTCGCCATGGAAGAACCCTGCGAGAGAAAGTAAATCAACAATCATCTCCCTCAAAAGCTCCCGTGCCCCCCTGAGCTGCACTTAGCAGAGAGGCACTTCAGATCATGGCAGTAACATTGACAAATTATTTATATAAATGTTTTTTAATTGGAAAATAGGTTGTGACAGTCAGTTCTTGGAATAACCATCCTCACTCATCGGACTCCCATGAGTATCCTAAAGTATGTCTACCTTTAAGTGCCTACCTTACATTTTCAAGCACATTCCTATATATTATATATATATTTTTTTTAAATATATATTATACATATATTTGTTTAGATATATATATGATTATATTATAAAGGCTAAAAATCTCTTCAACCTGTAGATGTTGCCTACCTAAGAAAAACCTTCACCAAGATGCCTCCTCTGACATACTAGCTGTCGGGTTTGACTTAACTGTTGTTGTTGCCATGATTTTACTAGAAGTTAGTAGTTTGTTTGTAGTTGTACGGCCGAGTATCTGTTGTTTTTATGTGTTATCTAAAAACAAAATCATTATATTATGAACATGAACATATCACCATAATGATTGACTGACTGATTAAATTGATCATCATGCATCATTCATACATTTGAATTAATTTATGTTGTATATTGTGAGTCACTGTTCATTGAAGCTATAGGCCAGGATATCTCACGCTCAACTAAACATACCAAATGTGTTTGCAAGAACAGTAAACAGATTTTACCCATCATACACTGGGTAATGCACGACTAAAGCTTGAGAGCGTGTAGGCCTGTGGGATCAGCCCAGAGGTATTAGAAAAAACGTAAAAGTTAATCTGGAAGACATCAAGTGAATTAAGTGCATTTTCATGAACATATTTAGTTAAATTAGGAAGTGTGTTTACAATTGAAATGTCCAACAAGTGCAATGAGAGTGATTGGAAACGCTGATGGTAATGCTAACACAAATCTGAAGAAATTAAGGTTGGGTGCAAGCCACTGTGGCATCTCAGTCAGCTTCCCTACACCTTACTGTCATCATGTGCATGCGTAGCTGTCAGCCAACCCCACTGAACAGAGAGCATATCACATGCAACCTCGAGGATATCAGCAGATGATTTATCAACCGTCTGGTCGAAATCCACCACTAAACATAACATTAATTGAAATCGTGTGAATTCCTTTATAAATAATGCAGAACAAAATGGGGGGGATTAACAATCATAATATATATACAATAATATAATAAATGATATAATAAATTATTAATACATAAACACAGATACAAATACAGGCAAATAAAGACTAAAAGGCAGATATTGCCAGTTTGCCTTTGGCTGTCCGGGCCTGTCAACTTTGTTTGAAAAGTGTCTTATTGTAATCCTCTACTCGTGTCTGTGGCGGCTAAATCTACAACATTAGTCCATTCATGAACACACAGTTATTATGGCAAGCGGCCAGTGTAATTCCCGCCTGGCACGAGCCACAGGATTAAAAGAGGTGAATGCATGGGAGCGAGAGACAGACGAGATGAGACCAGCGGCAGCAGAGATCAGCATGCTGTTGGCAAAGCAGTCATTTTAGGCTTTTTTTGTTGCTGTTGTTGGGGTCTGGTAAATTATTGCCTACCTTCTGTCACACGTTAGTTGTATCCCGGTGTGCCGGTGAGTGAGGCTGCAGCAGCTATAAGGGGAGGGAGGGCTGGACGGTGTGCTGTCCCTCTGGGTTGGTTGGTTGGTGCAGACCACTCCTCTTCTGCTACTGACCTACACACTGTACTCTTACAGTGCTATTTCTGCTGCCACAGCCAACAAGACTCTTATATAGGACGTTTAGGGTGACAGAGAGCAAAGTGCTCTCAGTGCTCTCTGGTATAATGTGTCTGTGTGAACATGTGTGAAAACGATACAGTGCTTGTTTCAAGCACTGTATCGTTTTCATGTTCACTTTATACAACATTACTATTTAGAGTGATTACACTACTGTACTGTACTGTACAGTACAGTGTAAGTGCCAAATGTAAATTGAAAACTGTCAAACACTGACTGTGTAACTATAATACTGTATGATAATAATAATAATAATAATAATAATAATAATAATAATAATAATAATAATAATAATAATAATAATACATTTAATTTATATTGCATGCATTTTTGAAAAATACAATAGTGCTAAAATGTTAAAAACAAAAATAACATTTCTAAAAAATGTGAGCCCATGTTTATTTAATTCCTAAATAAAAAAGGTTTTAGGCCTGTCTTAAAAGAGTCCAGGGTCTGTGGTGTCCTTAAATGATGAGAAAGGCCATTCCACAGGCGTGGCACAGCCCCAGCAAAATGCCCGGTCCGCCCATGGTGCCGAGCTTAGTAATGGGGCCCTGAGGAGCAAGCTGTTGGCAGATCTGAGGGTGCGGGTGGCAATTTGTGGAGTAATGAGTTATTTTAGATAGGGAGGTGCATAACCATTCTTGTTTTTGTGTGTGAGTAACAGGATTTTGTGGTCGATCCTGTATGAGACCTGAGACCAGTGCATTGAAGATAGTCATTGTTATCTCAAATTTTCATCAGGATCCTGGCAGCATTATTTTGAATGTACTGCATCTTCTGGATGCTTTTTCCAGGGATTCCAATAAAAAATGTTGCAGTAGAAAAAAAGCATTGCAGTAGTCTAGCCTAGAAGTGTTGTGTCTTGTCAAAAATGTTTGTCTAGTCATGTTTCATGTTTTGTTAAGTCATTTTTGTCTTGTCTCCCACTTCCTGTTTTATTTTGGTACTCACCTCAGCCGACCCAAAGACACTTCACTCCGCTCTGTCAGCCCAAGGCATCAACATTTACCAGCATGAGGAGCAGCTGGGCTCAATCAGCCAAGGAGTCCTTGCAGGACGTCAGGCCGAGCTCCAAGACTCCGTCACCTCACAGATACAACAGTTGATGGCACACATGCATAAATTCCTCTGCAGACTGCCCACCAGCCAAGAATCTTGTTGACGCTTCCAACTGATACTGGCTTCCTCCTCATCACTGCGTATGGCTCTCCCGGAGAGATTCTCCGGAGACTCCAATAACTGCAGAGCCTTCCTTGTGCAGTGTGACCTGCATTTACAACACAACTCAGGAGCTTTTTCTTCTGACCATGCAAAGGTGGCGTTCATCGTGTCCCATTTAACGGGGAGAGCTGCAGCCTGGGCTACCGCAGAATGGTCCAGAGACTCTGAGATCTGTTATTCATTGCCCGACTTCACAGACACCATGAGCAGCATATTCGACCACACATCGCCTGCCACAGAAGCCAGCAGAAGACTCCTGCAGATAAGTCAGCACAACCGTCAGGTGGTTGATTATGCCATCGAGTT
>CM050999.1:37398137-37403137 GCA_027704905.1 Muraenolepis orangiensis | reverse complement strand
AAGAAAACAAAACAAGCTGACGACTTCCACCGGTGTCCCGTCCAGGTGGGTGGAGTGGGTGCCCCGGTGGCTCCTGAAGTCCACGATGAGCTCCTTGGTCTTGCTGACATTCAGTGAGAGGCTGTTGTCCTCACACCATCGCGTCAGCTGAACCACCTCATCTCTATGCTCCTTCTCATCGCCATCGCTTATCAAGCCGATGACTGTGGTGTCGTCTGCAAACTTGAAAATCCGATTATTGCTGTGCGTGACAGTACAGTCATGTGTGTACAGCGAGTACAGCCGGGGACTGAGGTAGCAGCCTTGGGGTGCTCCAGTGTTGAGGACCAGAGTTCAGGATGAGATGTTGTTCCCAATCTTCACCACTTGAGGCCTGCCCGTCAGGAAGTCCATAATCCAGTTACAGATAGGGGCCCCCAGACCTAGGTCCCTTAGTTTAAGGACCAACTTGGAGGGAACGCCAACTGACTATTTGACGGGTCGTTTGACGGGTCGTCCACAGTTTGTCAGACTGCAGGACTGTGTGTCTGACACTGTGGTCAGCAGCACTGGTGCTCCACAGGGAACTGTTCTTTCCCCATTCCTGTTCACCCTGTACACCTCAGACTTCCAATACAACTCTTTGTCCTGCCATCTGCAGAAGTTCTCGGACGACTCTGCAGTTGTTGGTTGTGTCAGCGAGGGAAACGATGAGGAGTACAGGGGCGTCGTGGACTCCTTCGTTGAGTGGTGTGAGCTGAACCATATGCAGCTCAACACTGACAAGACGAAGGAGATGGTGGTGGACTTCCGCAGGAGGAAATCCACACCCACACCCATTTCCATCAAGGGTGTGTCCGCTGAAGCTGTCCAGGAATATAAATACCTGGGAGTTCATCTGGACAACAAACTGGTCTGGGCCAAGAACTCTGAGGCGGTTTACAAGAAGGGCCAGAGCCGTCTTTACTTCCTGCGGAGGCTCCGGTCCTTCAACGTTTGCAACAAGATGCTGAATGTGTTCTACCAGTCGGTGGTAGCCAGTGCCATCTTCTCCGGAGTCGTGTGCTGGGGAAGCAGGTTGAGATCAGCAGACGCCAACAAGATCAGCAGGATTGTCAGGAAGGCTGGCGCTGTCCTGGGGGTCCAGCTGGACTCCTTGTTGGTGGTGTCTGAGAGAAGGATGCTGCGCAAGCTGCGTAGTATCCTTGACAACAACTCTCACCCTCTCCATCAGGTGCTGACCTCATATAGAAGCACCTTTAGCAACAGACTCATTCCACCCAGGTGCACCACAGAACGCCATAGGAAGTCCTTTCTTTCTGTGGCTATTAGACTCTATAATTCCTCTACCTCGGGTCGTGAGAGGGACAGTGGAGACTTAGTGACCTGAGGCCAACGTACTTATTTTTATTTTATTTTTGGTCAACGCACTGTAATCATCTCATTGTACTTTGCACTGTAAATTCTATTTCAAATCCGAATTCACTTTTCACTTTTTCACTTTTCACATGTCACTTTTCAGTTCTTTTCAGTTGAGTTATTTATTAATATATTATTACTGCCAATTTGCACTATACGTATTGTTGTGTATTGTATATACCTACGTACTACTGTTATAATACTGTAAATTATCTTCACTTATCAATACATTTAGACTTCATTTAGAATTATTTTAACTATTTTTGTTTATAATAGTTTTATTTTAGTTAGTTGTTTTGTTTTTTAGCTTAGGTTTTAGTATTCTTGTGTGTGCATTTATTCCCCCTGTGTCAACTGTTGCACCTTAATTTCCCTCGGGATTAATAAAGTTTTCTGAATCTGAATCTGAATCTGAATCTTTAGTCAATGAACAGCAGTCTGACGTAGGTGTCCCTCCTGTCTAGGTGCTGCAGGGCCGTGTGTTGTGCCAGGGAAATGGCATTGTCTACAGACCTATTTGGTCTTTATGCAAACTAGAGTGGGTATGTGGCAGGGGTTACAGATGATAACGAACTTCAGAGGGAGAACCAGTTGTGTAGAGAACTCCTCTACCTCCCTCCCAGAAGAGCTAAATACTTTTTTTGCTCATTTCCACGTGAACGGCGGCCCGCCCGCCAGCGCCGCCTGAGGAGACCAGCCTGCTGAACATCTTGGAGGCGGATGTGCGCCGCACCTTCAAGCGGTTGAACATCGGTAAGGTGGCAGGCCCCGACAACATCCCGTGCCGCGTCCTCAGAGCATGCGCAGACCAGTTGGCAGGGGTCTATGCAGACATCTTCAACCACTCCCTGTCCCAGGCTGTTGTTCCCGCGGTCTTCAAGATGTCCACCATCGTGCCTGTCCCTAAACAACCTAAGGTAACATGCCTGAATGACTATAGACCTGTAGCCCTCACCTCGATTGTCAGCAAATGCTTTGAGAGGTTTGTCAAGGAGTTTATTTGCTCCGTGTTACCTGCCACACTGGACCCATGGCAATTTGCATATCGACAAAACAGATCCACGGACGACGCAATTGCCATGGCCCTCCCCGCTGCCCTTTCCCACCTGGAGGGAAATAACTGTTACGTGCGAATACTGTTTGTGGACTAAAGCTCAGCGTTCAACACGATAGTTCCTGCCAAGCTTGACACCAAGGTTAGAGGTCTGGGCGTGCCCCCATCCACGTGCAGCTGGATACTGGACCTCCTGTCGGACCGCCGCCAGGTGGTGAAGATGGGCAGCACAACCTCAGAGCCACTGACCCTCAACACGGGAGCCCCCCAGGGATGCGTGCTGAGCCCTCTCCTCTACTCCCTCTACACCCACGACTGCATGGCAATGCACAGCTCCAACGTCATCATCAAGTTTGCTGATGACACGACAGTGATGATCACCCTCAACGTCAAGAAGACCAAGGAGCTGATCGTGGACTACAGGAAGCAGAGAGGAGAGCAAGGCCCTATCTCCATCGATGTTGTAGTAGAGAGTGTCAGCAGCTTCAAGTTCCTCGGCATGCACATCTCAGAGGACCTCACATGGTCCACGCACACCACACACGTGGTGAAAAGGGCCCAACAACGCCTGTATTTCCTCAGGAAATTCAGCATGGGCCCCCACATCCTGAGAACATTCTACACCATTCTTCACAATTGAGACTGTTCTTACAGGGTGTATCACCGCCTGGTACGGGAACTGCACCGCACTCGAGCGCAGTGCGCTTCAAAGGGTGGTCCGGACAGCCCAGTATATCGTCGGGTATTGCATGTAAGATTTTCACCCATTGCTTATACTTGTATAACTTTGATGTGACAATAAACTAGACCCACTTCAGTGGGTCTAGGGACTCCGGGATGGAAAAGTTTATATGTGACATTACAAGTTTCTCAAGGCACACACATGGCTATGGGTGTTAAAGCCACCGGACGATAATCTTTGAGGCATGTTACCTTGGTCTTTTCAGGTAACGGCACAATGGTTGTCTCTTTGAAGGACGCTGGGACGACAGACTGTTGTAGTGATGCATTGTAGATGTCGGTGAACACAGGATCCAGCTGGTCAGCGCAGGTCTTGAAGACGCGAGATGGATCTCCATCTGGGCCGGCTGCCTTCCCCGCCTTCACCCTCCTGAAGATTCTGCGGACCACGGACTCAGACAGTTGTAGAACGTAGTCCTCTGGGCTGATGTTCAAGTTGTGGGTCAGCTCATGGTCCCTTTCAAAGCGAGCGAAACACTTGGTTAGCTCATCTGGTAGGTTAGGGTCGTTGTTGGTGAACCCCGAACTGTAATTCCAATTTCCAATTTACCCTTCTTGATGGGTTTTCTGAGTTCGTACTTGGCCTTCTTATAGAGATCAGAGTCGCCTGTTGTGAAAGCGGTACTCCGTTCCTTAAGTTTGTTCCGTATGTCAGCATTAATCCATGGTTTGCCGTTCGGAAAATAGTGAACAGACCTGGATGGGATGCATTCTTCCACTAGCCTGTTAATGTATGCTGTGACATGGTCTGCATACACATCAAGGTCAGTGGTCTTGAATACACTCCAGTCAGTGATTTATATTCCCCCTGCAGGTGTAGTACGGCATAGTCTGTCCAGCGACGCACGTTTTTTACAATTGTGGGCATGGACTTTAACTTCTGCTTGTAAGCGGGAAGTAGAAGTAGAAGCACAGAGGCGTAGTCTGATTTCCCGAAAGCCGGCCGCGCAACAGTGCGATAAGCGTGCTTGATGGTGGTATAACAGTGATCAAGAGTCTTGTTCTGTCTGGTCAGACATGAGTTGTGTTGAGAGTATTTTGGTAATACCTTTTTGAAATTGCAGTAGTTAATGTCCCTCGCTACAATGGGGACTGCTTCGGGGTAGAGATTCTGAAGTTTGCTCACTTCAATGTAAACTTTGTCTAATGGGATGTTTGCATCAGCCCGTGGTTGGATGTAAACCGCCGACATAAGAATAGCGGAGATTTCCCTCAGCATGTAAAAAGGGCGACACTTGATAGTCAGTATTTCCAGATTAGATGAGCAGTGTTGAGAAAGCACCTGAACGTCCGTACACCAGCTGTTGTTCACCAAGCAGCATACGCCATCTTTGTTCTTCCCCGTGGACTCAGCTCTTCTGTCGGTCCGAAACAAAGACAATCCCGGTGGTTGCACTGCTTCGTCAGGAATTGCGGAGGACAGCCACGTCTCCGTAAAAATCATGGCACAACACTCCCTGATGTCCCGATGCGAGGCGATACGACAGTTCAGTTCGTCGCACTTGTTTGTAAGGGACTGGCCGTTGGCGAGGAGAATGCTCCGTAGGGCTGGGTTCAATCGCGTCCGGCGTGTCCTAACCAGTAGGCCGCCACGGGACCCTCTCCTGCGGGCGCGTTTGTTGTTGCCCCCCAGGGCTTGGTGGCTCCCCTCCCCCCGCTCTCCTTTGTCCCGCCGGATCTCCAACGGTAAGTCCCAGTGCTTTGTTGCGTTGTTTGTGTTTGTATTGTTCCGTAATTCCGAGTGTTTGGTGATCATATGTAATAACACACATGGTGACTAGCTATAGTCCTATAAAGTTACTTAAAT
>CM050999.1:37378137-37393137 GCA_027704905.1 Muraenolepis orangiensis | reverse complement strand
GGAAGAGAGACAGCCACGACACCTGACAATTGGTATTAGAGTGTTAGTGTTAGAAGTGTTACAACTACAGGCCGTATAATACATGACACATGTCATCATTACTGTTCGAACTACAAGCCAAAGGATGAATGACACAGGTCATCACTAGTGTTAGAATTACAGGCTGTGTGAGAAATGACACAGGTCATCATTAGTGTTAGAACTAAAGGCCATAGGATGAATGACACAGGTCATCATTACTGTTAGAACTACAGGCCGTAGGATGAATGGCACAGGTCATCATTAGTGTTAGAACAACAGGCCATAAGATGCATGACACAGGTAATCATTAGTGTACATTACGTTACATACATTACGTAATCATACAGGCTGTGTGATGAATGACACAGGTCATCATTACTGTTAGAACTACAGGCCATAGGATGAATGACACAGGTCATCATTACTATTAGAACTATAGGCCATAGGGTGATTGGCACAGGCCATTATTAATGTTAGAACTGCAGGCCATAGGATGAATGACACAGGTCATCATTAATGTTAGAACTACAGACCGTCTGATGAATGACATAGGTGATCATTAGTGTTAGAACTACAGGCTGTGTGATGAATGACAAAGGTCCTCATTAGTGTTTGAACTACAGGCCATAGGATGAATGACACAGGTCATTATTAATGTTAGAACTGTAGGCCATAGGATGAATGACACAGGTCATCATTAGTGGTATAACTACAGGCCATAGGATGAATGACACAGGCCATCATTACTATTAGAACTATAGGCCATAGGGTGAATGACATAGGTCATCATAAGTGTAATAACTACAGGCCATAGGATGAATGACACAGGTCATCATTAATGTTAGAACTACCGGTCATAGGATGAATGACACAGGTCATCATTAGTATTAGAACAACAGGCCATAGGATGAATGACACAGGTCATCATTAATGTTAGAACTACAGGCCATAGGATGAATGACATAGGTCATCATTAGTGTTAGAACTACAGGCCATAGGATGAAGGACATAGGTCATCTTTAGTGTTACAACTACACGCCATAGGATGAATGACATAGGTCATCATTACTGTTAGAACTACAAGCCATAGGATGAATGACACAGGTCTTCATTCGTGTTAGAACTACAGGCCGTGTGATGAATGACAACGGTCATCAAAAATGTTTGAACTATAGTCTGTATAATGAGTGACACAGGTCATCATTAAAGTTTGAACTATAGTCTGTATGATGAATGACACAGGTCATCATTTGTGTTAGAACTACAGGCCATAGGATGAATGACACAGGCCATCATTAATGTTAGAACTACAAATTAAATATTTTCACCGGCCCAAGTGTCCAGAAGGAATTACATTTGTCGGCGGAAACGCCGTCTGTCTCTCTCTGTCTCGAATGTCTCTCTGAGCCTCCTAGCCTTTTAACTATGCAATCTGAATCTCATCATTCCTTTCTGTTGATCATATGGATATTTTTCAGTGTGTTGCATTAAGATTGTTAGAAGGACTCTGGCCATTCCAGTGTAGCTATACACTTATGTGAGTTGTTCAGCCCCCTATCCAATCCCCATGTGAAATGGAGCACAGACAGCAGCTTGATAACCTTGTATCACATCAAATAAAATTAAATCATATTTGTTCACAAACCCAAAAAGGATACAGTGTTAAGTGCCTTCACAACGTCACCAACTAGTGCATCCACTCCCATGTGATGGCATTTTAACAGTAAACATTGCCACACTGTTTGTGTTCAAAGAAAAACTTTGGATTGGGCCTTAAAACAGCAACACACAGCAGAGCAACAAGGCAATACTAAAACAACAATGTTGTGTCTCTCCCTTCGCCACATTGATACCATTTTCTCCATATAAATAGCTTCAGGCACTGTACACTGCAGTGTATCATAAAGTATTATTTTCTGTGTGGTAGGAAACAGCATAATATGACAGACAGACAGACAGAGAGAGAGAGAGAGAGAGAGAGAGAGAGAGAGAGAGAGAGAGAGAGAGAGAGAGAGAGAGAGAGAGAGAGAGAGAGAGAGAGAGAGAGCGCTTTGGCCCCTTGCCATTGAGCCGTTGATAGAAAGTTCTGCCAGGATAGTATATGTCCCACCTCTTTCTCCTCTGTTCATCCTCTGGGGAGAATAACAACAGAAGGACATTGCATTCCATTACAATCATTTAGCAGATGCTTTTGTCCAAAGACACTTACAATAAGTGTATTTAACAAAGGTAGGCAAGAGAACTACTAGTCATAAGTGCATTTCCTCCCTCACAAGCTTCCAAGAGCAAAAGAGCAGTTGCTCACGTAAAAGTATAACAAGTTGACTCCCTAGATTGTACACCATAAGTACATCAAACAGGGGCAATGACAAATAGTGAAGCCAATAGAGACAAACTTATAAGCAAAAGCTAATAAAAAATCTCTAATCTCTGACATTAATAGTGCAATGTGTCAATTGAAGGGGACAATTGAAATGTTAAAAAAATTGTAAACAGGAAAACACACTTCACATACACACACACACACACACACACACACACACAGTATTTGCCGGCTAGTGTAGTAAATTCTGCCCAACTTCGCTTAGCATACGAGTCTGCACCCAACAGTCAAGTTTAGTCAAGTCAAGTTTATTGTCACTTCACAGTTTACACAAGTATAAGCAATGAGTGAAAATTGTATGTGCAATACCCGACGACAGACAGCAGTTATAAATATAAAACAGAATAGGATAAAAAGTTAAATATATAAAAATACAATATATTAAATGCAATATGTCAGTAGAACAGCAATATATATATATAAATCAATGTACAATGTACAATGTACATTGATATATGCTATACACCCTTGTTCAGCAGCCTGATGGCCTGACTGTGGAAGCTATCTCTAACTTTATCGCCTGCCTGACGATAAAAGTGAATACAGTTCCTGGCTGGGGTGGGCATTGTCATTTATGATGGTTTTGGCCTTGGCCACGCACTGCCTGTTGTATATATCCAGGTGGGAGGGTAGCTCACCTCCAACAATATACTGGGCCGTCCACACCACCCTTAGAAGCGCTATGCGCTCGAGTGCGGTGCAGTTCCCGGACCAGGCGGTGATACACCCTGTAAGAACACTCTTGATTGTGCCGGTGTAGAATGTTCTCAGGATGCGGGGGCCCATGCTGATTTTCCTCAGACGCCTGAGGAAATACAGGTGTTGTTGGGCCCTTTTGACCATGTGTGTGGTGTGTGTGGACAATGTGAGGTCCTCGGAGATGTTCACGCCGAGGAACTTGAAGCTGCAGACCCTCTCTACTGCAACACCGTCGATGGATATAGGGGCGTGCTCTCCTCTCTGCTTCCTGTAGTCCATGATCAGCTCCTTGGTCTTCTTGGCGTTGAGGCTGTTCTCCTGGCACCACTGCTCCAGTGATCCAACCTCCTCCCTGTAGGCTGTCTCATCGGCGATCAGGCCCATCACTGTCGTGTCGTCAGCAAACTTGATGATGACGTTCGAGCTCTGCATAGCCATCGTGGGTGTAGAGGGAGTAGAGGAGAGGGCTCAGCACGCATCCCTGGGGGGGCTCCCGTGTTGAGGGTCAGTGGCTCTGCGGTGGTGCTGCCCATCCTCACCACCTGGCGGCGGTCCGACAGGAGGTCCAGTATCCAGCTGCATGTGGATGGGGGCACGCCTAGACCTCTAAGCTGGTTGTCGAGCGTGGCAAGAACTATTGTGTTGAATGCTGAGCTGTAGTCCACAAACAGCATCCGCACATAACAGTTCTGTCCCCCCAGGTGGGAGAGGGCAGTGTGGAGGGCCATGGCAATTGCGTCATCCGTGGATCTGTTTTGACGATATACAAATTGAGTCTAGGTAGATCTTTAACCCTGTAGAGCCCAAATATAGAAAAACATTAGCAATTTTTTTTTGACCTTACATATGTTGTTGTAGGAGGCCTCTGATGCAGAAATGAAAGGGTTTTCAAAATTTTTACATTTTCGTAAGTTTTTAGGGAAATGTTGTAACTTGGCAACATTTGTCCTAGCTGACAGCAGAATTTCTGTATTTGTACTCACATTGTCTGAACAAATATACAGAACAACTAAAGGTTATTTTGCAGGGTTGATTGCTTACTTAGCACCATAACAGTATATAACATGAATAATAATCACAAATCAGTCATTTTTATGAATAGACATTTATTTAAAAATAATAAAAAGTAATAATTATTTAAAAAAAACAGGATAAGATTGTATTTACAAAACAGAATTTTGTCTTAGCCATGTTCTAGCCTACTAGCCTCATTCTTTTTATTCTTGTTCTGTTCATTTCCAAAACAGTTCTTGTCCTCCAAAAAAGAAAAGTAATAATAATTTAAAAAAAACTGAATAAGATTGTATTTACAAAACAGAATTTCGTCTTACTCTGTGTTCAGCCATGTTCTAGCCTACTACTACTACTTGTTGATTTTCTTTGTCCACTTTTCCACAGGCGTCTTCATCTGCTTCTTCATCACTTGCATCAGTGTCTGATTCCATCTCAAAATCACTCTCTCCATTTTGGATGGCAGCAATCACATCCTGCACACTGTATTGAGGACCTCTCCTTGCTGGTGGCATTCTGAAATGGAAAAAGTATGTGTGTGTGTGTGTGTGTGTGTGTGTGTGTGTGTGTGTGTGTGTGTGTGTGTGTGCATGTGTGTGTGTGTGTGCGTGTGTGCGTGTGTGCGTGTGTGCGTGTGTGTGTGCGTGTGTGTGTGTGTGGGTCTGTCTGCCTGTGTGTGTGTGTGCGCAGGTGTGCGTCTGTCTGTCTGCCTGTGTGTGTGCTTGTGTGCGTGTGTGCCACGCGTGCCAAATTGAACCAAGCTATATTTAGCCATGGTAATCATAATCGTTGTTACAATACAATTATTTTCAATATTTCGCTCGCTGTGCAGCGGGGAAATCTCCGGCCAATTTGCGTCATCAGCATAATTGTCCGCCTCTTGCGAAAAAAGTGTGTTGTATGTCCTTTTGTCCGGATGCTACGTGAATTATATCTTAGTGTATTTAAACAAAATCACATACTGTACACGCTTACAGTAGTTAGAATGTTGTTCTAATAGAAGAGCAACAGGCACACCTGTTTCCAGGTAGATAAAAGTTCAATGAAAAATAAAGGAAAACAGAACACATTAGGTGCACAATGAAACTGACTAAAGTAAATCTATTAAAATAACCAAACAGAAGATGAAAACGCTGAAATGAGAATATAAACAATTGTTTACATTGGATTATACAGACAAGGGCATAAACGTGTTCTAATTACTGTGGGAAATGGGGGGTGGAAAACGGTGTTCAACCAGGGATTGAAAAAACAAATTCAAATATCCATAAAGCACAAATTGGAGGGGTGGCGTTCAAGGCAGTGAGGAGGAATGATTACCTTCAATAAGTATGGTACGATATTAATGTTTGTGTGGGATTCATATACATTCCAGGCCAAGAGAGTGGCCGAGAGAGAGAGAGAGAGAGAGAGAGAGAGAGAGAGAGAGAGAGAGAGAGAGAGAGAGAGAGAGAGAGAGGGGGAGATAGACAGAGAGAGGGAGGAGATAGAGACACAGGGAGAGATTGAGAGAGAGAGAGAGAGAGAGAGAGAGAGAGAGAGAGAGAGAGAGAGAGAGAGAGAGAGAGAGAGAGAGAGAGAGAGAGAGAGAGAGAGAGAGAGGGAGAGATGGAGGCTTCTGCGACCAACAGTGTGTGAGATTAGATTTTAAGTGTTCTGCTTCCAAATGTGAATTTGAAACACTTCATTGACATTGAAAATGGAAGCAATCGACAATTGTGTTTTCCGCCGTATTAAAACCAAACTAAAGCACCTCCAGAATCAATTGGTCATCTGTCTTGCATGAGAAAAAACGTCTTTGACCAAAGCATAGTTTTTTTTTCTTCCCAATTGGAAGAGCATAGCATTTACACTGCCAGGGATAGAGGTCCAATTCCCACTCCGCCCCCCTCCTCCTCCCTCTCCTCCCCCACGCCCTTCCATAAGAGGCAGTTGGACACCATATGTCCACCTAATCGCATGTATTATGATGAACGTCTCATTCACATTGGCACTCTGGATTCTGGCGGGAGGGAAGTTTTGCTATCAATTCAAATCCTTTTTACGTGAAATGATCACGATTCAAGATTCACCATGTGCATAATAGAATGCTTACTCCCCATTCCCTCCCGCAGTATGAATTTCTGTATCCACAAGGATACAGAAGACAACGGTTGTGAACGTGTACAAGCCCCCACCATCTGTACTGTCCACATCGGCCCTCCCAACTGCCCCGGCACCCGCCATCTACGCCGGGGATTTTAACTGCCAGCACACCGACTGGGGATACTCCCACACAACACCGGATGGGGAGACACTGAGCGAGTGGGCCTCCAACGCAAACGCCCATCTCCTGTTCGACCCCAAAGAGCCACCAAGCTTCTACTCCTCCAGATGGAACACCTTCACCAACCCAGACCTCGCCTTTGCTGTGTTCCACAGTAATGACCCGATGCCAGAGAGAAGGGTCATTAACAGGTTCCCCCGATCACACCACCGACCGTCTGTCATCAGAATACCAACACTGGTGCAGCCGGTTGCAGGGAAGCCTGTCAAAAGATGGAATTTCCGGAAGGCCAACTGGCATGCATTTTCTGCTGACACAGAGAGAAAATCCGCCACCCTCCCGGACCCAGACACTCCTGATGTAGATGCCGCATATGCAGCCTACTGTGAAGTGTTGACAGGGGCAGCGAAGAAATCCATACCACGAGGCTACAATGCAAACTACATCCCGGGTTGGAACGAGGAGTGCAACCACCTCCTGCGAGCCCACCAGCAGGCTAGCTCAAGAGCTGAAGTGGATGCGACAGCAACGGCACTGCTTGAGAAGTTGGACGCCACCCGCAGGGCTAGATGGACAGAGGTCGTCGAGTCGATTGACTTTACCCACTCCAGCCGTAAAGCATGGCAGACCATAAACCAGCTCTCAGGAAGAAGTACACCACCTCCCAAGTGCCCTGTGACAGCAAACGCCATCGCAGCCCAACTCCTGAAAAATGGCCGCTTCCCAGACGCAGACAAAGAATTTGCCCGCTCAACATCCCGCGAGGTATCCAGTCTCTCTAGGGCGGCCAGTGTCAATGCCAACCTGTCAGGAGATTTCACACCAGCTGAGCTCAAGGACGTTATGGCCAAACTCAAACAAGGCAAGGCACCAGGCCCCGACAACATTCACCCAGAGTTCGTGACCCACCAGTGCGAAATAACATCTGCCTGGCTGTGTGCATTCTTCTCTGCATGCCTCCGGAGGTCCAAGCTCCCAAGGACATGGCGACGGGCCGCTGTCATAGCCCTCTTGAAACCCAACAAACCTGCGGATGACCCCAAGTCCTACAGACCAATTTCGTTGCTGTGCGTCCCTTTTAAAATCCTGGAGAGGATGATACACAGCCGAATTGAGCCAGTAGTTGACTCACAGCTACCGAAGGAACAGGCGGGCTTCCGCCGGGGCAGGTCTACAGTGGACCAGGTAACCCTCCTCACACAAGATCTCGAGGACAGCTTCCAGGCCAAAGCCAAAGCTGGGGTGGTACTACTGGACCTGACTGCCGCTTACGACACCGTATGGCACCGCGGACTCCACCTGAAGCTGCTGAGAACCATCCCGGACCGTCATATGGTCAACTTCATCATGGAGATGCTGTCAAACCGCAGCTTCATTCTCCAGACCAGTGACGGCCAGCGCAGCAGGCTCAGGAGGTTGAGAAACGGGGTCCCACAAGGGTCTGTCCTCTCACCGATGCTCTTCAACATTTACATCTTTGACCTACCGGTGACGACATCTAGAAGGTATGGATATGCGGATGATCTAGCCATCATGTTACACCAACCCACATGGAAGGCGGTTGAAGAGGGCCTCAACCAGGATATGGACGTCCTGGCTGCCTACCTTCGGAGCTGGCGACTGCAGCTCAGTACCGGAAAGACCGTATCAGCAGTATTCCACCTCTGCAACAGGGAAGCAAGAAGGGAGTTGGAGATCTCAGTGGAAAACAAACCCCTGGAGTTCCAGCAGGCCCCAAAGTACCTGGGCGTACGCTTGGACAGGACACTGTCCTACAAACAACATTTGGATGAAGTGAGGGCTAAAGTAACAGCTAGGGTCTCACTCATCCGCCGCCTTGCTGGCACAACCTGGGGGGCCTCGGCCAAGGTACTACGTATCTCCACACAAGCCCTCGTATTCTCTGCAGCCGAGTACTGTGCCCCAACCTGGAGTAGAAGCCCACATGCCAAGAAGGTCGATACGGCCATCAATAATGCACTCCGTATCATAACTGGCTGCCTGAAACCCACCCCTGTGTTCTACCTGCCAGTCCTAGCAGGAATAGCGCCAGCCGGCCTACGGCGAGAGGCCGCTACCCTCGCCCTGGCAAGGAAAGCCCAGGAACACAGCTGGCACCTCCTCCATGAAACCACCACCCTGGCAATACCTCCAAGCAGACTCAAGTCCCGCCACCCATACAATCAGGCCGCGCAAGAGATGCTTAATTCCATCCCGGAGGATCTGACAACCAAAGCCTGGCTGGCGGCGGCATGGAAGCAGGAGTGGGAGTCGGCAGGACAGACACGCCTACACCATCACATCCAGGATCCTGGAGGTGGCGTTGAAGGAGAAGACCTACCTCGCCGGCAATGGACCCTCCTGAACCGCCTTCGCACAGGGGTTGGCTGCTTCAAAGCGTCCATGGAAAAATGGGGCCTAACCGACAGTGCAGCGTGTGAGTGCGGGGAGCCTGAGCAGACTGCCAACCACGTGATCACCACCTGTCCCCTGCATAGACCACCTTCAGAGGAGGGCCTCTTCCGAGTGGGACCTGAGACGAGGGCATGGCTACATGACACAAAGCTGGATATATGAAGACGATACACGAAAGAAGAAGAAAGCATAGTTTTTTTTTCTTCCCAATTGGAAGAGCATAGCATTTACACTGCCAGGGATAGAGGTCCAATTCCCACTCCGCCCCCCTCCTCCTCCCTCTCCTCCCCCACGCCCTTCCATAAGAGGCAGTTGGACACCATATGTCCACCTAATCGCATGTATTATGATGAACGTCTCATTCACATTGGCACTCTGGATTCTGGCGGGAGGGAAGTTTTGCTATCAATTCAAATCCTTTTTACGTGAAATGATCACGATTCAAGATTCACCATGTGCATAATAGAATGCTTACTCCCCATTCCCTCCCGCAGTATGAATTTCCTACAACAATACAATACTGTGCTATACTCAGTTATGCAATACTATGCTGTACAATACTATACTAAGAACACTATATACTACAGAGTTTATACTATACAATTTACTATAAACAACATAATATACTACCTACCAGTGGCGAACCGTGTCTATCACAACTGGACCTTCTGAGTCCGGCACGGGTGATGGAATTGTTGTTATATGCGCTGATGATGTCCTCCTCGCGGTAATGCTTATTGTACCGCTGATTTGCACGAGCTCCAGTGCTATATGCGATACCGCTTAGCGTACCGCTAAGTTTGCCCGACTTCCATAATCGGACTCTCTACTATACTTAGATCGATACACAATATAATTGTAATAAACCAATACAACTTCAAATGAATTGCTACGTAGCACTAAGCTAGATCCTCTGTCTCTAGCCAGTGAACTGGGTCTTCTAGCTTACCCTTGAACCGTGGGAAAATCTGAAAGAATACGCCCATTGGCTACAAATCAATATATGATTAGTTGATCAAATTGTCAATCCAAACGTACCCTCTCATTCAGTTTAGGAGGAGAGAAAGTACCTTGGTTGGAGGATATTCTTCCCAGCATCCCAGAAAAATTATCTGATTGGTTGCATTTTTTTATAACACAAAACCACTCAAATGCATAGTGCATGGAACGAAAAAGACAAACAAATCAATGTAACACTGTAATATTACAGATCAATAACACAGATACATTTCTCATTTATAAATTTTATTTAGATTTGATTACATTTTATTAATTTAATTGATTCAAATTTTTTTTGTTTCATCTGAGGGTTCCAGGGTCTTCTCTGAATTCCTTGAAGGCCCTGACGGTTCACCACTGCTACCTACTATATTCTATACTATATACTATAAACAACACTATATACTACCTACTATATACTATACTATAAACTATAAACATCACTATTGTCTAGCGTTGTCTAGCATTGTCTTGTGTTGTCTAGCGCTGTCTAGTGTTGTCTAGCGTTGTCTCGCCTTGTCACGTTGTTGTCTAGTATTTTGGGCCGTTTGCTTGTCCCCTCGCTTAGGGTTCCTTGTGGGTGATCTACGAGGTCACGGCTCTTCTCTGTTCTGGCCCCAATTTGGTGGAATAAACTTCCCACAGATATCAGGACTGCAGAGTCACTGCCCATCTTCCACTGCAGGCTGAAAACTCACCTCTTCAGGGAACACTACCTGGATCCTTCCTCCTCGCGCATCCTCTTATCACTTTTTACTACCGTACTAGCAAATTTTCTAAGTAGATGGTCTAAGTAGATTGTTAGGTAGATATTGTTCTATTGTTTGCTAACGTATTATACTTTAACCTTATTGTACTATTCCTGAACTTATTGTACTTTAATCTGAGCATTGGTTCAGTTCTTGGATACTTGTTAGGAATGAAATATACTTAGACTTCTGGTGACGAGTGGTTCTCTTACCTGCCTGTTAAACGCACTATTGTCAGTCGCTTTGCATAAAAGCGTCTGTAAATTACTTTTGTGTAATGTAATGTGTCTAGCACTACGGTACATCGGGGGGATGGGCACAGCCCAGCAGCTCCGGGCGCGTCCTGTCCGGAGTGTCATTGTCCGTGACACGGAGTGAACACTGCCGGCCACTCAATTAATGACTGAGACCCACAGGAGCCATGGGTTGCGTTAATAAGAGGGGGCAGAGGTGCTCTGGGGCTGTGTGCTCGTGTATGTGTGTGTGTGTGTGTGTGTGTGCGTGTGTGTATAGGTCTTTGTGTATCCATGTGTGTGTGTCTGTGTGTGTGTCTGTGTATGTGTGTGCGTGTCGGTGTGTGTCTGTGTGTGTGTCTGTGTATGTGTGTGCGTGTCGGTGTGTGTCTGTGTGTGTGTAAGTCGGTGTGTGTGTGTGTGTGTCGGTGTGTGTGTGTGTGTGTGCGTATCTGTGTGTGTGTCTGTGAGTGTGTGTCCGTGTGTGTGCCTGTGTGTGTTTGTGTGTGTGTGTGTGTGTGTGTGTGTGTGTGTGTGTGTGTCCGTGTGTGTGTGTGTGTCCGTGTGTGTGTGTGTGTCCGAGAGAGAGAGAGAGAGAGAGAGAGAGAGAGAGAGAGAGAGAGAGAGAGAGAGAGAGAGAGATTGTGTAGGTCAGGGGAGACAAGGCAAGTGAGACCCTAACCCTGATGTCCATCTGTGCACACTCAATTAACCTTGAGGGTCATTACTGTGTGTGGTTAGTTCAGACACACAGGGAGATTGAACGCACACAAGCACACAAGCACACACACACACACACACACACACACACAAACACACACACACACACACACACACACACACACACACACACACAGGCGCGCACACACACACACACACACACACACAAAGGCACATACACACACACACACACACACACATACACACACACTCACGCACGGACGCAGACACGCACGCGCACACACACACACACACACACACACAACATACACAATATACAGTATACATATCCATATATATGTCCCACTCATGAATACGAATCATGAACTGAGCCTTACCTCAAAGTTGAACTGTCTGTTTATTCCACCGGATATGAGAGAGAGAGAGACATGAGGAGGAGGAGGGGTTGGTGCTCGGCAAGGGATAGGAACAGGGAAACACAGGTAGTGCGATACGGTGGTGGTGAAATATGCTGTTCATTCTCTGTTCATCACACGCCAATGTCTCCAATCTCTGACCGCCGGAGCAGCGCTCCAAAAAAGCCCCACTTTATATTCATGCTGATATACGAGCCTTCTCAACTCAAACTGTGTACATGCGTGCGCCCGTCTGTGTGTGTGTGTGTGTGTGTGTGTGTGTGTGTGTGTGTGTGTGTGTAGTTGGACACAGGTGGCCTCTGGTCACCTTTAGGATAATCTATGGCTTAGCTCCGCGGCCCCTGAGACACCTGGCCGGGCTACAATATAGAAATTCATCAACAAATGCGTTTTCATGCGTTTATGTGTGTGTGTGTGTGTGTGTGTGTGTGTGTGTGTGTGTGTGTGTGTGGTGTGTGTGTGTGTGTATATGTGGAGAGGACGATCTAATGAGCTAATAGGGCTGAGCATGATGCAATGCAGAAAATGAGAGAATGAGAGGGGGGGGAAACCCACTATATCAAAAAGTAACAGAGAAAGAGAGAGAGAGCGAGAGAGAGAGAGAGAGAGAGAGAGAGAGCGAGAGAGAGAGAGAGAGAGAGAGAGAGAGAGAGAGAGAGAGAGAGAGAGAGAGAGAGAGAGAGAGAGAGAGAGAGAGAGAGAGCTGGGGTTTGAGAACACAGGAGAGAGGTGAGTCACAGTGCTAGAAGATGAGAGCAGACGGTAATGGGCTGCAACAAGGCTTAGGTGCATATATCTACGTTGTGTGTGTTGGCGTTTATCTATATGTGTCCACAAAGCTCTGTGCTTCTTGCTCACGCAGTGTGTGTGTGTCTGTGTGTGTGTGTGTGTACACGTGTGTTCATCGGAGTGTATCGGCCATATGTGTGTCCGCGTGTGCGTGCGTGTGTTTGTCTGTGACATTATGTTCATTATGTTAACACCCTTTGCGTTTCCTGCAGAGGATTTTCTCAGCACGCCGTTTCCCAGTCACTCACCGTGTATTCCGATCCAGGGCTTCCTGTGTGTTCCCCTTCTCAGTGGTTTAACGTCACGCTCCCGTCTTGCTATTATGATAATATAATACATGGGTCGGCAACAGGCGGCCCGTGGGCCATTGGTGGCCCGCCAGCAATAATATTTGAACGGAAGATCTCGATCGCTATCCCCCCCCCCCCCCATTGGACTTCTCGATCGCGATTCCCCCCCCCCCCCTTTTTGGCCAACACAACCCCCCGTCAAAGTTTGCTTGTAATTGATTGTTAAAACATGTTTCACATGTTTTAACAATCAATTACTTAAATTAGCTTTTGATCATGTTTTGGCCCGCCATCTAGTGGCTCAGAAAAAAATTGGCCCATGGCCAAACTTACTTGCCGACCCCTGATATAATATATTATTATATATTAACTTATATTGTCAGTAGGGCTTGTCCTGGGCGCTGTTTATTTTGTTTCCCCATCTTTTATGAGGCGCTTCTCCCTGGCAGGGTTCCGTTAATCCACTAATAGGCCTATATCACACTTCCTGCTTCCGGAGCCTTAAAAATCGCAGAGCAGTGTACTCTTACTTCTCTGTTATTGTAGTATACCGGCTGCTCAACGTCTAAACAAAGACAGCCGTACCTCAGTTTACACGATTTCCCCAAAGACAAACTCCTCCGCAAGTCTTGTGTGAGGCTGATAAGGAGGGATGAAGGTCCCTCGTTTCATGTTCTCAGGGGTAGCACGTATGTCTGCAGTTTGCACTTTGACAAGGAGAGCATATACGTCTCAAAAAGAGGCGGAATAGGCTAATAATGTCGGGTATGTGTGTGATTAAAAGCACTGGTCCTGACCCCCACACACACTCCATCGCTCATCCGAATAGAACCACATAATGTCGGGTAAGTGTGTGATTAAAAGCACTGGACCCAAGTAGGGCTGGGCGATACGGACCAAAACCCGGTATTTTTAGGCTGCATCGCGATATAGGATATATATCGGTATTTTATACAAATTAGGTTTTAACTCAATGCCACGTATGTCACAAGTACTTTTATTTTAAGACAACTCATATTCACAAGAATAACAGGCATTGCCTTTTAGAAAATATACAGCTGCACACTACATATTAACACGTAAATGAAAAGGTACATTGAAATAATCAAAATCCATCAAATACATAGCCTATATTAAATACATAGGCATACCTCTGCTCCTACACAAAATCACCTTCGTTATATGGCGATATATCCAGATAGAGCCACAAGACACAATGTCGGGGAATTGTATGATTCGGATTTAGACTTCTTCACTGTAGTGTTCATTCACTAGTTGAACCACATCGCCTGGGCCGACTTTTGGAAGGTTATGCAGCGATGTTGTCCAGCGATAACTGTCCGCCATGGTGAATGCCAAGGTGAATGCATTAACCGGAACTTGGGATACACTGCTTCAGCGATTTTTAACGGGTACTTCCAGCTTTCAAATCTAACGTGATATAGGCCTATTGGGATTCCTGGACTGGCCCGTGATTCACGATGTCGTCAGACAGGCCGCTTTTTCGTGAGTCAAGATGTTTCATTTTGTTTTCTTTGGATGTTTCAACTGTTGTTAAGGACTGTGGATCTGACTTAAGATAAGGAGCAGTGGTGAAGCGTCAAGGCCTTAAAGGTATTCAGACAAGATCCTGGAACCCTCAGATGAAACAAAAAAAATCGAATTAATTTTATTAATAATATTTAATACAATTTATATAAAATGTATGAATGAGAATCGTGTCTGTGTTGTTTATCTGTTATATTACAGTGTGCAGTTGATTTGTTGGTCCATGCACTACGCATTTGAGTGGTTTTGTGTTGCAACCAATCAGATATTTTTCTAGGTTGCTGGGAATAATATCCTTCAACCAAAGTACTCGCGAATGCTTTGGCCCTTAAAATGAATGAGAGCGTACGTTTGGATTGACATCTTGATCAACCAATCATATATTGGTTTATAGCCAATGGGCATACTTTTTCAGATTTCCCCACAGATCCATAGTGCGCTAG
Source organism: Muraenolepis orangiensis (assembly GCA_027704905.1). NCBI lineage: Eukaryota > Metazoa > Chordata > Actinopteri > Gadiformes > Muraenolepididae > Muraenolepis > Muraenolepis orangiensis. The sequence continues at coordinate 37,378,194 of CM050999.1, read as the reverse complement.
AAGGTCCATTTAGTTCACTGGCCAAAGACAGAGGATCTAGCTTAGTGCTATGTTGTT